>BROE01000007.1:9548296-9596215 GCA_036571765.1 Plecoglossus altivelis
TCTATAATCTCACCATGCGAAGCTACGGACCAGAGCCAGCACCTTGCGACCACCCTGCAGTGGTCAGGATGCCTGCTTCTCAGCTGGTGTGGGAGTCCCTCACTCCCACGACAGCCCCAAACTCCCTCTTCCCCTCTCGTCTCTCATGCTCTCCTTATCCTTTGTTCCTGCCTTTGGATGGTCCTGGCTATAAGGATGAGCCAGTTCAACCCCTAACTATCTAGCACCCCGACACACACGCACACACACACACTCACACACACACACACACACACCCTGCACAAACAGATGTGTGCCGCCCACTGATATAGAGCCCATGCTAAATGCAGGCAGGTAGTGACAGGTCAAGTTTTGCCTGTCTGCCCTGTTACACTAAAGCGTCTGCTTGTCTGCAAGTCTGGTTCAAGTTTGACTCGTCTGATTCCTGGTAGAAGGTGGACCTAGGGATTGGCTGTCATGCTAAGGGCTGGTTCAGGCAGTGCTAATGTTCCTAGCAAGTCTGGGTGTGTGGTCTAGGTGATGGTGGAAGGACATGGCCCACTGTCTTTCAGTCAGGCTCCGCAGGTGCTGTTGTTCTTGTTGTTGATCAGCTGGACACATCTTCACTTGCACAGCTGGGCTGTATCTGTCTCTCTCATCTCTCTCTCTCTCTCTCTCTCTCTCTCTCTCTCTCTCTCTCTCTCCTACTCTCTCTCTCAAACAGGTGCACTAATCAAATAAGAAACCAGAGTGTAGGAGTGAAGTGTTTGTACTTTTACAACACGGTGTTCCAACCTTTGGCCGCTTGTCAATAAGCATGTCCTGGGAGCAGTTGTCTCTGGCAGGACTACTGGGAGAGCAGGGGGTGAGGACGTGGGCCAGGTTAGGGTGTCCCAGTTTAGTACTGCAAGGTGAGCTAGGGGCAGGTATAATCACATAACCCTCTGTGGTGGGTGCGGCATCTCTCACACACTGGATCAGTTGTGCTCCATCTTTAGCACTCTTGCTCATTGTCGATTTTTCACGCTCACATTGTCATGCCGTTTGACAATTACAAACCATTCAGAACAAGTCGGGCTGATCAAATGAGACAGGAAGGCTGAGTGCGTGTGCTCGTGTTTGAAAGGCGGCGTTTGTGTATCTGTGTTATTGTGTACTGTGTGTGTGTGTGAGTGAGAGAGAAAGAGAGATGAGAAGAGAGAGAGCAAGCGAGAGGGGAAGAGAGAGAGCGAGAGGGGAAGAGAGAGAGAGAGAGCAAGAGAGAGAGAGAGAGAGAGAGAGAGAGAGAGAGAGCAAGAGAGAGAGAGACAGGGGAGGAGAGAGAGAGAGCCACAGTGTCTAACCAGGAGTGACCTATTTTCCCTCTCCTCTGTGGTTGATGAGGACTGTGTAATTACAGAGTCCTGCCCAGCAGAGAGCAGAGAAACCAGAAGATGTTGTCCTCCCAGTTCACTTGCTTTCTTGCACCATGGTTTTTCAGGTTTCTTCAGCAATGACATTTACAAGATGCTTGACTAAACCAGTTCCAGTATACAAGACTGTGTCAGTAATATGCTAGGTTACGCCCACTCTAATAGACCAGTGCTAGCTATCTGGGATATTAGACTCTCTAGAGTCATTCTAGTTAGTTGCTTGGCTGTATAAATCCTAGCCTACCAACAGTACTGTGCGACTCCCAGGCTACGGTGCTAGTAAACAAGGCATGGACAATGCTGTAGTGTTGCACGTCGCGGGGCCAGCGTGTGGTGCCAGCCTGTGCCATACGAGCACCGTGCCAAGCTGTGCCTGCGCTCCCCAGCCAGGCCACGGGGCTGCCACTAAGCCAGAGTTGGCAGCACAGTCACGGGCCGCCCGGTCGCAGCCCAGACACACACTCACACACACCCACACAACAGCCTCTCTTCTCCCTTCACCTGCTCTCTGTCTTCTCTCAACCTGTCACCTGTTCTCCATCTCTCCCTCCATCTCTTCCTGTGGCTGCATATTGAACCAGGATGTCTTCTTATTGGCCAGACCTGAGTGCCCTGGAAGGGAGCAGTCCTAGCTAGAGGAAAACAAGTGTTGTCATTGTCAGCCAATGGAGGTGACGCTAGTCTTTGTCCAGGGTAAGGTCCTGAAGAGGAGGAGGAGGGAGGGGCGGAGAGAGAGAGAGAGAGAGGGTGAGTGAGGGAGAGAGAGCGTCTGAAAGAGAGAATGAGGGAAGAGAGTCGTCCTTGATGGTGTAGGCGAGGTGGAGTGGCTCGTCCTCTGTGATGGGAGGGTCTGTTGTTGGTGCTGATTTACAGGGTAGGGGGAGGGATGAGAGAGATGGAGAGAGGGAGAGGGTGAGCAGGGAGACATGCACTCAGTGATCCCGCTTGCTGCCAGCAGAGTGATGAGGGGGAGGGGCCTGTGTGGGGCACTGAGCTGAGCAGGGTGGGGGGAGGGAGAGAGAGAGAGCTGGCGTGTGATGGGGGAGGGGGAGCGTCAGAGGGCATAGTCACGTGTGCTGCTGCGGGAATGAGAGCTCTGCTATTCTGACGAGAGAGAGGGAGAGGGAGAGAGAGAGAAAGAGGGAGTGAGCGGGAGGGAGAGAGAGAGAGCAAGAGGGACGGAGAGAGAGGCAGAGATGAAAAGGAAGCAAGGGAACGAGGGATGGATGAGTAGGAGGTTGATCTGACTTGGTGTCAGAGCAGTGACAGCCCTGTTCCTCACCTGTTCTCCCTCTCCCCCTCTCTTGTGCTCTCCCCCCCCTCTCTCTCTTCTCTCTCTCTCTCCTACTCTCTCTCCTCTCACAAACACTCTCGCAAAACACGCCTAGCATGAGGACTGGTGTCGATGATAAATAGGATCTGTGAATCATTTTTGGTCGAAAATCCACATTACACAACCCCTGCCTGTTAGCACTCTTGTCATTCACATGGGGTTACAGGGTTGCGCAACACGTCTCGTTTGGAAACTGGAGTTTCCCTCTCGCTGCTTCTCCTTTGTCTCTGAAGCCCAGTATGTGTAGAGCGTCGTGACGCCCCGTGTGTGTATAGCATCCTGACGCTCCATGTGTGTACAGCATCCTGGTGCCTTGTGTGTAGAGCTTCCTGACGCCCCGTGTGTGTAGAGCGTCCTGGCGCCCCATGTGTGCAGAACATCCTGACGCCCCGTGTGTGTAGAACATCCTGACGCCTCATGTGTGTACAGCGTCCTGGCGCCCTATGTGTGTAGAGCGTCCTGGGGCCCCATGTGTGTAGAGCGTCCTGGCGCCCCACGTGTGTAGAGCGTCCTGGTGCCTTGTGTGTAGAGCTTCCTGACGCCCCGTGTGTGTAGAGCATCCTGACGCCTCGTGTGTACAGCGTCCTGGCGCCCTATGTGTGTAGAGCGTCCTGGTGCCCCATGTGTGTAGAGCGTCCTGGTGCCCCATGTGTGTAGAGCATCCTGACGCCTCATGTGTGTACAGCGTCCTGGTGCCTTGTGTGTAGAGTTTTCTGACGCCCCGTGTGTGTAGAGCATCCTGACGCCTCGTGTGTACAGCATCCTGGCGCCCTATGTGTGTACAGCGTCCTGGTGCCCCATGTGTGTAGAGCGTCCTGGTGCCCCATGTGTGTAGAGCATCCTGACGCCTCGTGTGTACAGCGTCCTGGCGCCCTATGTGTGTACAGCGTCCTGGTGCCCCATGTGTGTAGAGCGTCCTGGCACCCCATGTGTGTAGAGCATCCTGGCGCCCCATGTGTATAGAGCGTTCGCACATCCGCTTCTGCTGAGACCAAAACACTTGATCGTACACAAGCAGCGTGACATCATCTGTTTCAGCTTCTGAAGGAAATCTCTTTTGAGCTTAAGCTGTCCTGGGCGGTGAAATGAGGTGTGTGGGATTGAACCATAGGGCAGTACTCAGAGATACTAACTGCTGCCACTTACACACACACACACACACACACACACACACACACACATGCACACTTGACTTTAAGCTCAGGCGTGGTTGTTCTGGGTAGTCTCGGCCCTGTTGCAGTGTGCTTGGCTTAGTGGCCCTCCCTGGTTATAGGAGGTAGTAGGTCAACACCTCGCATTCTTATCTGCTGCGAGGACACGCCTATTAAGAGGACCTCTCGGTCTGTCCTGTTGAGTGCTCAACACATCAACACGTCATTAACCTTCAGGCCAGCACACATATCAGTGGTCCTCACTGGAGGAACCAGCTGGAGAACCAGCAGGCTTACGATACAGTGGACTATGCAGTGTACAGTCTGCAGTGTCTAGTGTATTTGTTCACACTGGCTGGTTCAAAACACTCTTGTTTGTTGTTATTATGACCTGTGGTTTGACCATCTATCATCTAATGTCGAGCTGGAAATGAATCACAAACAGCAATGGTCTTCCTGTTGGGTGAACACTAACCGAGCCTCCCACCCCCCTCTCTCCCATGCCCCCTCTCTCTCCCCCTGCCTTTCACCCCTCTCTCCCCCTGCCCTCCTCTCTCCCCATGCCCCCTCTCTCTCCCCCTGCGTTGCACCCCCTCTCTCCCCCTGTCCTCCTCTCTCCCCATGCCCCCTCTCTCTCCCCCTGCCTTGCACCCCCTCTCTCCCCCTGCCCTCCTCTCTCCTGCAGGTGTACGTGGAGTTTGACGACCAGGAGTGGGAGAAGCGCGAGTGGGTGAAGGTGTACGAGGACTTCCAGGTGTTTCTGCTGGAGCACCAGCTGGTCTGGGCCAAGAGGAAGGAGGGCGGAGGAGAGCGGGAGAGAGGAGGAGGAGGAGGAGGAGGACTGCTGCAGGGCCAGGGCACCAAGGCTAAACACATCCAGTGGCCCACCCTGGTGAGTTGATGACCATGACGCTCCTTTTACACACCACACGCTAAACACACACTTTCAGCCACTGTGGAAAACGATGCTATCCAGTATGTTCTTACCTTGTATTCCTAGTTGTGGTGTGTACAGGCATTGTACACCTTTATTGAAAGTTTCCTCGAAGATCTTTTGCTAATAAAGTTACTGTTATCAGATCATACACACTTAATAAACTGTTATGGCTCTGATCTCATGGCAGCATTGGTCCACAAATGGAGCTTTATCTAAGCCAACTGCTCTATAGAATACACACATGCTTGTGTGTGTGTGTGTGTGTGTGTGTGTGTGTGTGTGTGTGTGTGTGTGTGTGGTGATGTTGACTGCAGAGCTCTCCGGGCTGCAGCTGGGTCTGCTCACACACACTTCACAACACGCTGCTTGTTATGAGAAATGGGCTGATTTGGGGCTTTCTGAAGTGGGAGGTCTGTGTCTGACAATAAACTCATTATTTATTTGGAGAGAGGTTTGGTCCCACTGAGCACTTGGGGAAAATTATAGTTAGTGTGATGATCTGTGTGTAAGTACACACGCACACATAGACACGCACACACGAGCACATTGGGCTAAACAGGCGATCACAGGGGGGTTGGAGTTAGTTTGTGTGTGTGTGTGTGTGTGTGTTTGTGGTGTGTGTGTGTGTTGTCTCCGTGCCTCTGACAGGCCGATGAATGTTTAACAGCGGCGGTGTTGGGCCTGCTCTCAGATAGGGGAGAGATGGGTGTGTTGCTGAGGAAATGTGCTGTTTGATTATGTAACGCAGCACACAGCGCCATCTGCCACACGCAGGGGAGATAAGAGTTCAAAGTCTGTCAGGGAGAGAGAACGGGGGAGGCAGAAGAACTGATGGAGTCAGAGAGGGAGGGAGGGGAGGGAAGGGGGAGAGGGGATGGGGAGAGGGGATGGGGGAGGGGCTGGACGAAAGTGACAGCTATGGAGAGTTATACTCTGGCTTTCTATCTTTGATACACGGTATAAAGACACACACACACACACTTCACACATTACAATCCCACTTGTGTGTCATTATTTTAAAAACAAAACAAAAAACTCTGTGCCCACCCTCTGGGCCCAGACTGGTGTGTAATGGTTTGCCTCTTGTGAGGTCAGGGAGGTCAGAGTAAGGCGGTGGTGTGGTGCACAGCCCCTCCAGGTTAACGAGCACCATAACTCAGGGCCAGACCTGGCCCGGACCATCTCCTCAGACACCAGGCACCAGGAGGGGCTCTCTCAGCCTTGTTATTAAACCATTATGTAACGTAGGCCTAATTACCTCAGCTAACTCCTCGCCAAGCGCTAATTACACTCCCCATTCATCTCTTTGTCCCAGCATCAGCTGTGGTACTACTATTGCTGTCGGTCTTCATCTTTTCTCCTCTCCTCCTTCTTGCTTGTTTTTCTCTCTCCCCCACTCTCTCATCCAGTCTCCTTTCTTCTCCACAGAGCAGATATTCTCTCTGTCCCTTGACTGTCTTCTCCTTTCTCTCTGTTTCTCTCTGTTTACGTCTGTCTGTCCTCCTCGTTCTCTACCACAGCAGCTGGGCTCCTCAGGGCAGCTGCTCCTAGTTCCAGTCAGTTACAGCCTTTACTCAGCCTTCCTGAGTCAGCATCTTGCTTCACCTAGTCTCTGTCTCTATGAATCCTCCCCCCTCTCTTGGTCTCTTTCTGTCTCTCTCATTCTTTCCCTGTCTCTCTCCGCGTCCCTCTCGCTCTTTCTGTCTCTCTCTTTCAACTCATCATTACCTGCAGCTGTGGGGCCCAAAGCTGCATCTGTGTCTGGTCTGTGTTGTACCCGCTCTCTGATTATGATCCTGATGTCACCCAGGTCAGGCCAGGCCAGGTCAGGCCAGGCCAGGCCAGGTCAGGCCAGGCCAGGCCAGCACAGGCCAGGCCAGCACAGGCCAGGCCAGCACACGCCAGCACAGGCCAGGCCAGCACTTCAGTGTTTAGCCCACTTGACTGGGCTGGACGAGCCTAATTCAGAAACCCATCCTGTGACTGTCAACGCCCCTGCGTGTTGCTCCTCCTCCTCCTCTGCCATGTGGGCGAGGCCATGTCAACGCGTGTGAACAGGAGTGTTGGTGTTAACTGTGTGCCTACCAGTGTGAGGCGCCTGTTGTTGATGGGATCCAGCGCTCTGCTACAGATATGCGTTCCTAGAACTCTGGACTGTGCTGTTAAGTCTGTTGACAGGCGTATTTAGACAAGGTCTGAGTGAAACTGGCTGATTCTGACAGCCTAATGTTCATGTTTACAAACACTGGGCGGCACAGGCACGAACACACACACAGGCTTGCACACAGACACGTACACACACACACACGCGCGCACACGCACACTTCCACGCATAGATTGTACACACACACCCTTCCACACAGGAACGTACACACACGCTTCCACTCAGACACGTTCACTCACAGAAGAGCGCCCCTCCCTCCCTCCCTCCTCAGTGTGTGAAGCAGTCCGTCATGCTGGCTGGATGGATGATGCGGCGATCGTTGCGTGGGGTGGGATGCAGAATAGGAAATCACTTCTGGGAAGAACAATGAGCTGGATTTCTAATCCTGAAAGCAGCCGCATGAGAAGTTATTACTCCGTCCAGCCTGTGAATGATTTCTAGAGCGGGCTGAGGCGAGCTGGGCTGGAAGGGTGGCTGTGGATGCACTCACCACTCCACGGACTCCCAGGTTCACTCGCACACTGCGGCCCTCGCAGACTCGCTGCCTACGGAAGGTTTTGACCAGCTGTCAGCTGTCAGCTGCTCTGTTGGTACAGCTGATCCAGGGCAATAGGTTACACTCAATATAACCCAGTCCTCATGGTGGGTGTTGTGACACGTGCTTTGGTTGTCTACATTGGCTATGTTTAGGATAGAGGATGTTTCATTTCTTGTCTAATTTGACTCTATTGGTGACTGTGCAGGATGGTGGCTTAGTGATCTCCCGTATTGTTCCTGTTGAGCAGCATGTTATGGTCCAGATCCTCCCTGACCTCTCAAACACAGCTTTCCCCCATACAGAGCTATAACCCCCCACCTTTGTAATGCCCCCTCATGGATCCCTTGAGGAAATGATTAACTCTGAGACCAGCCCCCATCCTTCCCCTTTATGCTCTCCTCCTCTCTCCTGCCTTCCCCTGCTCTCCCCGCTCTCTCTCTTTCTCTCTCTGTCTCTGTCTCTCTGTCTCAGTTTCTCTCTGTCTCTCTGTCTCAGTCTCTCTGTATTTCTCTCTGTCTCTGTCTCTCTCCCTCTCTCTTTCTCTCTTTCTCTCTCTCTTTCTCTCTCACTCTCTCTCTCTTTCTCTTTCTCTCTCTCTCTCCCTCTCTGTCTCTCTCTCTCTGTCTCTCTCAGTTTCTCTCTCCACCTCTCTCTCTCTCTCCCTCCCCTCTCCCATAGGGGTGTCTGTGTCAGCTGTCATCAAGACAAATGCAGGACACACGGTTTACTTTACCTCCTCTCCCTCCTCTCCCTCTCTCCTTTCTCCTCCAACACTAGCTTATGTTACCCCCTGTCCTGCCCCCCACCTACACACACACACACACACCATAAAACATCACACACTCACTCCACACACACTAGTTTACTTTATCCTTACTTCTCTGCCATACATGCGCTTTGCCTTACCCCTACCCTTCTCTAATATCAGTCACGTGCATGCCTCCGTTCTCTCTCTCTTTCACACAAACCTGTTTACCTTACCCTCCTCACACCTCTGTTCACCTCTTTCACACACGCACACGCACACACACACGCACACTGACCTTGGTGCCATATTCAACATTAGCTCATATGGCGGTCCCGTAAACAAGGTTGCACTTCCTGTCTTTCTATTTATAGCCATCTGCTCTCTCCCCCTCAGAATATGGCCATGTCTGTGTGCCTGTGGGTGCCTAGGCGCCTTTGCCTCCAGGTACATACACATGTCTTCCTGCTAAGGACTAGGATTACTATTTTTCATTAGCTAAAACCCCTGGTCTGTCCCCTGCAGCAGCTTGTCAGAGCAGCAGCCTATCAGAGCAGCAGCCTGTCGGAGCAGCAGCCTGTCAGAGCAGGAGCCTGATGCGTGGAACCAGGGTTTTAGTCTGATTAGTGCAGGACCCTCAAGAACTCTTGGCTGCTGCTCCAGCCCTCTGTGGTAGTTCAAATGGGGCTGGACTAGTGCTCCAGAATGCTGTGTAGTTGTTCTGCTCAGCTGTAAAAAGGTTTGGTGGTGTTGTTTGTCTTGTGTTACTGGCTCAACAGACCCCTTTCTCCATGACCTCTGCCCCCTGAGATTCTAGTCATCTGTTAAAGAGTGTGTGTGTGCCTGTGTGTGCCTATGTGTGTGTGTGTGTGCCTGTGTGTGTGTGCGCCTGTGTGTGGTCGTCTGTGTGCTTGTGTGTGTGTGTGTGTGTGTGTGTGTGTGTGTGTGTGTGTGTGGGTGCATAAAGCTGCCTAAGGGGTAATGCAGTCCTGCCTGTAATCAAGAACACTGTGTCAGGCTGTCATTCTACAGATGTATGACTGTGTGTGTGTTTTTGTGTGTATGTGTCTGTGTGTGTCTGTGTGTGCCTGTCTGTGAATGTGTGTGTTTGTACACAATTGTTCAGTGTACCTACTTACTATATGTCACTGTGGTCGTGTTTCAGCTCTTGTGTTGGTGTGTCGTGATTCAGAGGTGTGCTGTGGTTTAGAGGTGTGGGAATGGTTGCATGGGTGTGTTCCTAAGGTGTGGGTGTGTTCCCGAGGTATGGGTGTGTCTCTTGAGGTATGGGTGTGGTCCCGAGGTGTGGGTGTGGTCCCGAGGTGTGGGTGTGGAGGTGCTGCATGTAGTGGAGGTAGAAGCCCACAGACAGCCAGTACACAGATGATCCGTCACTGCCAAGTGCACAGCTGGCTCCTTAATGGCAGCAATCAGAGGCAGGCTGCATTAGAGGAAGAGCCTGGGGCTGCTTTCCCTGCCATCCAGCAAGGCTTGGACCTGCTGTGGGTGTGTGTATGTGTGTGTGTGTGGGGTGTGTGTGGGGTGTGTGTGTGTGTGTGTGTGGGGTGGGTGTGGGTGTGTGTGTGTGTGATGTCTTAATGGGGGAGGGGCTGTGATGGTTGAGTTATTGAGTCAGTCTGTGGGAAGGGGGCTGGTGCAGTAGACCCCCACCCCCACTGTTAACCCCACCCTTCTCCATGCTCTGGAAAAATGACATGACTTCATGGTACATTGACACGCACACACACACACACACATCCAGCCCCTTGTGTGTATGTGCAGCCCCTGACTGCTCTCTTTCTACATGTGTCTTTAATTAGTCTCCGTGCTCTCTCATCTCCTCCTTGGCCCTTCCTGTGTTCTCTACCGTGACCAAAGCAGAACAATGTAGCCTTCGTGGGCTGCCACAAGACAACGCCACCTCAGTGGCTCCTACTCAGACGTTCGTCTTTGTGCAGTGGGAAAGAGAGAGAGACGGAGACAGAAAGGGATTGTGAGATGGTCCTGGGCCTCTTTGACTCTGCAGAGTAGAACAGTCAGACAAACACAAAACCTTGATTGTAAGTCCCTGGAAAAGCTCCCTTCTCTTTCTCCTTCCTTCTTGCTCGCTCGCTCTCCGTGTCTCTCTACGCAGCTATATTTCTCTCTCACCATTCTGTCTATTTGTCTCTCTCTCTCTCTCTCTGCTCTGTGTCTCTCGTCCTCTCTCTATCCATCTCTCTCACGATGATGGAGCTGTTTTCCATGTTGGAGATGGATGATTTTCCCAGATGCCCTTGCGGCGGCAGCATTTGCTGTAGCAGCATGGAAAAGCCAGTCCCCTGTCTCCGTCCCACAATTCCGAGCGGCTGCTGTCATCCCTATAAGGGCTGGAGAGACGCCAGACAGCTCAGTATATATCCTTTTCCTTGACAGGAAGGTGTCACACTAGATAGGAAGGGGAGCTTGGCAACCAGGAAGGAGACTATCACTCCTGACTGCTACATCAAGGTAGCTCTGTTGAAGTAGTGAAGAATGGCTCTCTTGAAGTTGTGTAATAGTCTTTGAGATGTCTCTGTCTTTGCTGTGGAACAGACACACTATGCAGAGAAGCTGCAGTTAAAAAGTTGGCAATGCAAGAGAACTATCTAAAGCCCTTTTCTAACCCTGGCACACGGCCCAGCCCAGCCCAGCCTCTCTCTCCTCCTCAGCTCCTCACTGGTGGATGATGACAGACAGTTAGAGAGGACAGCTCAGCGCTATGCAAAGTTAGATTGTGTTTGTGTGCCAGCAAGTGAAAGGGAGGTCTGTGAGTCTGGGTCAAGCTAGGGTAGACTTCTGCTGGGCTGTGCAATGACTGGCTGCCCCCACAAGTGCGCTTGTTTGTGAGTGTGTGTGTGTGTGTGCGTGCGTGTATGTGTGTGTGTTTATGTGGTCAATGTGAGAGGTTGTGCTACACTGCATTTTACCTTTCTGACTTTGACACAGGAGTTAGGGCAGTGGCTTGTTTCCTGCTGAGCCCGAGTATCAGTGACCTTTTACTGCACCAGCTTGTCACATACTATCTCTCCGCACACATGCACATACACATCTACACACACACACACACACACTCACACAGAGCAGAGAGATTTGGCCATTCACTGGTCAGGGTTATTTCTCTTTGTAAACCAGAGGAAGTGCTCACACCTCACTTTGGTTTCGGTGTGTGTCTGGGTGGATGTGTCTTGGGTGGATGTGTCTTGGGTGTTTGTGTCTGTGGGTGTATCTAGGTGAGTGTGGGTGAGTTTGTGTCTATGTGTCTGTCGGTGGGTGTGTGTGTTCAGAGGAAGTAAGTCTCTAAGAGCTTCCTGTTTGGTAACGCTGCCAGATCGTGATTCAGACAAGAAGAGGAGAGTGGAGGACGGCATCTTGAAATACCAGCATGCTTCCATTGAAAGAGAGAAGTCGTTCTCAAAACACTAGTTAGGACTTAGTAATATCAGCATATGCTCGGTAATGTACATGAAACCAACACTGTTGTACACTTCTGATACTTGACTTTCTGGCTACTTTCTGTAGAGCTTGGTAACTGCTCTAATCATGTCCACAGGCCTTGGTTAGCCATACTCAGCATAGTTGAAGCTAGGCTCCACAGTGGCAGAAGGCTTGGCATGTTCTAATGAGGTGTGCAGGGCACCTACTTAAGGCACGGCTGGTGTTGTTGTTCTGGGAGCCCTGGCAGTTTCTCAACACTCAGCAGATCTCTCCAGCTTCAGCGTGGTAGCTTCAGCGTGGTAGCTTCAGCGTGGTAGCTTCAGCGTGGTAGCTTCAGCAAGGTAGCTTCAGTGTGATAGCTTCAGCAAGGTAGCTTCAGCGTGGTAGCTTCAGCTAGGTAGCTTCAGCGTGATAGTTTCAGCGTGGTAGCTTCAGCTAGGTAGCTTCAGCGTGGTAGCTTCAGCTAGGTAGCTTCAGCGTGGTAGCTTCAGCTAGGTAGCTTCAGCGTGGTAGCTTCAGCAAGGTAGCTTCAGCGTGATAGCTTCAGCTAGGTAGCTTGCTGTGTGGTAGCTTGCTGCGTGGTAGCTCCAGCGTGGTAGCTTGCTGCGTGGTAGCTTCAGCTAGGTAGCTTGCTGCATGGACGTCACGCGTGAGCCTCCCACAGGGCTGTCGTAGATGACCTAAAATGGATGATCTGTGTGAAGGTAGTAGTGGATTTTGCTGTGGATGAAACAGCCCCCAAATTGCCTCCATGCTGTATGCTGTGAAGGACCAGAGGGGGGGAGTGCTGGAGGAAGGGAGGGAGACTTGGCCTGCTGAGTCCCATCTGAAACATCAGGTTGTTTACCTGTAGTTATGAGCTCATCGACTGCTCATGATGTGTGCACTGTTTCATTTTAGAAGGACTTTCTCCCTTCGAACCTCCCTACCATTTTCTGTCCATCTTTGATTTTTCTTTCTCCCCCATTTTATCGAAGAGACCAGATCCAATCCGCCTTCGCGCAGTGGAAAGGCTGGATGAGTCATACCTCTTCTCTCTCTCTCACTCACACACACCGACTCCCCAGTCTGTGTGTGTGTGTGTGTGTGTGAGAGCTGCCTCTGACATGCAAGCCTATAAAGAAGTCATCCACCCTCCTAACCCAGACCCAAGTATGATGGAGTCTGTCAGCTGTGGTGTCATTTGCTGGAGGTTGAGCTTTGGAATCTCTGTAGCCTGGCCATGTCTGAGATGAGTCGTACATCTCCGTTGTTGATGTTCCAGTGGTAGTGCTGTTGCGCTGTTTCGTACAAGCTCAGCTGGGCTGGTTTGTCTGAGAGGAAGAATTCTAGGGGGAACAAGGGCTGCAAGTCTTCCATTATCAATGTTAGTCAACAAGCATCAGTCTCCCAGACACCCAGCTAGTGGTGCTGAAAACCGTGTCCAGAGAGACCACGTGCTCCACGTTGAGGTCACGACTTCCTGGTTCACGGAGACTCTGGTACTCTGTTACCTGCTTTCTCCTGGGAGGTGTTTTGTCAATGTGGTTACATCCTTATACCTCCTGACCGCAGTCGAAGCTTGAAATTGAACGACAGGAAGAAGAAGGCAGGTAGGCAAGTCTATGGGAGCCCGAAGAGTCTTTATTGTCAAACAGACCGTGTGCTCATCTTGCGTCTGTGTGGGAGACAGAGAAAGACAAAGGAAGTGAGGGAGATAAATGCTGAACAAAGGAATCAGGAAACCTGCACATGTCTGCTGTTCACTTTAGCTGTGTGTGTGTGTGTGTGTGTGTGTGTGTACATTTGTCTATGGGCTATTTTCTTGCATCCCTAAGACAGAAATTACATCAGCCCTAGTCCCAGTAGTATACTGAGTGAACCTATCAAAGATGAATCCTCTTGTTTGTGTGATCACACTGCAGTCTGCAGTCCCTGGCAGAGAGAGGGACAAGGGAAAGGAAGAAAGAGGGAGGGAGGGGAAAGATAGAATCAGCATGGAGGAGTGGAAAGGGCAGGAGAGAGAGATCAACAGAAAGAGCAAGGGTGGATGTTGTGTTTCTGGAGAGAGGTCAGTAGAGATATATTGTTTGTGTGTGTGTATGTGTGTGTGTGTGTGTGTGTACGTGTGCGTGTGTGTGTGTGTGCGTGTGTGTGTGTGTGTGCGTGTGTGTGTGAGAGAGGGAGTACTCGGCGCGTCCTTTGGCATTGCTTAGCTAGATGGATACTAATGCTGAAGCAGCGGCCTGCCAGTCTGCCAACCTTGCCCAGCCCTGCCCAGCCCTGGCCACGCTGGGGACTGCAGAGTTTGCACTAAACCTAATGGAGGTTTGCCCTTCGCTTCCCTTTCTCTCTCCCCTCCATGGCTGTGGTTCTCTCGTCCTCTCTCCCAGCTCTACAGATCCCCTCCTGGCCCTGCGCCGGCTGCTGCTGCTGCGGAGCAGTCTTCCCTGGCACACTCCGCTGGCCTCATTTGAAAGCTTTCATGTCAGAGGGAGAGGTAGGAACAGGAGAAAGAGAGAGCGAGAGAGAGAGAGAGAGAGGGAGAGAGGGAGAGAGGGAGGGAGAGATTTACGGTAGTTATGGAAAAACAGCAAATCGTATAACCGAGGTTCCGTTTCTGGTAGGAAAAAAAGGACATTGTGAGGTGCGTGTGTAACTCCACAGTTATGCTATTTTCAACCAATTCTATCAAACACAAAAGGGCTGCACTACTTTTCCAGGCTGTCTGTGTGTGTGGTCTTATCTCTGGAATATCAGGTATATTGTATACAATCTTACGCAGACACAGAACAATTGATAAAATGGCACTACATATTTCCTAGAACGCAAACATGACCTGGACATTGTTAAAATGGCTGCCGAAGTGGTGTTCAGCCAGGAATGCACCAGCACGACGGCGTGGATCGTTCCGTTTTGGGGGCGATGTAGTACCAGATTGGAGACTGAAGCTGTCTGAAAATACCTTCTCCTCTGAATATTCTTTCTGCATTATTTATAGCCGTACTTTTCATTTTTTCCATGTGACCTCATTTTGGTCCAACAGAGTGAGCGAGGGAGAGAGCGCAGGAGAGAGACCGAAAAGAAAAATGGAGGTGAGGAAGAAGGATGGAGGCAAAGAGGGGAGGGAGTAGAGAGGGCAGGTGTTTGCATGGAGAACGTTCCTCAGAGAGAGGGAGAGATAACAGGAGCAGCCTGAAGGCTGCAGAGGAGGAGCAGGTCCAGGGGCCTCAGTGTAACACTGGATCACAGGAGCAGGTCCAGGGGCCTCAGTGTAACACTGGAGCACAGGAGCAGATCCAGGGGCCTCAGTGTAACACTGGAGCAGGTCCAGGGGCCTCAGCGTAACACTGGAGCACAGGAGCAGGTCCAGGGGCCTCAGTATTCAGCAGTGTAACACTGGAGCACAGGAACAGGTCCAGGGGCCTCAGTATTCAGCAGTGTAACACTGGAGCACAGTCACCTCAAACACCGCAGGGGATTAGGCCACAAGACCTGAGAGCGCAAAGACGAACAAGTAGAACACAAGCGTGCACGCACACACACGCACGCACGCACACACACACACTCATACAGATGCGGTTATTGGATGCAATAGTGCTGTGACTTTACAAACGCCACAGCTGTCAGGAGCCTTGTTTCCACTTCTCTCACTGAACCAATTACAGATCAACACTGCTCAGGTTAGATTCACTAATCGAATGGAGGAGGAGGTGGAAGAGGAGGAGCAGGAGGAGGGGAAGAAGAGAAAGAGGAGGATCATCTTAAGAACAGTTGAATGCCAACAACCTTCTGGAATATTAATGCACAGTTAACTGATATGATGTGTTTCTGTTGAGGGACAGAGCGAGAGAGAGAGAGAGAGAGAGAGAGAGAGAGAGAGAGGCTGTGCAGGGAAGGTGAAAAGAGAGGGGGTGGTAAGGAAAGAGAGAAAACAGTGGGAACATTCTTCCTCAGGAAGTTATTTTAGAAATCTGAATGCTGAAGAAAGATCCAGCAGCAGTCCTCTTTGATGCTGTAGTTATTAGCTCATCTGGCTGAGCCTGAGAAGCCTGCTAACATCTCTCTCTCTCTCTCTCTCGCTCTCTCTCGCTCTTTCTCTCTCTTTGTATCTCTTTCTCTCTCTCTATGTCTCTCTATGTCTCTCGCTGTCTCTCTCTCTCTCTCTCTCACACACACACACACACACACACAAACACCGCATCAGTGTCAGCAGGGGTGTGTGAACCATTCTGACGCTGAGAAATGCCATCAGACTTTCACTTTGATGTCCTCCTGTACTCTGCCTCCTCATGTACTCTGCCTCCTCCTGTACTCTGCCTCCTCGTGTACTCTGCCTCCTCATGTACTCTGCCTCCTCCTGTACTCTGCCTCCTCACGTACTCTGCCTCCTCATGTACTCTGCCTCCTCCTGTACTCTGCCTCCTCCTGTACTCTGCCTCCTCATGTACTCTGCCTCCTCACGTACTCTTCCTCCTCACGTACTCTGCCTCCTCCTGTACTCTGCCTCCTCCTGTACTCTGCCTCCTCATGTACTCTGCCTCCTCATGTACTCTGCCTCCTCCTGTACTCTGCCTCCTCCTGTACTCTGCCTCCTCACGTACTCTGCCTCCTCCTGTACTCTGCCTCCTCCTGTACTCTGCCTCCTCACGTACTCTGCCTCCTCACGTACTCTGCCTCCTCCTGTACTCTACCTCCTCCTGTACTCTACCTCCTCTTGTACTCTACCTCCTCACGTACTCTGCCTCCTCCTGTACTCTGCCTCCTCCTGTACTCTGCCTCCTCATGTACTCTGCCTCCTCATGTACTCTGCCTCCTCCTGTACTCTGCCTCCTCCTGTACTCTGCTTCCTCCTGTACTCTACCTCCTCCTGTACTCTGCCTCCTCATGTACTCTGCCTCCTCACGTACTCTGCCTCCACGTCTCTCTATACATTTCTTCCTCTCACTCTCACCATGTCTCTCAATGCCGAGATCCTGTCAGGAATACAAACTTGATTATTCCAATAGGGATCCCCCCCCCCTTCCTTCTCATGGCAACGCTTAAAATGAGAAGTTAATTGGCTGAATATTTGCAAGTCAGTCCCCTCAGGGTTAATTTTCTCGTCATGTTTGTTGATGATGCTGCAATTATCTTTGGCGAACTCTCTGCAAAAGGTGTCTGTCCCTAAACGTTCCCTGGAGTGTGCTGGCGATAATGTGTGTTTCCACCTCTGTGGTGTTTGGGGGTGGGAGAAGGGTCTCATTGACAGTGCAGTGTCGTTCTCCCACATATCTATGCTGCCTCACTTCTGCTGTTCCTCAAGACCAGTGGTCTGCTGGAGGCCAGAGGATGTACTTAACAAGGCTGGTATGTATCCAGTCAAACCTGTACCATGGTGTGCTGGATCTAGAATGCGCTGACAGCTGGCACACCTACACATGTGCTCACGTAAATGACTTGATTTAGACCAAGACCGTCTTCCCTCCCCACCTGCATGGGCAGATAGGGAGGGAATTCAGATACTGCTACCTGCAAGATGAGAGTGTGTGTGTGTGTGTGCGCCCACTCCTCTTTACAGCTGTGGGATCAGTAGATGATCCGAGCATGTTTGCTGGCAGTATTGAAGCAGATATTCAGCAGTGACCGTTTGGCTGGAGCCCAACTGTGCTCTTTTATATTCAGCGTGGTCCGCTTACTACTAATGGAATCCTTATGGTTTTCTTAGAGAGGGTAGAGAGAGCAAGAGAGGGGGTAGGGAGTGAGAGGGTAAGGAGAGAGCGAGAGGGTAGGGAGAGAGAGAGAGAGAGTGAGAGAGAGAGAGAGAGAGAGAGAGAGAGAGAGAGAGAGAGAGGAAGGAAGGAAGGAAGGGATAGAGAAAGCAGGGGAAAGAGTGTTCTTTGTTTTCACTCTTCAGGAGCCACCTCTGGAGTCATACTACGTCTCCTAGCAACAGGGCTAATTTGGTAAACATGAAAGAGCACACCATACCACACTGTGCGTACCACACACACACAGACACACACAGAGACATACACACAGAGACACACACTAAATTGGCATCACGAGGCGAGACACCACAGTCTTCTTGTTATGTGGCCTGAGTAGAGGCTCTGTTTGTTGACGTGGAAACAAAGAGCAGAGTGTCTCTGAGGCAGAATTTCCTCTGTCCACCGAAGGAGGCCAGGGTGTGTGTGTTTTACAGTTTCAGGAAGCCTATTGTGTGTCTTAAGAAAATGTTGCCACGTGCATGTTTTGATAGGTCGACTATCTAAGGAACGGTGTGTTTAAGAGTGTTTGGGTGATACTACAGTATGGACAGTTCTAGTTACGCTCCTGGTCTTTCCAACACGTGTGTGTTTGTGTGTGTGTGTGCACGCGTGTGTTTGTAGAGGACGTGCTCGCATATATTTCTATCTTTACAGCCCGCAGTGAGATCTGCATCTCCTTCACTGCTCTATTCCAGGCCTGCGGCGTCGTTCCAGGTCACACACCACCTGTGTGTGTCACCTGCATCCCTCCTTGGTAAAAGCTGCTACTGTAGCAGTGTCGTATGGCATCTGTCACAAGCCACGGTGGCACCTCACTGCGACCGTGACAACGGGATTCATGTCAGAGGGTGCGTAAACACGGGGTAGGGCAGGCTGCAGCGGAGCAGCGCCAGGAGCTAGCCAGGAGCTAGCCAGGAGCTAGCCAGGAGCCTGCCTCGCTGCCTCTCTGCCTCGCTGCCTCTCTGCCTCGCTGCCTCTCTGCCTCGCTGCCTCTCTGCCTCGCTGCCTCTCTGCCTCGCTGCCTCGCTAACCCTGCAGCAGAAGGGGTGGCCTCGTCAGCAGGGCCTGTCAGTAGCTAGGTGTGTTACATCATGGCTCAGGTCCCAGGCGTCTATGGACAGTTGTTGCGTCTAGAAATAACTGCCGTCTCCTGAGGCACAGTAACCCTAGCGATAGGTGTTAGTTCTTCGGGGCCCGTAAAAATAGGGCGGCTGTCTGTTTCCACTGGGCCGCCTGCCGGCATGCTTGCCCTGTCATTCTACTCTGCTCACTTAGATCGTCCATCTATGAGACCGACAGACAGTCAGACGTTTATAGCAAGCAATAAATCCTGCTATGCTGCATAATCACGCTGATTGCGTAATACACTGCCACAAACAAGCTAGCTGGACTAGCTGTCTAGCTAGCTTTCTGGATGGCTGTCTAGCAACTCCTAATAGGTATAACAGGGCTATATACCTTGTTAATGTGTGTTTTTTTGTTAATATCAGTTCTGACTCAAAGTCGTTGACAGAATATTGCTTAATGTGTGTGTGTGTGTGTGTGTGTGTGTGTGTGTGTGTGTGTGTGTGTGTGTGTGTGTGTGTGTGTGTGTGTGAGTGAGTGAGTGTGTGTGGAGCATGCTCTCCAGGTCTCAGGCTGTGTGATACTAGCTAAGTTTTAATCCTGGTTAGGAGAGGCAGATGGACACTGGGGTATTACTGCAGAAGAGAGAGGCATGGTGAGGCAGAAGGGCAGATGGAGGCTGGGGTATTACTGCAGAGGAGAGAGGCAGGGTGAGGCAGAAGGGCAGATGGAGACTGGGGTATTACTGCAGAGGAGAGAGGCAGGGTGAGGCAGAAGGGCAGATGGAGGCTGGGGTATTACTGCCGAGGAGAGAGGCAGGGTGAGGCAGAAGGGCAGGGGAAGGCTGGCAGCTAGACAGGTGTTGGAGGATAGGAAGGGATTGTGGAGGTCAAAGGGCTAGCTGTGGATCAGTGGCGTGATGTGGGGTCAAGTCAGAGCCACGCAGAGAGGGACTTACTGTAATGCTCCAGTACACTAAACATATAGACTTAACACCACTCCTATTTATATGAATGAGTGGATCTGAGCTTGAGCCAGCCCATTCACAATGCCACTGGCTGAAAAATGTCAGATGAAAAGATTTGTGGTTCATCAGTCAGTCAGGCATCCAGCTAGTCAGACACCCCAGCCAACCAGTCTAACAAGCAGGCAGGCAGGCAGGCAGGCCCAGCATGGCAACCATCTAGACAGCTCATAGTGTAGCAGGCCAAGGGACTGAAGAAGGACATGGTGGCCCCAGGCTGGATAAGGTTAATGATAAACATCCCCGCTGGGTACAACCTGAGCCAATTACTCCTGGGTCATTTGTGTGTGTGTGTGTGTGTGTGTGTGTTCAGATATATTTCAAGACAGGCTGTGTGTGTTGTACTACCAGCTGCCAGACAGATTAGACTCCCCTCCTTCTCCTCTCTCCTCTCCGCTCCTCAATTATTGATTTGTAGTTCTAAGATCTAAGAGCTAAGCTAAAGAAAGACAGACATCAACTTGTCCTCTCCTTTGTCCCTGGCAACCCTCGGAGAACGTCCTCCCTGTGTGCTCTCAGGACACCATGGTCTGTTGCTGCAGTACACTCAGTGATGATGTCCTTTAGTCTTGATCACATGTGACTAGGATCCTGCCCTGTGTTATGTAACGCTGTCTCTGTGTCTCATAGACTGATCTCACACACGCTCCAGTTGATCTGACGGGATGTTACCATGGCCTAAAAAAACAATCTTGGTCTCGCCATCAAAAGCGCATGAAGGAGAATCGCCATTCGCGGAAGTCGCTTACCGTGTCACAGTGCACAGTGCACAGTGCACGTCATTGTACTGGCGTGAATGAAACGCTTTGCCGTCTCTCTCATGCTGCACGTTAGATTAGATCATTGGCACTATTCAAATGCATTGTAAGTGAGAGTGAAACCACACCATAGTTATATTGATCGCGAAGGCAGATGAGTGGTGCTGCCTGCCAGCCAGGCTCCCTGTTCAGAGATGACCTTCTTTGCTACCCTCTTACTGCCAAATACCTACCTGTCGGGGTTGCTCTCTTCATAGAACAGGCCGCACTAGATCCTCTTTATCTGGATAGGGTGAGGGCTGGACTGGGTGCTGATCACTCATCCTGGATGAAGATCTGGGCAGAAACCATCCTGATGCTAATTGGCCTTCGCTAGCTGGTATGACTGCTTCTACCCAGACAGGTCAAATCATTGAGTCAGACACAGTCTGTAGGAGGTTGGGGGATGTGTGGGGTAGGATGGTGGGTTAGTGTGTGTGTGTGTGTGTGTGTGTGTGTGTGTGTGTGTGTGTAGTATTTAGTTGCCCAGTTCCAGGCAGTGTGGTCTGATCAGCCAGGTTTGACAGCTGCACCACTGTGGGCACGGATCCACTACTGCAACAACACAGCGCTGCGGAACAGACCTGTGTGTGTCTCTGTGTGTGTGTGTGTGTCTGTGTGTGTGTGTGTGTTCCGAGGGTCTCTTGTTTTGTCTGTGCAATCCACCTTCCTTCTACAATGCCAACTGTGTGGAATGACAGAGCTGTGGTATAGTGGTAACCTTTAGTACAGCCTTCTGTGTCTCTGTGGGTTCTGTGTTGTTTGAGGAGTTCTGACCCGCCCTCCAGATGACTAACCAGGCCAGACACATGCACGCACACACACACACACACACACACACACACACACACACACACACACACACACACACACGCAGAGTGAGTCACTCCAGACGTGACTCCTCTCCTCTCTGCCTTCCCCACTTCCTCCTCCCCTCTCCTCCACAGCCACCTGTGATGGAGGGATTAGTTCGACACCCACTACTCTCCCTGTTTCTAATGCCCTCCTCCAGCTCTCGCCTTCCTCCTCTTTGTTTCTCTCTCTCTGCAGTTAGCTAGCTGACTGACTAACACTCTCGTCCTTTGAAAAGCAACACACACACATGTGGTAGAGATATATAGAGAGGAGTCATGTTGGATAACACATCCCTAGAGACGAGGCTGTCACTGGTCCAGATCTTTATATCAAGTCATTCTGAACCTAGGAAGACTACTGGACAATTACTGTTTCTCCCTGTTACTGGTCCTTCCTGGTTTGTACTGGTCTGTTCTGGTTTCTGTGTCTTTCTGTCTCTCTATTCGTGGCTTTGCTACTGCTGGAAGCTTCTGATGATGACAAAGACTGAATAATAATCTGCCCTGGGAGAGAGTCGGGCACGCAGACGAACAGAGGGAGAGTGGAGAGGAGGAGAGAGAGGGAGGGAGTGTGTGTGTGTGCGAGAATGAGAAGCAAGGACATAAAGGGAGGGAGAGTGGAGGGAGGGAGTGAGTGAGTGAGAGAGGGAGGGAGGCAGAGAAATAGAGAGAGCGGGAAAGAGAGGAAGGGGCGAGAGAGCGAGCGAGAGAGAGGAAAGAGAGGGAGGGAGATAGATTGAGTGAGTGAGCGAGCAAGTCAGTGCGGTGGGGAGAGCAGTGTGTCTCCAGCTTCTCTCTCTCTCTGCGTCAGCCCCTGTTTTTGTCAGGCAGTTAAAATGTCTGCCGTGTAGCTCATGGTCTGCCAGGGACAGTCTGCTCTCTGAGCTTGGCTCGCACTCCACCCAGCACAAGACGCCACGGAGTAGGAGGAGAAACACCTCTCTCTCTCTCTCTCTCTCTCTCTCTCGCTCTCGCTCTCGCTCTCTCTCTCTCGCTCTCTTTTCCTTTTCTCGCTTTCTCTCTCATCTGTTCCCCACGCTAGTCTGGACAGTACGTGGGTGAACAGTTCCTGGTTTTCGCTCCTCTCATTCCGGAGACTCTGAAACGCCTGCGAGGTAACTTCAGTTTTCTCTCTTAAAACTCATTCATCTGTTTTTACGTAATTCACTGTTGTAAAACAGTCTTTTTTTAGGGGAAGGGGAGGTTAACTTTTGCGGTTCAGGCTACTAACAAACGGCTTTGAACCGAGGGAGATCTCTGTGGTCATTTGGTCTTCTGCGTGTATGTACCTTTTACCTCAGTCCTGTTTTCGGAGGGCTTTCGAACCTGCTGGTGTTATGGAACACTATGTAACTCAGCTGAACCGTAGCCAAAGCTGTTTTCTAAAGATAGCCTCGTTTTTATATGTCTGTGCTTCCTCTTCTGGCTGTACCACAGACACTCTCACACACACACACACGCACACACTCCCACACATACTCACAGACGCCCACACACCCAGAGGCTGTGTTGTGTCTGGTCTACCCAGCGCTTCGTGCCTCCTGTCCCAAAACCAGCCTCCCCTGCAGAACAGGGAGTGCCAGGCTAACCTCCACATTAGGAGAACTGCTCTTTGGAGAACAACATCCAGACCTGCTGGAAGCTGTCACCTCCGACAGCTCCTGCATAAAGGAACCTGTGTTGGCGTCTGCTCTCTACAGCGTCTGTTCACATGTGGGGACGTCTCTGTGTTTACTGTCCCACAGGCCTGAAGTAAGCTGGCTGTGGACTAACACTCCGTTTTATCCGACCGTACGCAGCCTTTATTATGGAGAGACAGTAAGGAATGACATGGCTGGTGTCCAAGGGTACGGCCCCAGTTGTGTATGCTGGATCACCTGCTTGTGTTGAGGTTAGGGGGTGGGGACTCTGTAGGGATGTGGTTTGGGATGTTGCGACTGATTGCGCTGTTGTGCAAGTGCAAGTGTTGTTTTTTCTGTATGAGCTGTTGGCGCATGTTGCCTACTGTCACAACACTGACAGTGTTGTGTGTTTGCAGGTGTGTTCGCACGCAGGTTTGTGTGTGTGTGTGTGTGTGTGCTTGCGCTGCTGACTGTTCTAGAGAGACAGGACCCCTCTGGTAGGAAGGCACGACACCTCCATGGCAACCTGGTGAATCCGATCCACCGTGGGTGTGTTCTGTAGGTGTGTGTGTATGTGTGTGTGTGTGAGTGAGTGTGTGTGTGTGTGTGTGTGTGTGTGTGTGTGGGTGTTCCTCAGATGGAGGGGCGGCAGCCTGCACTATGACCCACTTAGCCAGCAGAGCTTCAATGCAGCACTGTGCAGAGTCTGTTTCTAATTATACCAGGAAGGAAAAAAGAGAGACGGCTGCTATTTGGAAACACGCGCACGCACACACGCGCAGCCTCATACCGCAGTGAGTTCAGTCTTTGAAGCTATTCTTCTGGTTGACCTTGCTTGTGGTTTGACCCTTGATTGAATTGGTTGAAGAAATCGGATGACTGGGGGCTGTTTGTTTTGATCTCACGTGGGTAGGTGTGTGCCTGTGTGTGCGTGTGTATGTGTGTGTGTGTGAGTGTGCAGTATCAATCAACACTTTTGCTTATTTGATTGCGTAGCTGATACATCTGCCCCATGTCTCTATGAGAGGCTAAGAGCCAGTATTTGAAGAGGCCTCCTCTCCAGTGGTCTGGGTTTGTCTGGTCTGGTCCAGGGAGCTCTTGTCAGATGTACTTGTTCTCATAGCAGAGGAATGTGGAGCTAAGGAGCACAGCCTCGCTGGTCTACACCCCCCCCCCTCTCTCTCTCTGTTTGGGTGTGCCTCTGTGACAGTTACTCGCTCTTTCTCTCTTTCTGTCTGCCTCCCTCCCTCTATCTCTCCTTGTCGTGGAGACAGTGGCTGCTTTGTGTCTCTCATTAGGAGTAGAGAGGAGTTTCTAAGCATGGCCTAGCCAGCCAGTGTACACACACACACACACACACATGGGCATTATGCGGCTGTGTCCTTGACGCTGCGGTGTGACAGTGAGTCCTGGCTGGTGCCTCCAGTGCGTCTGAGCTTTACCTGACTGCTTCAGACAACAGCTCAGCATCATGGGAGAGCACCTTCCTGTCCTTAAGCTGCAAACAGACGTGCTACACTGACCGGGGCTGAGGTGCAGGAATCTAAGCATGGGATCTGTTTATCTACAGTACTCTGCCTCGCTGCACACACGCACACACACGCACGCACACGCACACACACACACATACACACACACACCTGAACTGGCCTGTCAAACTCTTGAATTATGAAAGCATTGTAATACAACACTATGCTCTAAATCCATTCTGGGGCAGATGGGGTGGAGCCCGTGGTTAAGACAGCACTGCACTGTGTTGTTTGTATGCGTATGTTTGTGCGTTGGCGTGTATGTCTGGTTCTTGCAGTTCTTGTCTGTGTGTGTGAGTCACTGTGTGGTTGTGAGGAGCCAGTCAGAGATAGGCAGTGTGTGTGTGTGTGGTTCAGTGTGTGTGGTTCAGTGTGTGTGCAGGCACTTGTAACAAGAGCCCTGCTCCTCCATGACCTTCATCAGATACCAGCCTCCTGGCTCCCCCCTGGCAGGAGAGACATTTCAGAGGAGGATGAAGCCCAATGAACACGCTGTCTCACACACACACACACACACACACACACACACACACATGCTCTGTGTCACAGTGTCACACATACACACACACAGAGCCCATCCAAGAGTTCCTCCAGGTTACTTAGCTATGCATGAGCTCTGGCCTCCTCTCCTTTACCTTCCACTGCACTCAGCCACATCAAATATTTACTGGTGAATTACTGTTCCAGTTATGCTGGCCAGGGCCAGACTCCTAGTCTAGCTGCAGCAGGGAGGACCATGTCTGGAAGACAAGGCATTGTCTGCTGCCAAGACCAGTCAGCTCTGCTTTCTCTAAACACCCCCCCAAATATGAAAGTGTGTGTGTTTCTGGGGACATATCGAGGGTGCACAGAGCTGATTGTGTTGTCTCTCTGCCAACACGCCGTGGCAGGGCGGGGTTCCCCCTTGGTTTGGGGCAGATGTGACCCAGTTTTGGGAAGAGCAAGACTGCGTGCGTGCGAAAGCGTCTGTCTTTGTTATCAAGGGGGTGACGGAGAGGAACGGTCATCTTGACTGGGGTGGTGTGCCAAACCAACCAGTCTTCCCTGAGAGAGGGAGGAAGCGAGAGAGCAAAGCGAGAGAGCAAAGCGAGAGAGCAAAGCGAGAGAGCAAAGCGAGAGAGCAAAGCGAGAGAGCAAAGCGAGAGAGCAGCGCTCTGCGGCCCCGACACACTCTCGCACTGCTTCCCTATTGTTCAGCACTGGCAGTTTGGAACATCAGAGGTCATAAAGAGACACTGTACATTCTAATGCAGAGCCTCCCTGTCCTTAGTAGACTAAGGAGGTCCCATGTGCCCCTCACCCCCATGACACTGGATCAGTAACCAGTGCAGCACACAGGACAAGCAGTCACTGCCCAATCTGGATTGATGTGTACAGTACCGCACACATTCTCTCGCTTTCTCTTTTCACTCTCCTCACTCTCGCTCTTGTACACCTCGTTTTGTCTCCCTCTCCCCTCCCTCCAGCTCTCTGTGTTTCTAAATTTATCTGTCCTAGAAAAGACAGATGGAGGCTGAGCGTATAGAGCTGTGTGTCTGGTGTAGGGGAGGAGGACAGGGCAGGGAGAGGAGAGAGGAGGGCAGGGAGAGGAGAGAGGAGGGCAGGGAGAGGAGAGAGGAGGGCAGGGAGAGGAGAGGACAGGGGGGAGTGTACAGGGAGAGGAGTGGACAGTGAATGAGAAGATGGGCAGAGAGAGTGAGCAGACATGCGTGTCCTTGTTTCAACTCTGTTCTCAGCTGATTAGTCCTCGATGACCGCGAGAGCTTCAGTCTCCTGACCTGCTTCTCCAGTCAGGTCATTTTAACTTGTTGGTTTAGATAGATCCATGGCCAGACTTCAGTGTTGGCGGTCTCTCTCATATCCCCCATGTTACTGCAAAGCTGTGCTGTATTCATCTGGCCTTTACCCTGCAGTTGCCATTAGTCAGTTATATTTATAGCTTCTTGATGAGTGTACAGTCTGAGTGAACTTTCCCATCCTGATAGTTTCCTTTAGATCATATGAAAGGAGAGAACAGGAAGTGGCACTACAGTTGAACATCATCTGACTACAAATGCACAGTCACTCACAAACTCACACTGCAACACACACACACACACACACACACACAGAGGCCAGCCGCACAATGACCTGTCTAAACTCCTGCTTCCTGATGTAACGATCAGATGGTTTTGGGTGACACTTGACCCCTGTGTTGTGAAGGGGTCAGGGTAGGTAACCCCTGGAGACCAGACACACAGCCACATACACAGACACAAGACTAAACTAGGAGCTAGATATACTACAAGATTTAACCCTGACCTCAGGTCATTTAGGTTATGGTCTGCATGTGTTAAAGCTGGTCTCTATGTAAAACCTGTTGGCACACACAGAGTTCCTGTGTTTTAAGTTTCTAGGTTTTGAGCGTGGCTGTTCTGACTCTCATCTCTGCAGCTGAGCTCAGACTGATAGACAGTGACATCAGATAGATAGAGAGTGTGTGTGTGTGTGTGTCTGACTGAGTGGAGGGGGAGATAGAGGAATAGAGGCACATCAAAGTCACACATGCTGCCTTTGAACTGTCATCCTTCCTCCAGTCATTCATTTATTAATTTATCTCACACAGCCATTTCTCTCTCTCTTTCTTTATTTTTGTCTTTTTCTCTCTGTCTCCATCACTCTATCTTTCTCCATCCTCTCTGTCTCCCTCTCTCTTTTTCTCTCCCTCTCTCTCCCTCTCTCTCCCTCTCTCGATGTCATATTTTTTCCTTCCCTTCCTTTTATTCCAGTTCTAGTTTTTATTCTGCCCCTGAACCTTTATCTCAGTCGTTCCCTCCTCTCTCTCTCTCTCGCGCGCTCTCTCTCGCTCTCTCTCTCTCTCTCTCTCTCTCTCGCTCTCTCTCTCTCTCGCTCTCTCTCGCTCTCTCTCGCTCTCTCTCTCTCATCCTGGTACCACACCTCACCTCCCAGTGACTGGTCGCTAACGTCGTCTCCCAGTGACTGGTAGCTAACGTCCTCTCCCAGTGACTGGTTGCTAACGTCCTCTCCCAGTGACTTGTAGCTAACATCCTCTCCCAGTGACTGGTAGCTAACGTCCTCTCCCAGTGACTGGTTGCTAACGTCCTCTCCCAGTGACTGGTTGCTAACGTCCTCTCCCAGTGAGTGGTTGCTAACGTCCTCTCCCAGTGACTGGTTGCTAACGTCCTCTCCCAGTGAGTGGTTTCTAACGTCCTCTCCCAGTGACTGGTTGCTAACGTCCTCTCCCAGTGACTGGTTGCTAATGTCCTCTCCCAGTGACTGGTTGCTAACGTGTGCTTTGTGTGTTTCTTACAGACCTTCAGACCTCTGGTGGGCAAGGCTCTCCTGGCCTCCATCACTGCAGTGGAGTTCTTCTCTGACAGACAGCTAGACTTCCTCACAGACGAAGGAGCCTACCAGCTCTACCAGGTGAGGCGAGAGACACCCGGACACACGCACGACACACACACACAGGATACACACACACAGGACACACACACATGACACACACAGGATACACACACACAGGACACACACACATGACACACACAGGATACACACACATCACACACACACACACAGGATACACACACACAGGACACACACATGACACACACACATGACACACACACAGGATACACACACAGGGGACACAGGTCCCACATACTTGCACCTTTCTGATTTATGTATGTATGTATGTATGTGTGTGTGTGTGTGTGTGTGTGTGTTTGTGTGTGTGTGTGTGTGTGTGTGTGTGAGAGAGAGAGAGAGACAGAGAGAGACAGACAGACAGACAGACAGAGAGAAAGAGAGACAGAGAGACAGAGAGACAGAGACATGGCATCGCTGAAAGGTTTGAGGGCTGACGGGCACCCTAGAGAGCAGATGGGCCCGTCACTGTGGCAGTACTCTACTCAGGCTAGATTTACACTCATTAGACTACTAGAGCCCAGCGTCTTGTGCCTCCTTCCATCCTGTTGAAACGCCTAATGAAATGCCATCTGTCAGGGAATTAAACACCTTCTCTCTGTTTAGAAACAATATAGACCAGAACAGAACATCCTGACAGTAGGAGAGAATGGTTAGGCCAGCGGGTGTGTCTCTGTGTCTGTGTGTGTGTGTGTGTGTGTGTGTGTGTGTGTGTGTTTGTGTGCGTGTGTGTCTAGGTGTTTTATGAATGACAAACGGCATCATGGGATTCTTTCCCCCCATGTTGTTGTCCACATGCCTTATGTACTGTATGTGTCATCTAAGAATAGTTGACTAGGTGTACAACAATGGTTTGATATTGTACAATATCTCTGTATAGTTCCGCCAATGATCTGCTATTTGCTTTTCCAGCCTATTGTCTTTTGGCTGCTCTGTATCTCTAACTAGGAGAGTGTGTGTTGGTGTGGCAGGGGTGTCAGTAGGAGGCTGCTGGTGTTTTGATCGGAAGGAGTGTTACTGCTTCCTGTTCCACTGTGTCATTTCCCCATTAGCATCCTCCTCTGGTCTCTACACAGGAGCTGCTGGCCTCCATGACTCACTTTCATACACCAGGACACTCAGTGCCGACTCATGTATAAAACGTACTCACACTTGTGCACGCCGAAACAAGAACACACAAGCACACGTGTGTCACACACACACACACACAGCACTGATTTATATCTCACACTTCACACATGTACACATAGTCACTTTAGAGTTGAATATATTCCAACGCTGTGAATCACCCTTGAATCTCTGCAAGGAGACAGGCTTGACGGGCTGAACAAAGGTGTCCTTTGTGTGTGTGTGTGTGTGTGTGTGTGGGTGTGCGTGTGCGTGTGTGGGTGGGTGTGCGCGTGCGTGTGTGTGTGTGTGTGTGTGTGTGTGTGTGTGTGTGCGCGTGTGCGCGTGTGCGCGCGCGTGTGTGTGTGCTTAGGCCCGCATGTGTACACTGTTCGGTGTGAGTCTCTGTAGTTCGGATCCAGAACACAGATTACAGTGTGGAAGTCCCTCTCACTTAGAGGATGTCTCCATCCTCCAGGATCACTCAGTCATGGTGGGATAACAGCCCAAACACTGTGGCATGTTGCAGTATCGACACCAACCACAGCCGACAAGGCAGATAACTGATCTCTCCTCAGGTCAGCCCTGTTCAGAGATGACCACAGTGGCTTGCATATCATGCACACACACACACACACACACACACACATACAGCAGCAGCACTGTGACAGCCGGTGGCCGTGATTAATGTCACACGTGTGTGAGAACAGCTGGTGCCGGTAGGAAAATGATCCACCCTCCATTCCCAACACATCTGATGGACAACCATGGACACGCACGCACACACACACTCGGCCAGACAGGCCTGTATGTGAAACACACCAGACCTGCATGAAAGACCCCAGGACTGTCCTAGACATTCCTCGGCAGTCCCCTCTATGGACCCCTGCGTGGACCCCTGACCCTTGGGGCCAGCCTGGAATATCACATGACATCACCACCGCAGGAAAGGGGGGTGACCTCACTCCCCAATCCCACAGACGTTCCGCAGGGTAGCCACGTTGCCACGACAGCGACTTGCAATCCTTGCCTTGTCGGAGGACGTAGGGCAGAGGCCAGAGCAGACAGACAGACGGATCCCAACCACACAGCCTTACTCACATCCTGCCTGCTCGGGTAGAGAAAGTCTGCTCCTCCTGTGCTGTGCCCCGCCACAGGGCCAGAAGGCAGGGAGGGTGGGAGAGGGGGGGGGGTCGCAATCTGTTTGGCATAAACGCTACAATGAAGTCACTGTTTTTCGAAAGCCCAGTCGTCTCATCCAGGGTTTGTGGTGGAGGCGGCAGCGTGTTTTGGTTGAAGGAGAAATACTTCAGTGCGTTGGTGTCTACGGTATCACCGGGCCTAAGTTGTGAGCACGTTAGCATTGGGAACTTGAGGTGGATTAATACAGTTGGGTGCTGACTCAGTCTTAGCACATGATCACACACACACATGGAGAGAGGAAACCACTGAAGGACCAGCAAAGCTGTTACTCCCTTTTAAACAATAGCCCCAGTGTTGGTTGTCAGGAACTGGGAGAGCAGCTTGTTGGATCCTGTTGGCCTACTTACAGCACCATGAATAGCAGCAGCAGTAGTAGTATTGTAATTGTCTTACCTCTGGGCTTAATAGTGACGCCCTCAACACGCATGCACACACTAAGTAGACTGTGGCCCACTCAACTTATTTGGCAATGTTTGGACAGGCAATTATAGTGATACTAGTGAGGGTTTGTGGTCCCTGTACTATGAGTTTGAGATTGTGTGTGTTTTGTGTGTGTGTGTGTGTGTGGGGGGGGGGGGGCAGTATTCAACAGATTATCTCTCTAACGGTTGGGGGATGACTGGGGTGAGAGGAGGGAGGGAGCTGGGGTGAGAGGAGGGAGGGAGGGAGGGAGCTGGGGGCAGGAGGATCTGCAGCTGTTATCTCGGAGCTAGGCTTGGGCCTGCCCTACACACATACACACAGTTCTTCAGTGATCTGCAGCTGACAGTAACTCTCTCCAGAAACTTTATGGCTTTGCCTGGACAGCCCTAGACAAAGCACCCTCTCTATGTGTCCTGGCACACATCAACACACACGCATGTACACACTTCCATCCACAGACACAGTTTCTCTTTGACGCACTTTATTTTGTATAAACACACACACACACACACAACGCACACACTTTTGCTCCATACACAAACGCATAGCAAGTGAATACACATACTTCCTCACGCTGACATTCTATACCCACACACACATAGTATCACATTGCCGTAGCAACATGCCATGTCCATACGCGCACGCAGACACACACACACACACATACATGGTCTGTGTTACATTTAGCCTGACACCAGGGCTGCTAGGGATTGGCTGTAGATCCTATTACTGTTGCAACAACACACACTGTAACCCCAGTGTAGAATTACACCCCAGCAACAACCTCCACCCCCTAGGCCCACACCCCTACCCCCACCCCCCAATCCTCATCCTCACCCCCTCTCTCTGCCAGGATACACAGAACATTTATGACATCACCCAGGCAACAAGCCACTTTCACATACTGGCTCGCTCACTCAGCTGTTGTCATGGGAACAAACGGTCCCATCACTAAACAGCGTGTGTGTGATAGTCTGTGGATGGTTTCTCCAGCTGGGCAGGCAGGCAGGCAGGCAGGCAGGCAGGCAAACAGACAGACAGACAGGCAGGCAGGCAGGCAGGCAGGCAGGCAGGCAGGCAGGCAAACAGACAGGCAGGCAGACAGACAGACAGACAGACAGGCAGGCAGGCAGGCAGGCAGGCAGGCAGGCAGGCAGGCAGGCAGGCAGGCAGGCAGGCACTTTGTGGTTGTGGCGTTGCCTCGTACACTGACAGCTAAGTGGTTGTGTGAGGACCTCTGAATCACAGAGCTGGAGGTACGTATCAGAGCTTAGAGATGAAAGAGAGTGTAGTTAGTGAGGGCGGAGGTAGGCTACATGACAGGAAACACTGATCTTACTCAACTAGAGCCTCCTAGTTCTTTCTTCTTCCTACTCACACCACTATTATTCCACTGAGGTGGACCAGTGGTGATTTTGCGTCGTTTGCCATGGCAACGGTGTCTCCAAGGCAACAGCGTTTTAACAGAGGGCCTGCGGTTGGTGGATGTTAACAGCAGTAGTAGATTGTACCTCTTCTCTCTCTCTCTCTCTCTCTCTCTCTCTCTCTCTCTCTCTCTCTCTCTCGCTCTCTCTCGCTCTCTCTCTCTCTCTCTCTCTCTCTGTCTCTCTCTTCCTTCTGACGCAAGCCTTGCCTCATCTCACCCCATCACTCTGTCCCTCCCATCCCTCCCACCCATGTCGCAAGCTGCCCACTGCCATGGCAACGCTTCTCCTGCGCTGATGGATCTGTTCTTTCTCCTTTCTGACCTTCTGTGTCTTCTCTCACAGCTGGTATTACTGTTCAGTCTTGTTGAAACGGCTGCTCTGTTCTGATGTCTCTCTATCTCTTTATCCCTCGGTCTTGCTCCCTTCCTCTCTCGTTCTCTTTTTCTATCCTCTACACACAACTACATACTGAAATGATTTGCATTTAGACTCATTTTTTCCCAAGCCAGAGCAGACTTCCTAGGTCAGTGTGGAGTGAGGCTGGAGTCCTCTCCTCCTTGTGGAATAGACCCATCCTCCTACTCCTCTCCTTCTCCCCACCTCTTCTCCTCCTCATGTCCTCTTCCTCCTCCTTTCATCCTCCTTTCGTCCTCCTCCTCTCTTCTCCTCCTCTCTTTCTCCTCTCCTCTCCACCTCTCATCCTCTCTTCCACTCCTCCTTCTCTCCTCTCTTCCTCTCCTCCCCCTCTTCCTCCGCTGTCACCTTGAAGCAAACATCCTTCCAGCCAGGTTGTGTGCTGTGAATCACCACAGGGACACACACTGTCTGTGGACATGGACACTGGAGGCAGGGGGTGGGAGCGAAGATAAGACACACACACACAACCCTCCCCCCTCCCCATTATTTGAGCAGTGTTGACGGCAAAGGAGAGTTGAAGACCTGAATGCTAATTGGATCCCTCCATCATGTTTGTGGTCTCAGTGGTAGTGTTGTGAAAATGATCCACCCTGCAGCGTGGACTGAAGCCTCTGTCTTCCCAGCTTAGCATCTCTCTCCACCATCCTGATCAGCTGCTATTAGCTGTTATGTATCAAAGACACCTCCAGGTGTTAGTCACCAGAGGCATCCACTCAACTGGACTTGACTGACTGGTTTATATGACAGGTGAATCATTAACCTTTTAGGCTTTATGGGGGCAGGTTGGCCTGGAGTCCTCATTTATATTCACTCAGCAGGTTGTAAATAAGACTTCTGTGTCTGTGTGTGAGAGAGAGTGTGTCAATAGTACTGCAGAATGTGTTTGTCTCTCTGTGTGTGTGTGCGTGCGTGTGTGTGTGTGTCATTAAGAGCATGCTCAACATAATATGGAATGGTGTGAGGGTTGCCAGTATTTAGTGGAGCCATAACTAATCTTCTGCTCCTCCATCACCTGGCTGTTTGCATGCATGGGCGCTCTGCGTGCGCTCGGATGGGAACGCTCGTCAGATGCTCCTATTGGCCGGCTGCAGCGGTGGAATGAGCAAGCTCAGTGTGAAAGCTCAGGGTTCTGTGCTGCAGTGTCCAGTTACTGCCAGGGCTGTGTCCAGGGCTGTGTCCAAGGCTGTGTGCAGGGTTGTGTCCAGGGCTGTGTCCAGGGCTGTGTCCAGGGCTGTGTCCAGGGCTGTGTCCAGGGCTGTGTCCAGGGCTATGTCCAGGGCTTTACCCTAACCTTGTCACACCACACACACATCCTGCTCACACTCTCAGTAGACCGAGGCAATTATTTTCCATCAGATGACACTGATGCACACACCAACACACACTGTAACCATCCCCAGTCTTCCTGTCTCTGGGAGGGAGGGACGGAGGGGAGGGAGGGACAGAGGGGAGGGACGGAGGGGAGTGAGCTCCCTCCCTGTTTTTCTGGGTCAGAGTGGGATCTGGAAGTCATTGGGCTCCCAGCATGGAGGACAGACTCCACCCTTCAGAGTTCCTCTGTCTACCTCTCTGCTCCGCCATGTGAAAACCCCCGGAACACTGCCATTAAACTGATAGATGAAGGGAGGGGTGCAGGAGAGGGGAGAGGAGGGGGGCTGAGCAAGACCACATCTGCTCTGCCCTTCACCAGGGTATATGTGTGTGTATGTGTTTGTGTCTGCCTGTATGTGTGTGTGTATCCACCTACACGTTTTTTCAAAGCCAGGGAAGGGGGGCTGGCGGGGAGATTAGCCCACGCGGTGAGAGACAGATTGAGACACATCTGTCAGTTATCCAGCAGGGACGTTGTGACTGTCTTCCACGTAGCTCCATGCAAGAGATCCCTCCAACCAGCCCAGCAATGACAGGCCCTGAACCCCCTGACCTCCCCCGCCACAGAGTGGACACGTTACTAAGGTGATTTTCACGGTCAAATGAAATGGGACCCAAACGTCTGAGGCGAACGTCCGTCGCATCATGCTGAGGAGAGGGCTTTTCTTTTGTGTTGAGTAGCACCCAGCCGTTTGTTACACAAGGATGTAGGGCAGGTATTTAGGATAGGGGAAACCCCACAGACCACCGCACAGACCACCGCACAGACAGCGACACAGAGAGATGTCAGGTCAGATGTGGTCTGATGGCGCAATGTCAGATGAGAGCGTCGGCTGATGGGTGTGTACAGGAGGAGGAGGAGGACAAGGCTCTTACTTTACCTCTCCTGTTCTCTCTCTCTCTTCCCCCTGCTTGCTCGCTCGCTCTCCCGCGCTCTTCCTCTCCATCGCTCGCTTTCCCTCGCTCACTCTGACAGCTGCTAGGAAGCACTGCAGGATTAGCAGAGCGAGCGAGGCAGGGAGAGATAGATGAGGAGAGAGAGGGAGAGAAAAAGAGAGGAGGGAATTCAACCTGCAGGTCAATGAATAAATCATGCTCTCCCTCCTCCCTCACTCTCTGCCTCCTCCCCCTCTCTCCCTCCTCCCTCACTCTCTGCCTCCTCCCCCTCTGTCCCCCCCACTCTCTGCCTCCTCCCCCTCTCTCCCTCCACCCTCACTCTCTGCCTCCTCCTCCTCTCTCCCTCCTCCCCCCCTCTCCTCGCGTCCTGAAATAGCAGCAGAGAGGAGCTGCGGTCTTTCTGCTGAAAGGCCAGTGTGTGAAAAACACAAAGGCAGACGACAGGAAAGAGGAAACAGCAATGTTTACTGTTCAGAGTCTTACTCTCCCCCTAGCTCCCTCCTCCCTCCTGGCCTCACAGGGACAGACACAGAGAGTCATCAAGAACTCAGCGGTTGCTCGTATTAACACACACCCCCCCTGGGCCGGACTCAGATGATAACTGACCTTGACTAGGTCGTTACACCACTGCTGGTTTTGTCACAGAGGTATTCACACCACACATCTCTAGCTAGTGTCTACACAGCACTGTGGGCATGTAGGCTGGTAAAGTGTGTTGATTTCCATTCACACTTGTGTGTGCTTGTGTGCTTGTGCAACACCCAAGCCTGCTAGATGAAGTCACCGGACAGGGCTGCGTGTCCTCTGTGATTAAACCTGTTTCTCAGGGAGGTGAGTGAGGCCTGGGGTGTGCAAACAGCCCCCCTCCCGCCTCCTCTCCCTCGTCTCTCTCTCTCGGAGCTGCTTCCTCTCCTCATCACCAGCAACAATTAATGGAAGTGGTGGGCGGATATCCCTGTCACCCTGCCTGACCTCCCTGAACCCTGCTGCTCTCTGCTGCTGTTATTGCTGCAGCAGACACACACACACACACACCCTTTCTCTGCCTGCCTCTGTCTTTGTGTAATCATGTGTGGTTCTGATTCACCCTGGTGACATGAATCTCTATCAGACCTGAGGCGTAGGAGTGAGGTTGTTTACCAGAGAGGAGAAACTTGTTTCTGAACATTTAGTCTCAGGGCATATTTGTGGTTTTAGATGTTAGATATGCAGTCTGGTTTCCAGTCTGGCAAGCTCTGGTATTTTCGTGCTTCTTCAAGTAGTTTGACTTCTTCTTTTGTGTAGCGAGACTTATGACTTCTTTTGAGGAACGCTGGCAAACGGACAAGTTTGGCCTAATGTCACCCGTCCACCCGTGTGTGGAAAAGGTGTGGCGTTTCAAGAGAAGGCGGTCTCCTGCTTGCCTTCATCTGCTCTGGCAGCAGTGGATGTGGCTGGATCAGTCCCTGTGTGTCTGCATCAGCTGCTGGCGTGTGCAGGCCTGGGTTGGTTGCCTGTGGTTGCGTGAGAACCCTCCAGCAGCTCTCAGTGGCTCAGGGTGTCTGCTGCTCAGCATATCAAACAGCACTGCAGAGAGAGAGACCATGTCTCTGGAGAGAGCGGGGGGGGATCAGTCCAATAATCGCACGCCGCACACGCAGGCACACACACGCAGGCACACACACCCACAGGCACACACCCACAGGCACGCACACACACACACACACACAGAGGTACACACACAGGTTCGCAGCATACACACTTAATCATCCTCATGCACACAGACATGCAGGAGCGCTCATTATTCCCTGTGCTGAAATGTGTCTCATCGCTGAGCTAGTCATACTCATCTGGCCTTTGCTTTATGGATGAAGGCTTTTGAAACTGACACTTTTAATTCACTCACCAGCGATCACACAGTGCTATAGAGGATAATGGGGACAGGGCTTTCTGTTGAAAATAGTATTGTGCTTGCTATGCTATTGTGCTTGTAATTGGACTGACTGACTTATATGTCACAGGCTTGTGTATTATTCTGACCTGTGCTACACAGGAGTGTGTATTATTTTGCCGTGTGTGTGTTGCAGGATGAAGTGGACAGCCTGAGTCCTGTTCTGAGGGACAACCCCCAGCTCCATGAAGAGGTGAAGGCCTGGCTAAAAGACCAGAAGGTTCAGGAGATTTTTATGCAAGGTAGGTGGAACTGCTAGAGCTGTTTGAAAAGCTGTTAAAAAAAGCTGTGTTCCTGTTGTGGCTCCATATGAGCAGTCTGTGGACTCCTGCTGCTTCATGCCTGTGTTTTTGTGTGCACCTCTCTCTCACCCTCCAGGTCCCTATTCGTTAAATGGCTACCGTGTCAGAGTTTACAGACAGGATTCGGCCACTCAGTGGTTCACAGGCATCATCACACACCACGACCTCTTCAGCAGAAACATGGTAGTGATGAATGACCAGGTAAACCTGTGGTTAACTGCTCTCTCTGTCTCCATCTGTCTCTCTCTCTCCCGCATTCTCTCTGCCTCCATCTGTGTGTCTCTCTCTTCCGCATTCTCTCTGTCTCCATCTGTGTCTCTCTCCCCCATTCTCTCTGCCTCCATCTGTCTCTCTCTCTCGCATTCTCTCTGTCTCCATCTGTCTCTCTCCAGCATTCATTCTCTCACTCTGAATGTCTCACTCTCTCCCCCGTTCTCCTCCCTTCCTCTCTCTCATGTTCCTCTGGTTCTGTGTGGTTCCTCTCAGGTACTAGAACCTCAGAACGTGGACCCGGGCATGGTACAGATGACCTTTCTAGATGACGTGGTCCACTCTTTGTTGAAAGGAGAAAACATTGGCATCACCTCCAGACGTAGATCCCGCTCCAGCCAGAACAGTAACTCTGCCCACGTGAGTAAACACACGCAAGCACATATTTGTACCCCTCTCTGGATTACCACACAAACACACAGTCTGTATCTTTGCATCTGCAAACCCAGTGAGTCAGCTGGTCAGTCACTTGCACATAAAAGCCATTTCAGTACTGTGCTGATTACTGCTTCTGTGTGATGCTGCCCCTACGTATTGCTGTCGATGGATCTAGATGTGCAAGCATGCGTGTGTGTGCAGTTTGTCTGTCTGCTGGGAGTCCTGCTGTATATACTGTATGTCTCTAGAGCTTTAAAGTAAAGTTCCTATGTGCTTAGTTTGCTTCGAAAGAAACACCTGCCCTGTATTTCGATCAAACAGTTAATCAACCAGTCTACCGATGAGCCAATCAATCAGTCAATCAGTCATCTGACTGATCCCTTTATCATTAACAACATCTCTCCTTGTCCCACCTTGTCTGTTTTTGTTTTTATATTCTGGTTGTGTGTGTGTGTGTGTGTGTGTGTGTGCTTGTTTGGGTGTGTGTGTTTTCCTTTCTTTGTGTTGTGTTTGTTGTTTTGAACACTTATGGGGGGGGCTTCCGTTGTCGAGCAGACGACGGGAGGGAGACCCAGCGGGACCACAGCAAACTCTCAGGTACCTGGCCGCTGGCCCCGCCCACACTGCTAGCTAGCTAGCTAACTGACTGGTTAACTAACAAGATCTCTGGGATAAAACTAGTGTCAGCTAGGCCAACAAACCACTAGCTAGCTATCTAACCGGTTGACTAACTAGTTAACTGGTTTGAAATATGCTAACTACCAGCTAGCTAGTTTGAAAGGGTTGACTGTGCTGCATTGGACACGACCAGCTACATTAATCCAGCAGTATATTCAACTTTGTTGTAGAGTCGGTAAAGAGCGTCATTCCTGTCCTTTGCAGCGTGGCTATTTAGTAACAACCCTCCATAGACCCTGATTACTTTGTAGCTGCCGTAGGTCAGTCACTAAGATCCCATCGGATAAGAGGACAGGTGGCTGAGATCGGCCTGGCTCAGTGAGATGCTTCCCATCGGACAAGCCATAGGAACTCTCCTTTACAGCTGACCCGTGGATGTTCTCTGATAATGGACTATGCTAGTGTGGAGGAGTGACGGTTGCCCTCACTGTGTATACCGTGTATTTTGTTGGAGTGTGCATCATTTGTGCTGGTGTTGATGGTGACCTGTGTATTCCCTATGGCAGAACCTAGCCCTGTTCCTGGTTCAGACACCCAAACTGAACTCCAGTCTCTTATCTTCTCTATCTGTCTTTTGTCTTTTTGTGCGTCTGCGAACCTCCTTGTATCTGTGTGCATGCACGCTTGCATCGTCACAAACACCATCAGGGTCACTACACCCGTGCGCAGGCCAACAGCCCCAGACCTGTCATGAACTCATCCAGCTCCACCCCCAAGTCCTCCTCAGGGGCGGTGGCCTCCCAGCATCAGAGCCAATCACAGCAGGGCCAGCAGCTTTCCCAGCATTCCCCCGGACAGCAGCAGCGCAGCGGCCGCTCGTCCCGCAGGAAGGGCTCTGACAGTAGCGTGCCGGACGACGACAAGACACGAGACGACCGGCCGGAGAACCCTGGGAGAGGTGAGGGGGATGTCAGGGTCTAGACGGGAGCGCAGCAGGCTGTAGACGGGACCAATCAGGATACAGACAGACAGCACTGGGAGTGGTGACAACACGCTCGATCTTGTCAGAGGAAGATTAATACTTGATTAAGATGAGTACAAAACAAGTTGTGGTACAGATGTGCGAGGATCTGAATCAAGCTAATGAGTAGTCAGTGTTCTGCATTGCAGTAGTCTGCTGCAGGGTACTTTATGTGTATCAATACTGACTGCCAGAGAGATAGAGGCTAAGTGCTGCAAGGGACTTGGGAAGGAATTGATGTTCTAAGCAGCCATAAATTAGATCGGACCTCATCATCTGTCATGTGGCGTAATGCAGCACTTAGGATCCAATCAGCTGAATGCTTAATTAGAGGGATGACATCATCATTGTGAGACTCCTGTCAGCCAGACTATGGACTAATTTCACCTTACAGCCAATTTGAGGATGGCTGGTGCTGGTGGTGGTTTTATTCACTTATCTATTTTATACTTTTTCTAAAGGTGGATTTAACTAATCGTCCACTGATCATCTTTTGTTGCTTCATTTTCCACGTGTCTGTCTTCTCATGAGAAGAGAACTTCCGAGGTGAACCTTCTACCACAGAAGAGACGTTGATGTCATTGTTTTCCCTCTGTTTTGCAGACTTTATCAAGAACAAGAGCAAGCAGCAGGCTGTGAACAAACGCAGGAAAGCAGAGGAAGAGGAGAAGAAGGCGGGCCTTAAGAGACTCAAGACAGATGTGTCTGACCAGTCAGAGAGCAGTGACTCAGAGATCTCCAATAAGAGGACTGTCCACTCTTCTTCCTCCTCTTCCTCCTCCTCTTCCTCCTCCTCCTCAGAACCCAGCTCGGAGAACGAGCTGAAGGGGCGGGGCATCGTCTCTAAGCTCACCGAGGACGAGGAGATCAAGACCCAGGTTTCGAAACTGGGGGAGGAGCCCGCTCTCATTGGTCGCCTGTCTCCGTGGACGGAGTTGGATGAGAAGCCGGCAATCGTCAAAGCAGAGGTGAAAGAGGAGAGGCCGGAGGAGAGGTCTCCACGGCAACCAGCCCAGGCTGCCATGAAGTCGGAGCCGAGCCCCCAGCAGGGCTGCATCATGGAGACCAAGTGCACTGTGAAAGCCTCGCCCCGCCCCCAGACGCCCAAATGCGTGATCGACATCACAGAGGATGCCAACGCCAATGCCCACAGAGAGAACTCGGAGGCCGTGTCGGCCCTGCTGGCCTCCCAGGATGCCGAGCAGTACATCCCAGAGAGCCCTGGCCACATGGTCCTCAGCCCCAACCTCGTCAGCGAGTGTCGGAGGCCCGAGAGCGGCGAGCAACCCCACGTGCCCCCAACCCCTCCCCCTCCCTCTCGCAGCACGCCGTGCAAGATGGACTTCAGTCACCTGGAGGTGATTCGGCCTGTGGCGTCTGTGAGCGAGTCTGCAGACGTGGCTGAGAGAGACAAGGCCGTCCAGCAGCAGCAGCACTATGCCTCTATGGTCCCCTGCATCAAGAACACTTCTGTGTCTGAGGACGCGAGCAGGAAGACGCACAAGCAAAGCGTCTCCCCCGACCTCCTCCACAAACCTAAGCCCCACCCCTCCCCCGACACCATGAAGCCCAAGCCCCACCCCCCCTCCGACATCATCAAGTCCAAGCCACTCAGTGTTCTGGAAGCCTCCAAACCCAAGCCCAACACCTCCCCTGAGGTGTCTAAACATAAAGTCCGGTACCCTCCAGACAACCCACCTACGCCCATGAGTCGCTCCGCCCCAAAACAGGAGCCTGATTCAGCCCCTCGCTCCAGCTTTAAGCCGGTACCAGCTCGGGGGGCGACGATAACCACGTGTGCTGAGACCACCACCAAGAGCCCCTTGATCATCGACAAGAACGAGCATTTCACCGTGTACCGGGACCCAGCGCTGGTCCGCCCGGACGCTGAGCCCACCTCTAACCACGTGGCGTATCTTCACCCCCACCTCCACCCCCTCCACGGCTCCTCCCACGCAACCTGCCTCACCCCTGGTTCCCACCATACCTCCCACCTCCTGCCCCCTTCCTCCATCTCTGCCCACCAGGTCCACCACCCCCACCTCCTCTCCGGCGTGCTCCCAGGCATGCCTCCTGGGGCCTCGCTCTTGGGGGGCCACCCCCGGCTGGACTCCAGCAGCCTGAGCCACCTGGCGTTGGCCCACTCCCACCCTCATTCCCACCCCCACCACCAACAGCAGTACCTCCAGCAGCAGGCTCCCCCATCATCCTCTCTTCTGGGCCAGTCTCATGGCACTGCTGGGACCGCCTACAACCCACTGGGTCTGTACCCCATCATCTGGCAGTACCCCAATGGGACCCACTCCTACCCCAGCGCCCACAGCCTCAGCTTGCCTTCCTCCAAGTGGGTACACCCGGACAACGCTGTCAACTCTGACTCCCTCAGAAGGGTAAGCAGTTAATCAGACGCTAGTTCAAACACTGGAGCTCTCCCCCCCTCTCTATCTCCCCTTCTCTCCCTCTCTCTCTCCCCTTCTCTCTCCCCCCTCTCTCCGTCTCTCTCCCCTCTCTCTCCAGCTCTCTCTTCTTCTCTTTAATGGTTCTACCTTTGACTAGATTTCTTTAGACTGCCAAGCATAGGTATACATATTAACAAGTATTTTGCTGAATTAATTAATACATTTCTCAATAGTGTGAAACATTCTTAAAGCACTTTGATGGCGTCACCATTCTAGAGACTGTGGCTTTAGTGACAGCAGTGGAGATAACAGAAGAATCTAATGTGATTTTCCCTGTTCCAGTCTGGGTTGTTTGTAGTAGGGCAAATAGATTTGAAGACCGACAGCATCTGTAGCAAAGCAGCAAATCTTAGATTCATAGGCCAAGCTTGTGACTGAGAGTCTGTGTGTGACATTGTGTGTGTGTGTGTGTGTGTGTTTGCGTGCATGTGTGCACTCATGAGTGAGTGAGGGAAGGAGTGTGTGTGTGAGTGAGTGTGCATGTGTGAGTGTTAGAGAGAGCAGGTCATGAAGGGACAGCCTTGTACTCTTCTCTCTAGGTCCTCAGGGGTCTGGCTGAAATGACCTCATCCTGGTAAACAAACACAGTAACCCTCTGAGGTGTGTGTGCACATGTGTGTGTGCGTGTGTGTGCGTGCTTGTGTGTGCGTGCATGCATGTGTGTATGTGAAGGAGAAAACGAACCATACCACGTACCATTCCCCCTGGCCTGTCAATCACTGTCCAACTCCACTCATGCATTCCACTTGGCCTGAAGCTATTTTCTCTCTGTCCTTCTCTCTCCCTCCCTCTCTCACTCTCTCTCTCACCTTCTCCCCTTCTCTCTCACCCTCTCCCTCTCCCTGACCCTTTCCCTCTCCCTCTCTCTCACCCGCTCCCTCTCTCTGACTCTCTCCCTCTCTCTCACCCTCTCAGTCTCACTTAGTCTCTCTTTCACTCCCTTTTCTTCTCTCCATCCCTTCTTCCCATAGAGGCCACATTTCTAGTGTGTACATGTGACACCCAGGGTTTGTTTGACTTGGATGAACATGAGCCAGAGAGAGAGAGAGGTGGGGGGGTCTGTGTGGGTGATTGGGGGAAGCAGACAGAGAGAGGGGGTCTGTGTGGGTGATTGGGGGACACAGATAAAGGGAGCGTTCCAGTTCCAGAGGGGAGAGGGAACGTGACAGAGAGAGAGAGAGAGTCCAGCATCCACGATGGAAAGAGAAATGCTGTGCAGTACCACCTCCAGCTGGCTGTCGCCTCATCAGCTTTCTTTGTGTGTGTGTGTGTGTGTATTCTTCCAGAATACCCCCAGTCCCTGGCTGCACCAGCCCACCCCTGTCTCCTCCAGTGACAGCCTGGGCCTGATGAGCCACGTACCAGTCCGACCAGCCAGCGCTGACCCACACAGACCCATCAAGACCAACACCCACGCCAGTCCGCCTCTGTCCAAAACCGCCTCCGACCTCCGCAAAGAGTGAGTACTTCCCGGCGTCATGCCTAGAGCACACTGGCTCTTCCCTGTTCACCAGTGTAGACATGTGTATGCAGTGTGCTCATGTAGTCTGTTGTGCCTAAAGGCATATTGCTGAAGAGTGCGCACACTTATTACATTTGCTTTGACAAACAGAGCATTACATGAAATTCCGAACTGTAACCACATAAACAGGGGGATGAAACACAGATAATGCGTGGAATTTGATAACTGTAAGTAGAGAGAGAGGGAGGGATGAGAGTATCCAGTCTCTGTCCCAGCTTCTGTTCCAGCTTCTGCTCCAGCCTCTTCCCCAGCCTCTGCCTCAGCCTCTGCCCCAGCTTCTACCCCAGCTTCAGACCCAGCCTCTGCACGAGCGTCTACCTTAGCCTCTGCCCCAGCCTCGGCCCCCTCCCCAACCTCAGCCCCTATCCCAAAGGCCTGCCAGTAAAATACCTTGTGACCTGGGGTGGAACAAACTGCATGTGATGGCAGCACTGTCCTCCCATTCAGCTTCTGTTGGCCTTTATAATCAAACTATTCTATCATGGCTGTGTATGTGTCGCTCCTCCCCTCTCCCATCCCTCCGTCCCTCCATGCCTCCACCTCCCTGTCCTGAACTAGCCCTGGAGCACAGACCCAGACAGGTTCTCAAAACGGTTACCTAACACACACACGCGCATGCACACACACACACACACACACACATACACACAGGGAACAGAACAGAACAGTGTGCTGATCTCCGTGTTCCTGCTGACCATGGCCTAGTTCTATAGTGAGCAACTCCTCCTGCCCTGATTGAGTTGTTTCACACTGTCATTCATTAAACCTCTTATGCAATATTCATTAAGATGCATTTGCATGGAGTCCATGAAGCAGCATGATGTGTACAGTGCTCTACTGTTGACTCATTTCACTTGCTGCCTCAGAGTGTGTTTGTGTGTGGGGTTGTGCAACATTACGTTGCAACTTAAGTAAATGAGATCATTGGATTTGGTAGGAAATGAAAGGAGCGTAGCCATTTAAATGAAGCTCATTTGATAAACGGTGCATGTACACTACATTAATAAATCTTGTTTATGTTTTGTACAAATCCAATATGTCAAGCGTGTATTAAGCATAATAGCTCTTTTTACTGATCTGTGCCATTACAATTCCCCCCCCCCCTCCCCAGGGATCTGGACAAGAAGCAGTTTGTGGACCCGATCAGAACCATCACGTTGGCCCACCTGAAACACGAGCAGGACCGCAGCCGGACTCCCACAGGGAAGGAGGGTCACCTTCAGCGCCTGTACTTGGAGGCCCACGGAAAGCAGCCCCGTCTGGCCCAGACCGAGCCCGCTGAGCGGGACCTCCGCGACCGGGCCAGTAAATACAAGGAGGAGAACCGCCGCATCCTCCAGGAGAGCATCGAGGTGGCCCCCTTCACGGCCAAGATAAGGTCTAGCGAGACGGGGTCGGAGAGAGACGGAGCCCCCTCGCCCTATCCCCCCAGGATCCCCTCCCTCCCCAACCCCACCCACAAGCCCCACACCATCATGTCTGACAAGGAAGCAGGGGTGGAGATGTACAAGTTCAAGCACGCAGCAGGCCAGGCCCAGCACAGCCTGCCCCAGAGTAACTACTTCACCACCCTGTCCAACAGTGTGGTCAACGAGCCTCCTAGACTGTATCCCTCCAAGGAGCTCAGCTCCTACTACGATAAGGTCATCAACGCTGGGGTTGGTGCAGGGTCCCAGTCAGGAGCCAGCACTGGAGTCCTTAACCTGGGGGGCTTTAGCTCCAAGTCCTTGTCCAAACCCCCACCCCTGATCAAGCACCAGCCTGAAGGTGGAGAGGGCCTAGCTGGGAAAATCACAGAGCAGCTGTCCCAGCAGGTGGGTCTCCAGCAGCACCACCACCACCACCACCACCACCACCTCCTCTCCAATGCCACCTCCATCGCCATCAGCGACAGACGCAGCCCGGCCATCTCACCCTCCTCCTCCTCCTCGTCCTCGTCCAACCAGCTCAGGTGCATGCCGGCCCTCCACCGCGCGCCGGTGTTCCACCCACCCACGCAGCATGCCCTCGACCGCAAGGAGGCAGGGTCTGGAGGCTATGGGGGGCGCTTGTCTCCGCCCACCCTGACGCCAATCCAACCGGTGAGCTCTGCGTCAGGCAAGGTGTCGGAGCAGCAGAAGCCTCCGACATTGCTCCCGGAGCTCAGAGAGGTGAAGGGCGCCAACGCAGGCATCGACATGACGTCTTCGGCAGAGGTGTGGCGAGGAGCAGATTTGCACGAGAGAGCGGCGGCGATGGCGGCGGCAGCAGCAGGGGGAGGGTGGCACCATGGGGAGAAGAGCAGCGGAAAGACCCCTCAGGCAGCTATGGCGTCTGTGATTGTCCGCCCGTCGACGTGTATCAGGTACGACGGGTCACAAGGCTCTACCAAGGCCTCTGTCGTGGCCAAGGACGCTCTCTCCGGGAGGGGCTTCTCAGGAAAGTCCCAGACTGACTGTTTGAGACTGCCAGATGGCCGGGATATAGGCCCAGGGCTTGGCTCTGGTGCTGGGAGGGTGATCCTACCTAACACTAACCTGGAGGAGGCCTGTCTACAGTACAAGAAGACCTTCCTCAGGGCAAGTCAGGGAGGCCTGTCTGGACAGCTGCTGCATGCTGGGACTGGACCCAACTCTGTGTGCAATATAAGGACTGACCTGGTCAACCCATTAGTGTCTGCGGCAGCAAGCTATGGGGTGCTCAGTAAAAGTGCTGTTGGAATCTCCGAGCTGACCTACCCCATGTCGGCCATGTCTGGCCACAGGAACGACAGGGCCGACTGCCAGGCCTTCAAGAGCAGGGCCATGCACTCAGGGGGGGAGCTGACCGAGAGCGGCTCCTCCAGGACTACCTCTCCCGGAGGCTCCCTCCCTCCTCCCAGCCCCGCCAGCTCCACCCACCCCTCCCCCACGCCCAGCTCCAGCTCCTCCCAGTCCTACTCCACCAGCTTCGTCCACCTGAAGAAGCACAAGGCCGCCTTGGCAGCTGCCCAGTCCCGGGGCGGTCCCCCAACCACCTCTGCCACTACAGTGGGCAGCAGCACCCCGGAGAGCGACAGTCAGGTGCTGAACCATAAGTCGCACCACCACAGCTCCCCGCCTCCTCCGTCTCTGGCGCAAGACTGTTCCACGCCACCCGGGGGCTCCACACCTGGCAAGGCCAGTCCCCTCCCGCCTCTCTCGAACGGCCAGCCAATGGGGCAGATGAGCCAGCCCAACTACCACAAGCTGAAGAAGGCGTGGCTAACCAGGCACTCGGAGGAGGACAGAAACACTAACCCTGGGCGGCCTGAGAAGGCCTCCAGCAGTACCAGCAGCAGCAGTAACAGCAGCACTGTCATCAGTACTAGTACCAGCAGCAGTAGCAGTAGCAGTAGCACCAGTAGCAGCGCCACGTCTGCCGCCGCTGTGTCTGAGATCATCAAACCCTGCTCGGTCAACCTCATCGCCTCCACGTCCAGCGACGTGGACATGGGCAAGGAGAGCAAGGCAGGAGGCGGAGGAGGGGCGCAGGAAGACAAGATGGCCGTCAGCAGTGGCGGAGAGGAGCGGAAGGTGAGGCGGGCCAGCAAGCGCACGTACGAGTCAGGCTCGGACAGCGGCGGGGATGACTCGGACGGCAGCGACAGCAAGATGGAGCAGCGGGCCAAGCGGCAGCCCAAGCCCACGTACAAGAAGAAGCAGAACGACCTGCAGAAGAGGAAAGGTGACAACGACAAGGACGAGGACGAGCTGAAGCCCAACGGAATCTTCCGGAGCGCCCGGGAGAAGACCAAGCTCAAACTGGCGAGCAGCAGTAAGTCATGTTACCATGCAATATACAAGATCAAAATGGGATGATACTGTCGATGACATCATTCTAGTTTGCAGTTGGACCGCATGAGATTCTAGAGTCAGAATGTTCAGTTCAAAAGAGAAACTGTGAAAATCCCTGCAATGGCATTAAGGACTCTATTCAAACACTACTTAGTACCTGACTTTAGTTTCATACAGGTCCCTACACGCCCATACAAAGTCCTGGCTCACCAAAACTGATCTGTCCCACCTTGTCCTGATTATGAGATATATATTTGATGTTTACGTTTCTTCAACACCCGGTATATGAGATGTTCTAATGTTCTGGTTATTGGTTCCCTAAAGAGGACAGTGTATGTTCTGGCTGGGGGTTTTGGGCGCGGCCGTGGGGGGGGGGAGGGGGTGGGGGAGGGGGGGGGGCGGGCTGTGAGAGTTCCCACGGTTGGTCGCCCTGCAACATTTGCCTGCAGCTGTGCTCCTTGGAGTTGAAAGCAGCGCCAGGAATGTTCACGTTTATGTGAAATACATCTTTGCCAGGACACGTTAAGTGCTCCCTTAACTGGAAGTCTCCAAAACGCTTTTAGCAGCTCGGCTGGATTACTGGAGAGAAGGGCGGTAGGGACAGGGGCTCTGTGGAACTGAATCTATGTTCTAATGCTTGAGGTCATTGTCAATTGTCAATTCTTCAGCTGGAGTCATAACACAAAGTAAGGGGGCAAGTGCTTAGCTGTGGTTTAGGGCGCGCATTTAGCGTCCTAAACCATTACACACAGACAGAGCTATCTTCCCGAACCAAGGCCACCAGCCTGTAACATCTGTGTGTGATTTTGCTGGCTATCTGATTTCAAACGTGACATAGCCATCCTCAGGACATGCAATACTCTCTCAAGGAACAGGAGTTCCTGGTCAGACAGTAGGAAGGGGATAGCCTGTCTTTAGGCCGATTGTTGAGTGACTGCCACGAAAGAGACTTCCAGTCCTCCACAGAGCCCATGCATCCCAAGTGGGATCTATCCATGTCAAATATAGATACAGATCAT
>BROE01000007.1:9596225-9603725 GCA_036571765.1 Plecoglossus altivelis
GGGGGAGGGGGGGGGCGGGTAGAGTTACGGTTGGCCCTGCACATCTGGCCTGCAGCTGTGCTCCTTGGAGTTGAAAGCAGCGCCAGGAATGTTCACGTTTATGTGAAATACATCTTTGCCAGGACACGTTAAGTGCTCCCTTAACTGGAAGTCTCCAAAACGCTTTTAGCAGCTCGGCTGGATTACTGGAGAGAAGGGCGGTAGGGACAGGGGCTCTGTGGAACTGAATCTATGTTCTAATGCTTGAGGTCATTGTCAATTGTCAATTCTTCAGCTGGAGTCATAACACAAAGTAAGGGGGCAAGTGCTTAGCTGTGGTTTAGGGCGCGCATTTAGCGTCCTAAACCATTACACACAGACAGAGCTATCTTCCCGAACCAAGGCCACCAGCCTGTAACATCTGTGTGTGATTTTGCTGGCTATCTGATTTCAAACGTGACATAGCCATCCTCAGGACATGCAATACTCTCTCAAGGAACAGGAGTTCCTGGTCAGACAGTAGGAAGGGGATAGCCTGTCTTTAGGCCGATTGTTGAGTGACTGCCACGAAAGAGACTTCCAGTCCTCCACAGAGCCCATGCATCCCAAGTGGGATCTATCCATGTCAAATATAGATACAGATCATGAAAAAGGATCCTGTCTGAGTTGAAAATAGCCCAGTGGTTTTGATGAGGTTTGACGTCCCACTGAGCTCCACTGAAGCTGACCTCTGCTGAACTGTACAGAAAGCCCTCCAAATAATGCTTCACACGAGTCAACAGAAATCTACGCATCCTGTTTACAAATACATCCTCTCCCTCTCTCTCCCTCTCGCTCTCCACCCCCGTTCTCTCCCAGATGGTATCCCTCGGTCGGTTCTGAAGGACTGGCGGAAGGTGAAGAAGCTGAAGCAGACGGGGGAGTCCTTCCTGCAGGACGACTCGTGCTCGGAGATCGGACCCAATCTGCAGAAGTGCAGAGAGTGTCGGGTCATCCGCAGCAAGAAGGGGGAGGAGCCAGCCCACTCCCCGGTCTTCTGTCGCTTTTACTACTTCCGTCGGTGAGCGGTGACATCAGCGGCCCTTTGATCAATGATCTTCCTCTGTGGAGAAGTTCATGTTCATGATGATGTTTAGACATCAATGAAAGAAGCAAGCATTGACAGGCAGAGTCCCAGCCTGGGTCATAGAGTTCCTCCTCACACTGTGTATCGCATTTATGTAAACAGAGACAAAACCCTTCTGCCCTCATCTTGTTTGGTTGATTGTTTGTTTATTTTCCTGCGAGGCCCGTGGGTCTGTTCAGATGAAAAAGGGTAAAAGCCTCTTCATTCTTCATTTCCTCTCTTCTCGGCGCCAGCCGCTGCGGTTGCTAGCTAGTTTTAATCCTGTAATAGAAGTCTGGGATGGAGTAAATCTGCCAAAGAGGATTTGATGGTGCTTAATCTCACACAATGTCAGCCCCCCTACCTTGAGTTGTGTCAGTAGCTGGGAGCCTGCAGCCGAGCTGTACAGTACAGACGTGAGCACTGACATCACAGGAGATTACAGACCTGAGGAAGAGTTTAGCTATCACTGATGTTACCTGGCCTGACCCGGCTGGCTGTCAGGCTGGCTGTCTGGCTGGCTGTCTGACTGGCTGTCTGGCTGGCTGGTCGGGTATAACTGGGTTGTTTTTTGTCAGATGGCTAGCTACAGTATCTTCCTGGTCTATCTGTATATCTTATCTTAGGGAGAGATATGTCTCTATTTGTTGTGTCTGCTTCATATTGATCTACTTTGCTCGCTCTGCTCTCCCTCCAGCCTGTCGTACAGTAAGAACGGTGTTATCCGAATGGACGGCTTCTCCTCGCCGGAGCAGTACGACGAGGAGGCTCTGAGCCTGTGGGCGTCGGACGACTTTGAGGACAGCGAGCTGGACATGGACACAGCCAAGTACATCCTCAGCTTCATAGGAGACCAGTTCTGTCAGATGGTGACCACAGAGAACACTGCCGCCACTTGGATCAAGAAAGACGGTGTGTGGTCACATGACAGGGTCTTAGGCTGTTTCCAGGTCACATGACAGGGTCTTATGCTGTGTCCAGGTCATGTGACAGGGCCTTGGGCTGTGTCCAGGTCATGTGACAGGGCTTTGGGCTGTCTCTAGGTCATGTGACAGGGCCTTGGGCTGTGTCTAACAACATGCATGTTAGTAGTGCTTATACAAGTCAGTCTGCTGTCCTTCAGTAATCAATGTAAAGCAGGTACTAGATGACCAGTGCTCTATCCAAATGGTGTTAAACCAGCCTGCAGCTTGCTCCCCCCCACACATACACACACACACACTCACACACACACTTATGCATGGAATGCTGATCTCCTCCCGTCCTGTTTGTTCTGTCCTACAGCCAAGATGGCGTGGAAGAGGGCGGTGAGAGGCGTGAGAGAGATGTGCGATGCCTGTGAGGCCACGCTGTTTAACATCCACTGGGTGTGCCAGAAGTGTGGCTTCGTGGTTTGTCTGGACTGCTACAAGGCAAAGGAAAGAAAGAGCTCCAAAGGTCAGTCACCCCACTATTCCCAGCTCTGACACAACAGACTTCCTCTCCCTCTCTTTCTTCCTCTCTTTCTGTTTATCTTTTGTTCTTTTTCTGTTTAAAGTGTCGTTCTCTTTCCTTTCACCTCCCGTCTGTCTTTGCTCTTGCACCCATCTCTCTCTCTCTGTGTTTGTGTTCCAAGGCAGTGGTTGTGGTGGAGGTTGTGTGTGCGTTGTGGGGGAGGTTGTGTGCGTTGCAGTGTGTTAGTGTGTGTGCGTTTCATTGTGTGAGTGTGTGTTGTGGCGCTGGCCACCTTGCCTAGGGCAGGTGGGTAAGCCTCTTAGGGACCCTCTTCCTGCCAGCTCTGTTTGGGTGTAACAGGTGGCGTGCTGTGGCATGGCCATGCAGATGAGATGGACTGCTATACCTGGCACGCACGCCCGACTATTCAGTACTGCTGGGAGCTCAGTCTATCTGCCTCTGCCATCTGCTGCAGGGCCACAGAGAGGGGGAGAGGGACTGTATGTTTGTGTGTCTGTGTGTGTATGTGCTTAATTGTGTGTCTGTGTGTAGACACATGGTCTTTCTCTCTCCCTCTCTGTCTCCCTCTCTATCCCTCTCTCCCTCGCTTGCTCTCCCTCGCTCTCTCTCGCTCTCTCTCTCCCTTTCTGTCTCGCTGTCCATTTCTCCTCTGTTGCTCTCTCTCCCTCGCTCTCTCTCCCTCTCTCTCTCCGTCTCTCTCTCCGTCTCTCTCTCTGCCTCTCTCTCTGCCTCTCTCTCTCTCTCTCTCTCTGTTAGACTAGCACACCCCCTGTGGTTCCTGCAGTGCCGGTGTGTAGTATTGAAAGCCTGAAGAGCTAGCTCCTGTCAGAGCTGCTGTTGTTATTGTTGATGCCTCCACACACACAGCTCTAAACAAAGCAGCACCACCAGTGGTGATCTGGGAGTTTGAGTAGCCTGCTGTCTCATCATTGTTAAATTTAGATTAAAATGAGAGAGGGTGTGTGTGGGTGTGTGTGTGTGTGTGTTTTGGGGCATGACCTGTCAAAAGGCCTTTTAATAATGTCTCCTCTGCCTTCTCTTCCAGACAAAGAGCTGTATGCCTGGCTGAAGTGTGTCAAGGGACAGCCTCATGATCACAAACACTTGATGCCAACCCAGATTATACCAGGAACTGGTACGACCCCTTCCTTTAACTCTGCAGCTGGCACCAGGCCAGCTGAGTGATCGGAGGGAGGGAGGGCTCTGTGCCTTTAGGCCTCAGTCAGCTAACACCTCAGGATAAACCTTAGCCTCTATTGATCACACCGTACACACATGCACACACATCCAAGACTAGCCAGTGGCGGCTGTAAGATAATGACTGTGTTGTGTAATGTCTCCCTTGCAGTGTTGACAGACCTGGTGAATGCCATGCACTCTCTCAGGGAGAAATACAGCATCAAGTCCCACTGCGCCTGTGGCACCAAGCAGAACAGCCTGCTCAGCAAGCTGCCTTCCACCAACGGAGTTTCTCAGGTGAGGTGGACGGAGGGAAGCTTTAGAGGGAAAGAGAACTAAATGAGAAAAATCTAGATAAAAAAGAACCAAAATTATTAGGTTTCCTTAATCAAATTCCATGTGGATTGCATGTGTACTGATATGCTGTCTAAATGAACCCTTAAGAGCATAATATATGTCCCCAGACATGGATAGCTATTTGACCTATGACCCTAACTTTGACCCCTTACTGACACCTCACCGCCCTCTGGCCCCAGCAGGTGCTGCAGAACGTTCTGAACCACAGCAACAAGATCTCATTAATCAAGGCTGAGGCAGCTCAGCAGAACTCGCCCCAGAAGGCGGAGACCAATGGTGGGAGCAGCCCAGCCGGTGACACCAGCTCAGACTGCAAACTGACCCCCCCAGAATCCCAGAGTCCTCTACACTTCCTGGCTGACCTGGCCGAGCAGAAGTCCAGAGAAGAGAAGAAAGGTATGTGGTAGAGAGAGAGAGAGAGAGAGAGGGTGAGAGAGAGAGAGAGAGGGTGAGAGAGAGAGAGAGTGTGAGAGAGAGAGAGAGAGAGAGAGAGAGAGGGTGAGAGAGAGAGAGAGAGAGAAGATAGAGAGAAAGAGAGAGAGAAAAGAAAGAAAATGTGCGGTGGCGAGGTAGTGGGTTAGTGGCTAGAAGATGGGGGTGTGTGAGCCAGGGAGCAGAGCAGAGCCACGCCACAAAATAACAAAACACTTCAGGCAATATGATCGTTCCTGCCAAGTTTTGAGTGCAGACGAGTGTATGCGTGTGCCCACCGCGAATGTGTTCCTGTGTGTGTGTCTCTGTACACAGCTAGCGTGTTGGCGCACGTGTCGTGAGAGGGTGTGTGTTCACCTGTCATTGAGCCAGCATTCCACCACCCCTCCCTGTTAGCAGGCTCTTATTACTGCAGCTCATATTCACAGGCTCCAGACCACACCATCCACTGACTGGCCTGCTACTCCCTCCCTGGACACTCTGGAGTAATCCCTAGAACACAGTCTGGAGAAATGCTCAACACAGCACAGTCCTAGTCCAGAAGGACTTATCTCTCTGCCTCTTTGTTTTTATTGTATGTCTGAATACAAGTTAATCCATGTCTGTCTTTTAAATCCCTTTTTGTAATGTTTCGGGTGATAAGATACATATTTCTGTCTTCCCCTCTTCCCCCGCGTTTTCATCTCAGACAATACGAGTTTTTGAAGCTGAAATTCGAGGTTCTACCATGAGAGTATCTTCAGTGTAGACAGTGAAAGAGAATGAGTTCACGTGTCTCCTCTTTGGTGTGTTCCCTCTCTCCAGAAAACAAGAAGTCTCCCTCTCTGGGGAAGCAGCTGGAGGAGAGGGATGGAGAGTCCCTGGAGGTCCTGCAGCACTGCAAGGCTCCGCCCCTGGTGGCCAACAGCAGCGAGCAGGGCTCCACCCTGAGGGACCTGCTCACTACCACCGCAGGCAAGCTGCGCCTGGGCTCCACCGACGCTGGCATCGCCTTCGCCCCTGTCTACTCCACTGCCTCACAGGTGATGCCACACCTCTGACTGGCTGGCTGGGTTGTCTGTCTGTCTGTCTGTCTTCCTGTCTGTCTGTCTGTCTGTCTGTCTGTCTGTCTGTCTGTCTTAGACAGTGGCTGGCCCCTTTCTGTTCTGACGTGATCTTCCTCCCTCATCTCTCCCCCCACAGACGGTGAAAGGGGGGCGGAGCATGCCCAACATCCTGGATGACATCATAGCGTCGGTGGTGGAGAACAAGATCCCGGCCGGTCGCGGCGCCAAACTGAGCATCAAGCTTGAGAGCGCCCCCGCTGTGGAGGAGACCAAGGTCGACAGGAAGAAGCCGGCTCCGGTGACCATGGCAACAGAGGAACCGGCCAATCAGCATCCAAACATTCCCCACTGCTGGCTGTACGAGCGGCGCATGCTCTGGCTCAAAGACCACCGTAACGGAGGCAACTGGAGGCTGTTTAGAGAGTGCTGGAGACAGGGGCAGGTCAGTCTCTCTACTGCTGCTGTCTTTTCATTGGCTCTAACCATTCTTCTGCATGTCAGTATCTGCACTCAGCACTGAACCCCAGTAAAAGATGTGTCTCTGTGTGTGCTGCCTTCCCCCAGCCGGTCCTGGTGTCTGGGGTCCACAGGCGGCTCAACGCCAGCCTCTGGAAGGCCGAGTCCTTCAACCAGGAGTTTGCCGACCACCAGGGAGACCTGCTCAACTGCAAGGATGGAGTGGTCACCAACTCTGGCATCAAGGAGTTCTGGGATGGCTTCGAGGATCTGACCAGTGAGTCTCATACCAGCCTGGCGACAGTGAGAATGACCCTGTACTGACCAGAGGACAGTGGGCTGGACCTGCATATTAACCTCTGTGCATGATTGTGTAGGGGTGTACTTGTACATACCTTTGTGTGTAACTGTACAATCCCTGCATGGATATTGTTCTTTTACAAGAGAGGTACTGTATGAGTGAGAATCTCTGCTGCTCTGTGTTATTGTGGGTGGGTGGTGCTAACCTGGAACTGTGCTCTTTTTTCAGAGCGCCCCAAGTCCAAGGATGGAGACAGCATGGTGTACCGGCTGAAGGACTGGCCCTCTGGAGAGGAGTTCATGGCCCTTATGCCTTCCAGGTACAGTCAGCCACCTCAGCAGAACATCCAGGACTCTGGTCAGTCTCCCATCTGTGTGCTGAAGTAGAGACAGAGCCCTTGTTTGTGTGTGTGTGTGTGTGTACAGGTATGACGACCTCATGAAGAACCTGCCCCTGCCGGAGTACTCGGACCCTGAGGGTCATCTGAACCTGGCCTCTCACCTGCCCAGTTTCTTCGTCAGACCTGACCTGGGACCACGCCTCTGCTGTGCCTACGGTGAGCTCACATAGTCAGCTGCACACACTCACTCATGTCATCCATTCAGTCACCTGGCTGTTGTTGTCATTCCCATACTTTTATATACAATTCATACACATACACTCAGCAGCTCCGCCATTCTGACCAGCGTTCTCTCTCCCCTGTCTCCCTCTCTTCTCTCTCTTCCCTCTCTCCCTCTCTTCCCTCTCTCCTTCTCTGCCTCTTTCCCCCTCCCCCTCTCTCTCCTCTCTCCCCTCTCTCCCCTCCCGCCCTCTCCCTCTCTCCCTCTCCAGGTGTGGCAGCCTCTCAGGAGCAGGACTTTGGCACTGCCAACCTCCACATGGAGGTCTCCGACATCGTCTCCGTCCTCGTCTACGTCGGCATCGCCAAGGGCAACGGGGTCCTCTCTAAGACTGGTAAGGCTAGCTAACTGCATTGACTCGAGTGTGACTGACCCATTTAAACCATCTCCAGACTCAGGCATATTTGAAGCTTTCTTCCCATCTGGATTCCAACCACAACCTGACTCAAACTGACTGTTGCTAGCTAGGTAGTCTGTTAGCTCAGTGCAGTCAGTAACCTTTGTGGGTTTGGCACTAAAACTCTTCCCAGAAGTAGGTCAGTGTCCCATTTCTTCACAGGAAACAGTTAG
>BROE01000007.1:9613725-9881348 GCA_036571765.1 Plecoglossus altivelis
CTGTTTGCTGCATGTTTATGGCCTATCTGTCTCCTGTTGTCCATCTGTATATGTCTGAAACTGTGGACCCAAACATGCTCATGTTTCACAGCATTCCTGACTTTTATTTGGTTGTTGTTTTCAACTTTCGAACTTCTGACCGTTCAGCCTTTCCTCTGGTGTTTGGTTAGCCAGGTCAAGATGGCCCGGCTCAGGGACCTGTGGCCTCAGGATACTGGTGGCGACCTGTGTGCGCCTTGCCTTGCCCCAGTGCTGAGTGTGTGTGTGTTGTGTGTGTGTGTGTGTGTGTGTGTGTTGGTGTGTGTGTGTGTGTGTGTGTGTGTGTGTGAAAGAGGATGTGACACCACTGTGCAGGGGTCTGGGCTCCGCCTGCCATCTTCAGCCCAAGTAGGAGTTGAGGTAGGAGTTGGTGGTGTTAAGGAGTGTGTGAGTGAGGGTAAGGTGGGGGCCCTGAGAGGTGCAGTAGGGTAGACCAAGTAGCGAATTGGGGCGGGAGAGAGGAGGGGATGTGGAGGGGGGAGGCAGCATGCTAACACTGTGTCTCTTGTCACAGGGCAGGGAGCGGAGCGGACTCTGCCCATTGGACTGGCACCACAGGATGTGAACACGGCCACACAAGTTCAAATGTTACATCATCTCCGGCAACGCCAACGCTTCACTAAAGACAACACATGCTTAGGTGTTAATGTGTTCATTGTTCATAAACACACAACAGGTCATGTATGGCCTGCTCTCTTGCAGATCCGGTTCCATGTGAAACAAACCTGAACGTCACTCAGACCTAAAGCAGTCTCACAGTGGATCTGGAGCTCAGCAAATCTCTTTTTAGATGGCCATTGTGTTTGCATGGTCGATGACACATGCATACACACACAGCAGCACAGTGCAACAGGAGTTAATTCACTTTATTCCTGTAGCTCATTATCACAGTGAAGATGACCTCGATGGTGTACTGAGCTGGCTGATTGGCTACAGCCTTGATAATGGGTTATCTTGCAGAGGATTGGTTGAATGATTGTAATTCAACAGAGAAGTGATTGGTTAAGGTTGGGGGGGGGGTAGGGGAGGATGATCTTGAGCAAGTTGACAGGCTGAGCAAGGTCCCTGATTGGTTAGATGATTGTGGCCAAGACAAGACGATTGGCTTGATGACCGTGTCTGAGCAGTGTGGTGATTGGCTGTGGGCGTGTGTGTGGAGGTCAGTGGAAGGGAAGCGTGGGCCTCAGTCTGGGGGCAGCTGCCTCTTTCATGACCAGCGTCCTCCTGGGTTCATCTGCAGTTCAGCCGGGGTAACTCAGGGTGCACCGAGGCACTGGGCTCACTCACTCACACGCCAACACACACACACACACACACAGAAGGAGGCCGGCAGGCCTCCCACCTCCACACACACACACACGCACACACACGCACACACACACGCACACACGCACACACACACACACACTCCATACAGTGATTGTGTGTACATAGTCTAGTTTGACCAGGGTGAAGTACAGTTCACTGTGTTGGATGTGTTGACAGAACAAAGTGAAAGTTAGTTCTTATCTCTATGAAAACAAAATGACGTGTGTGACTTTATAAACAGTTTAGGCATGACAGTCTGGTGGGTGTAGGCTTGCCACAGTTTTGTCCAGACTGTCAGAGAAGGTGTATCCATGACTCCATTAAACAGTATGGATGTGTACATCTGACTCACTTAAAATGGTCTTTTGTCTATCAATACATTTTGTAGGTTTTTTAAATTATACTGTGACACACAAGCAGCATGTAAAGGTGTTTTCATTGCTAGAATGCCAATCCTTCTACTGGCAGGTAAGGATCAAGCTTGTCTCGCTGGGGTCAGCAGTTAAGGTACAAAAAGAGCGAATGGTGTGTGTGTGTGTGTGTGTGTGGACAAGCAATACCCTGCAGCGTGACTACATAGGGAAAACACTCACCTTAGGCGGGTCCCTTTATCAGGACACATACACACACATCCACACACACACCTACAGACACACACACACACCCACCTACAGACACACACCCACTTACAGACAAACACACACCCACTTACAGACACACACACACACCCTGGTATCTTGACCCGTCTGTCTCCTCTGTCCAACGGCTCCACCACTCTCAGTTTTGACACCTGTCAGTTCAGTCTCTCTCTCCTTCCTTTCCTGTCTCTCTTTCTCCCTCTCTCATTGTCTCTATCATTCTCTCTTTATCCTTTTCTATGTCTCTTATTTTCTATCGCTCCTTTTCTCTTTCTTTCTCTCTCTCTCTCTCTCTCTCTCTCTCTCTCTCTCTCTCTCTCTCTCTCTCCCTCTCATATGAGGCCACTGTATCTCAATGTAAAGTACTTGAAAAGAATCCCAAGTCCTCCTCCCCCTGAACTATCAAGAGGCTACAGTGGCTGGGATGAGGGGGTGAAGTGTGTGTTGGGGTGGAGGGGTGAAAAGGGGATGGGGGGGGTTGTCCCTGTTGACAGATTGAGAAGGATGGGATGTTCTCCCCTCAAGGTGAATCTGGGGGCAGACATGAAGGAATGAATCTGACTGACCACAGACCTCTGTCTCTCTCTCAGTATCTCTCTCTCTCTCTCTCACCTTCTGTCTGTCTCCTGCGGTCTCTCCCTCTCATTCTCTCTCTGTCTTTCTGGGAATGGAGCACACACAAAGACAGCATGCCAGCAGTTCTAAACCTTGTTGCCTCACACACACAAACATACACACACACATACACACAGGAGCGCAAACCAGCACAGCATTCTGAATGTAAAGTGCTAGGCTGCCCCCCCTACAGAGGAGACAAGACAGTCCTTTGATGGTGACAATGAAAGATGGCCGATGCTAAAACAAACACTATGGCTATGATTGATCATGTGAATACTCTAGCCTGAACAAAAGTGAAAATGGATGATGAATGGAAGGATGGAGGGACGTATGGAAGAGAAGGACAGAGTAACGCGTGAGGGAGGGGGAAGGGAGGTCTCAGAGGAGAACAGAAAGAAAGGGAAAAAACAGCTAATGGAACTTGTGAAGCATCATTGTGTCATAAACCTGGGGATCAGTTTACCCTGGTGTGTGTGTGTGTGTGTGTGTGTGTGTGTGTGTGTGTGTGTGTGTGTGTGACAGTACCAGTATGGAATCAGTGGATTCCTGAGGTGCAGCAAGGCTTTCACAGCCCCTCAGGCCAGCGTTTTCACTCCCCGTCTAACCGTTTAATGGCCTCAGCTTCACAATGGGGACAGGAGGCCTGGCCACCGGCCTGCAAGGGCCTGCTCATTGTTGATTACAGGTCGTTCCCCCATCCCTGACTGGCAGCTAGCGTTCTACCTCCATTCAGAATCTCCTTTGCACGTCGTTATGCTAACAAATCAGTTTGAAGAGAAGTGTATTAAAGTCTGCTTTATGGACAGGGGAGTCCCTTTGATCCCCTGTGTATCTTTGATGGTCCCTTAAGGGTTCTGGCTCATCACCCTGAGCTGTGGGTGTGTGCGTGTGTGTAGTTTAGTGTGTGTGGGTGTGGGGGTGCGTGCGTGTGTGTGTGTGTGGGTGTGTGGGTGTGGGTGTGGGTGTGTGTGTGTGGGTGTGTGTGTGTGTGTCTTGTTTATGTGTGGGTTGTAGAAGTCCACAGTAAGTATGTAATGGTTCAAGGAAAACAGTTTTAGTATTTTATTGAAATGCACACACCCACATACAAATACACACCCTCTGAAGAACAATTACTTTTACAGGAAGCCGTTGTAGCGCCAGTACAATACAACCACTTAGACGGCCTGACTCCAACCCAATAGGACCACTTAGTAGGTATCACACAGGCACATGCACACACACACAATCACACAGAGATTAAAAGGTTGCATTTCTGCAAAGCTCCAACCACCTGTGTGGATCAGGTCAACACGAGCGGCGCATCTTGTTGGCGTGCCGTGTCCCTGCGAGAGCTCATCCATCTCTGTAGCTTCCTGTGTGAGGTGTGATGAATCTGGACGTAAATCAGCCCAGGTCACTCAGAGGGTGAAGTATTACGCCTTAATGACCAATAAACAACCGTTAACATCACAGGGGTTGGCCTGAGGTCAGGCTGGCCTCTGACTGAGCTGCTGGCTTCACCTTTAGTCTCTCTGTCTCTGACTGGATGGCTGGTGGACAGGCTGGCTGGCGGGCTGGTTGACTGTCTGGCTGACTTGTGACTGGTGACGTTGGACTGGGTGGCTTATACACTGGATGGCTGACTGGTTGTTTGGTTAGTGAGTTGGTTGACTGATTGCCTTCCTAGTGAGCTGGCTGGCTGGCTCGCTGGCTGGCTGGCTGGCAGGCGGGCTGGTGGGCTGACTTATTTCCCAGCTGGGTCATCAGTAGTAAGAGAGTGCTGTCCTCCCTCTCTGCCTCATCTGTCCCTGTCTGTCACCGCACAGCCTCAGTAAGAACACACTGCCTTGTATTGGCACACACACAAGCATACACAAACACACACACACACACAAATAACCCCAACCCATCTGTGTGAGAGACCTTCTTTCCACAAGGTTGAAGTCAGTTTCATTTCAACTCCCCCAGGCTAAAAAATGAACGTCTAGTACCTTTCTGGAACAGGCTGTAATCCACTGTCCTTTCAGTTGTTGAACTTGCAGTGTGATGTGGAATGTGTCTAGTTTCCTCCAGAGAGACTGGAGATACCTGGGCAGGACCTGATGGATGAGAGTGCATGAATGAATAGGTGGAAGACGGGGTAGGGATGGATGGATGAGCTCTGAGGTGAAGGGGAGGCCATGCAGGACTATCACCCCACTGTTGACCCCCGCTCCACTTTTTCAGCAGCCCTCCACTCTCTTCCAACACAGCTGATCAGTCTGACACAGCAGCCAGGTCAGAGATGGGGCTGATGTACCTGTGGTACCACCTGCCGTCTTTCATAGTTGTAGTTGTTATTTTCCATACTTTTCAACCCACCTTATTTCTGAGGGCACAAGAAAGATGACACTATCGTCTATGATGGAACATACAGTGGACACATTTTCAGACCACTAACTTTGTACTTTTGCTTTTCCATGAGGATTGTCTACAGTACATATGTTTGTGCAGGTTTTAGTTGAGTTTATTCTATTTCTTGATGAGCCCTCAGAGAAAGTCCTCCCTCTTCACTCAGTCCACCATCCTGCTCTCTCCTGTCCCTGGAGACGGATATCTCTCTCTCTCTCTTACACACACACACACACACACAAGCATATATATATATATATATATATATATATATGCACACCAACGCACACCCACACACATGCATGAGCGCATGCACACCCACTCAGACAGTTTGGTGTGCCTGTGAGTGTTTATGTCGAACCCCTGTTTCTCCTAATGGAACCCAGCCGTGTTGTCTCTGAGCGCTGATGGACACGCCTGATTAACACACCTCAGCTGACACACACATGAACCCTGGAGAGGGGAGGGGGGAGGGAGAGAGGGAGGGAGATATGAAAGAGAAAGGGGGGATTTTCCTTCAGCAAGGCTGTCATTTGTGTGTTCTGAGTTGACCTGCCTGGATAAATAAAGGTAAATTGTAAAAGGTAAAGCTAAATAAACACCCATGTAATCAAAGGACATGAAGCCAGACAGAAGACGTTGGAGGCTGGCTTCTCTAGAGAGGGTGAGAGGTAGCATGCAGGGCCTCTTCTTATCACTGAGGTAATGGCAAGTTTGTGACAGGCTGGATATTCAGGAAGCACACTTGGCTTGTGGATCTGTGGGAGGGTACATGTGTGTGTCAGAGAGAGAAATGGAGCTGTGTGTGTGTGTGTGTGTGTGTGTGTGTGTGTGTGTGTGTGTGTGTGTGGTTGCGTGCGTGGTTGGGTGTGTGCAAATGCACCGTTCACTTTCTCGTAAGCATCACAAGCGTGCCATCCCACATTGCCTCTGCCCTCTCAGTGAACTAGACAGTCTCTCTGTTTCCCAGCATGACAGCCGTCTGCCCCCCCCCCTCCCTGCACACACGCACACCAACCTCTCCTGCTACAAAAAGCCAATTAATCTTCCTGTCCCAGGCTGCTGGAGAAGATCCTTAGCTACAGCGTCATGTAACCGAGTCAGGGATGGTAACAGCGCAGGCAGCAGGCAGACTGACAGACAGACAGATAGACAGAGAGGGCAGATACCAGGAGGAGGAAGAGGAGGACGAGGAGGAGAGAAGCTAAGCTGGTCTGTCTGAGAGGCAGCGGCTCCTGTGTGATTGAGAGATTAGGAGCCAAACAAAGAAGCAGACAGACTAGACGAGAACAGAGACAAGAGGGAAAGAGAGCGATATGGAGGGAGGGCAAGGGAACGGGGAAGAGAGGGGGAGAGAAAGGGAGAGAGAGACTGTCTTATCTCGCAGCCCAGAGACTAAGCTCTGCTAAAGCTCAGTTTGGAGGGCCTCTGCTCCACTTAAGACCTTAACTAAGACACCTTATACAGAGAGAGCCTGGAGAAAGCTGGCTACAGGAGTGGCCGTGAACCCTCTCTAACCCCAGCTCTTCCTCCAGTTTAGTTAGCTTGGCTTGCATTGAAATCTGCAGTCAACAACTGGTTGCACAAGTGCCAGGTTGCCATTTGAGGTAGCAAACAGGGAGCGGTCGTCATAGGAACGAGCTGTTGCAGCTTGACATTAACAGAGAGAGGTTATAGTCCCATATCTTTCTTATTAGAGAACTGAATAGAATAAAGCTGCGGCCTTGACAACAGACCATCCCTGCGGATGTTTAAATGCCATTTGAGGTAACAGTTGTGACCCAGTCAGGAACTGACAAAGAACCAATCATCATGGATACCAGAAAAGGGTAGATCATCTGACCAGGCTTGTAGAACCATTCGGAGCAATTGGTTTAACAATTTGAATGTCAACATCTCCACCCTCCACCCCTCACTCCTCACCCCCACCCCCACCCAACCCCCAGGACACCTAAGTTCCCTCTTTTTCTCCCTATCTTCCCCATTCTCCCTCTCCTCGCTCTCTTTGTCCAATTGGATCTCTCTCTCCTTCCCTCTCTCCTCACTTTTACTGGTGTGTTAACTGCCTCTGCTGGGGTTCTAAATGACGAGGGGCTCCTTTCATGCAGGGTGTGCTGCCTCCTCCTTCCTGGCACAGGCCGTGAAGCTGTTATAGGGCTTCTGAGGGGGACAATGCTCTTCAAAGGCGCTCCTCGTACCAATGTGACACAGACGTGTCACATCCTCCCTGCCTGGCCGAGGGCCACGGGTCTTCTGAGGTGAGTGCCGAGCCAGCGGCTCTCATTTATGACGAGGACTCATTTTCACGTCAATGGTCGTTAGGGGCAGAGGTTAACAGCGAGCATTGTGTGACCTTATTGTGTGGTCCTTTTTGTTGGGTACACTCGAAGGCCATTTACCTTGGAGGAGAGTCCTTTCTTCTGGAAGTTTCTCAAAGTGTGCCACTAAAATGTGACCTGACTGCCCCTCTCGTCTCCCCATCATTTAAGCCACATTCCTCCCCTCTCGTATAGTCCCTGGTGATAGGGGACACATGTGCTGTGAAGAGCACTCTTCCTGGACCACTGACCTGTGTGTGTAGGGAGAGGACATGAGTGGGTGTGAGCTCTGACTCATGGCTCAACCCAAGCCCATTGTGATCTGTTTCACCTAGTACTTTGGGTGTAAGCTCCTGGTATTTCAGGCATTCAAAGCTTTTTACTGGGAAACGGTGTTATTGGTGGTGTAGCCTGCAGAGTCCTGTTGGAGTTCATGTTTGAGTTGAACTTTTGAACTTATTGTGGTATGTGTCTGACATGCTGATATGCTTTCAATGATCACGTGCTCTACAGGCATTGACAGTCCATCAATAGAAAGGGTGTCGTGGAAGGGCCACTCCCTCTATCTTATGCTGATGGGTAAATGATATGATAAAGATCAAATATTTCTACTCATATCTACTATCTCACATAGCATTGCTGTGATTGTGCAATGTGGCAGCATGGGCTTATTTTCCGTAGAGATCACCTGAATAGAGTTATGTCTTTGTTTGCTTTTCATGCCACAGTTACGCAGTAAACAAGGGATTTCTCAGAGAAAGATATTTCAAATCCCCGAGTGCATTTCCAAGAAACAGGGTTTGAGATAAATGACGGAGGGTAAGTACTCCAGCCAGTAACAATCCGGACACAACAGGAGTTGGAGGAAGTTGATTCTGGTTGGCCAACCTATTTTGGTTGCTTCACAGTTTGGCCTTGTCATGCACTTGTTTTAGAACAGTAAGGTCAGGCCCTGAGGCATAACTGCTAGATGTTTTCATGGAGATGTGAAAGGTGACATCAGTTTCTGGTATCTGACAACACCACACACTTCCTCAGGACCCCACGTCACCCCCTATGGGTGTCCTGCTAATTACCCGAGTCAATAGCAAAGCATAAGAGACACTAGACTAGAACAAGAATGATGGATGTAAGACATGAATACTAAAAACAAAATCAATATGCAAAAGCAGTGAAGCTGTATTGAATCTGTTCTGGTGCATTGTATAGCATGAGAAAAGATGCACGAATCGATGTGCAGCAGCTTTGCAAGCCAGGTGTCGGTCATGAACTGCGGAGGGAGTTTCACCTTGTCGTGCAGAGACCACAGCAGAGCTCCACAGGAATGCTATGGCAGCAGATGTTGCCAACCAGCACTAGCTAGTTTTCTGTCTAGAGCCTCGCAGTAGATCAGGAGAAGCAACACTTAGGTTATCCATAGGTGTCCAACGGAAATGGAAAAATATAGCGCACACTCCCTCCAGCTCATGTTGAATCCACTGCAGTCCTTATACAGTAAAATGTTTAAGGGCTCATGGGTGCATGAACTGAGACCCCAGAGATCTTTCAAGCAGCAGTGAGAGTGCCTGGCTACCTCCTGACATTAGAGCAAGAACCGATCTATCTCCATCGCTGTCAGAAGACTGTGCTGTTGTTGAGCAGGCGAGCATTTGAGTGAAAACGAGCCTATCCAAACAGCAGGAATGCTGTCACCTGTGTTAAGATGGTCTAATGGCCCTCTTCTGTCCATGGCGAGGTAATGGGACATGAATATAGTCATGGCTCCTCTCTCACTCTACCTGGACCTTTGTCTCTCAGCAGGCCGTGAAGAGGGGGAGGAGGTGGACTGGGTCCCGGGTGTGACCCCTCTGTAGTCAGTTCTAACATTCTCCTTCAGAAACCCATCACCCACCCACCCATGTACATGCTAATATTTTAGCATGCTCTCATTTTAGCATGTTCATCAAAGTATCAAAGCTAAGCTTACTTCTTATGGACCTCTGAAGTCCCATTAACTGGTTTTTTTTAGAGAAATTAGAAACAAGAAAGAATGAACCGTCTTTTTCTGCTCCTCCCACCCTCTTGTCCTCCCTCTCACTTTGGAGGTTGACAACATTCTGGAAGGCAAGCCAACTCCAGAACCTCACCGTCTAGTCCTTCATATGCTCTTTTTTATAACTTGCTTTTTTTCCCCTTTTTCTTTTTACTCATAACCATCTGCGACTGTGCAGTGACACTGAATGAAATAAATACCTCCCACAGAACGTGTGGAGGCCTCTCTCTTCCTGTCTCTCCTGGGTCAACCCTTCCTCCCCAGATTCCCTGAACTCTGCCTGACCCAGCAGACCTGTGAAGAACCCCCCCCACCACGCTACCCTGATCATGAATAATAGCGATGGGCTGCTAATAGTCGACCCAAACGAGGCCCGTTAGCTCTGATATGATTCTGCGGGAGGTCAGGAGGGCAACAGACATCTAAATACTGTTAGGAGCAGCATTGTTGACTCTCATGGACACACTGGTCATCAAAAGCTCATTTTGAAGTGGGCTTCCAAGTGTATCTTCTCCAATAAGGATGTAGCTATCTTGTTGTCAGCAGTGAGCTGCTCCCAGACTGACCCGTGCTATGCTACAGGCCCAATACACAGAACGGGAGCTTCTGATTTCTCTGGGCGCCAGCTCTCTAACTAACCAGATTACACTGCAGGAACTTGATGGAGAGGAAAGGGAAGAGGATTGCTGTCTTTGGTTCCAGTCAATGTACAACTGCCTCAATTGTGCCCCATAGCTGGATGAAATTAAACGTTTCATTACTAATACTGTATACTGATGACGATCCTGTTACACATTTGTAAAGTAGGCATACAATGTTGTGTAGGTGTGTAGAGGGTATATATTTGTGTAGGTGTCATTGTATGTTTCACAGGCCTGTGTATGACTGTGTGGGGGTGACAGCATGGAGGGCTGAACTGCATATTTAGACCCAAAGCTTCTTGACTTTCTCTCCTCTCCTTGGGGACCTCCAGATTTACTGAGCTTCACAACAAGTGGCACAGTGTGTGAAGCAAGGCCCGCAACAATGTAGCTTTAGGAGCAATTACATTGATTTACTCTGCACAATGTACGCTCCTGCAGGACTGCATAAAAAGAACTGGGTTTTAAACCCCTTTTATTCCACAGTAGTAAATTCAGTATATGCGCGCAAATTCAGACAAAAATGGCTCTCAGGAAAAGAAAAGTTTTGTCTTCGCTCTGCGATGCTGAACAATAGGCGAGGCGGACGTTCCTCGGAGGAAAAGTTCAGCGGCATCTATCAAGCGGGCTGGACCTGCGCGGATAGGACAACGGGACGTAAAGGTGTCAGCCATGGAACTAGAGAGAGCGTAAATCAGAGCCGGGGCATAGCGGGACCGGGAAACGGCCAGCTTGGCGGTGCATCTGCCAGCACTGGTACATCGCATCGTTTCACTCCAATGTCAGGCAAGGACATGTCCCTCATTCCACATGACCCCGCTGCTCTGGGAGACGCGCCCGCCTCGCCTTTAAAAGGCTGCCGGAGGATTTAAAGTTGTAGTCTTCATGATGATATAGGTCAATACTGAAGTGTAGGCAACATGAAAGTCGCCAAATGGGCCCTACTACCGTTTTTACTGTTCAGTCTGTTTAAATATTCGTGCTCACATTCGTTTGAGTTTCATTACATGTAAACTTGTTTTTATTCGTATCGTATTCGTCTTGACGCGTCATGGCTTCCAGATTCAATTATTATTATCCAGATTTTTTTTTTTGGTGTGTATTTGTGTTTGTCAGAGAAAGAGAGTGTGTGCTTGAGACTGTGGGTGTACGATTTTAAAAGCTGCTCCCCTGTTCTGTGCAGGGGTATTCTAAATCCTGGACCACCCAGTCTTTTTGTTTGTTGAGTAAATACATTACCATCACCTATAAACTCTTACCTGGTGTTCGCAAATAAACTAAGAGGTCCTCAAACCTCGCTATCTTCAGGATTCATCTCGCCACTCACTGTGACGTTTAACCTGCTAATGGCTTTCTGACAGTTTAAATTAACCTTCACCCTATTCCATCTCCCTCAATAAATACTCCATGATTTGTCTGCAATGTATTGTAGTTATACAACTTTGATTTCAGGTGTTTCACCAACCTCTGGCTGGTTTATGTATGATTAAATTATCTTGATCAATAATTCACATTAAAACTTTTTGCTTCACAAAAACAGGTTTTATTAAATAGAGCTTGTATAATCATGTGTCATTTAAATAAGTTGCAGTAAGATACAAAAAGCTATATAACAAATCTACATTTCAAATGTACATCACATAGACACCTTGACCATATTAAACTGTTCCATCACAGTGTGCAGTGCTTCTTGTTTAAAAAAGAGATATATACATAAATCTATCATATCAACATATGCAAATACAAAACGATATATATATATAGGTATATTTCATCTGCAACACGTAAAAATATCCATACAATATTTACAACATCAACATCAGATTTAGTCTCTGGGGACCCATGGCTTAGTTGCGACAGTAGCTGGTGAACTTGGTGGGGAGGTTATCGACAGGGTAGACGGTGGGCCCTGTCTTCATGGTGGGGGGGCCATTTAGGAGAGTCCAGTCGCTCTGCAGGGTTAGCTCCACCAGGAAGATCTTGAGGAGCACCTTGGCAAACTCCTTCCCCACACACATCCTGGATCCCCCTCCGAAGGGGATGTAGGAAAACCTGGAGGAGTTTTCCGAGGACTTGGCCATGAATCTCTCAGGCTGGAACTCTTCTTTGTTGGGAAACACATCAGCCACGTCGTGTGTGTCGCAGATGCTGTAGATGACATTCCAGCCTTTGGGAATCTGGTATCCCTGGAGGAGCAAGAACAATGCGTTGCTTAACGAGCAGTAAAGACACAGAGCTTATGGTGTCTTCTGATGGTCACAGTAACTTGTTGATCGTTTCTGCAGTACTTTTGCACTTTGGTGGTGGCTAATCCCATGTCTGTAGTAAATGGGACATTTGATACTTGAGATCTAATGCGTTTCAAGAGGGTCTTTTTCCCAGCCGTGCCCATTTTTTCATCGACACCCCGTAACATCTCCCAGCTTAGTGCTGGGTCGAGACATGTATTGTATCATGCACCCCAGGATCTTGTCCACTTACATTGAGTTCAAATGTCTTGAGGGCAACTCTGAAGCCACCTGGTACAGGGGGGTTGATCCTGAGTGTCTCCTTAATGACACAGCCGGTGTACTTGAGCTGCTCCAGAACCTCAATGTTCAGGCTCTTCCCCTGCAGCTCCACACCCTGTTCCTCCTGGGAGAGGCACAAGTACAGACTTTTGAGCACTAATACACATCGTTTCACATGAGGTGTGTGTGTGTGAGTGTGTGTGTGTGTGTGTGTGTGTGTGTGTGTGTGTGTGTGTGTGTGTGTGTGTGTGTGTGTGTGTGTGTGTGTATATACAGACATTTACGTATGTCCTGTCTTAATATCTCACCTTCTCCTGCAGTTCGTGCCGTAGTTTTTGGACAACATCAGGGTTCAGTCCCAGGAACATGACCAGTGAGGTGGCTGTGCTGGCTGTGGTCTCATGCCCTCCAAACAACAGCTCTGTCGCAGACTCCTTTATCGCCTGGTACCAGGGAAACCATTGAAGCAATTCAACATATGTGTAGGAGCAAGGCAACTGTATCTATCAACATATGCTACATGTTCTTATGATCAAAAATACATTTTAATTTTATTCAATTGACAAAGAAATAAAAATGCCCTATATGTAAAATATATATATAATGCAATTACATATAAATATACAATTCTTCTCCATGAAGGGAGTTGAAGCCTAGAAAATATGGAATCTGTTTCTCACCTGCATGCTAAACGGCTCTCCGTTTTTTCTGCTGCTGTCCATTAACTGCTGTAGCGCATCTCTGTGCTTTTTCTCCTGGTCGGAATCCCGGATCTTCTTCTTGATATTCTCCTCGATCTTAGAATGGATGAAGTTACGAGCTTTCAGTCCCTGCAAATACATAAAAAAATCAGTACGGTTAGAAAAGTTTGTTTAGCCATCGTTCTCACTGCAACTATCACCGTTTCAGATCCCTTACCCGATATAGACCACTGAAAGGGACATCAATTGGGAGGGAGAACAGGTTCTTAATCATTTCTTCAAAGGCTTCGACCAGTTCGTGTTCGTCTGTCTTGATCTGATCTGGATCGAAACCAAGGAGAATCCTCATCGCGATACGGAACATGAGACGCTTCATCTCAGGGTAAACCAGCACGCACGAGTCACTCTCCAGCCATTCTTTCACCGCGCTCCGCACCTCCTCCTGAATCACCGGGATGTAGTGATCAAGGGCATCCCGGGAGAAAGCTCGCATTATTGCCTAAAAGCAGATGTTATCGTTAACGACGTTAATGCGTAAGTTATCGGTTGATTCATTTGTGGGTAATGGAACTATAAACAATGGAACAGCATCACCTCCAGCAAATGTATTAGAAAGTTGAAAACTACTGTACCTTTTTCTTGTTTTTGTGCTGTGTCCCGTGGACGTTGGAGAGTGTGTCCGACCCAAGAATGGTACGCACGGACGCCGGCCACTGCACGGCCACCAGTTTATGTTCTCCCAGCAGAATTTGTCTGACGTTGTCGGCTCCCATTACGCGCACGGTGGGGTTGCCAAAAAGGTGCGTCCTGTATATGCAGCCATACTTCTGGCGCTTCATACGAAGGAATTTCCTCCTCTGCAAAAAGGACCCATGAAACATATTTAGTAAACGTATCTGCTACTACGAACGCAAGGACCAGTCAAGGACGTTTATGTGGTGAGTGGTAATGGTGTATTAAATTGTTAAATAGAACGACGCATTTACCTGGAGGATCAGTTGCAGCGTCTCTCCAATGAAAGGCAACCCCATTGAACCAGGAGGAAGCGGGCTGCGACAAGTGGGATCGCGCCCTCGGATCATGTAAACTTCCCAGAGTTTCACCGCCACTAAAAAGAGCAGGACTGGAAGCACAATTGTGCACAGGAAAGTCGCGACTAACGTGCTTAACGCCATTCCCGTTACGCACTCAAGTAATCAGATACTATTTCGGAGTTTCAGGTGCAGCAAGAGTTTGTTTGCTACTGAAGGTCTGGGTGTTTATACGCGCTTTTATAGTCTTTCGGCTGGTCTCGGCCTCCTGTTACCTAGCCCAGATAAATTAGTTCACACAAAGTTCATCTTTAATTGTGGTGTCATCTCGCTCCGCCCACAGGGTCAGAGCTTCTCCAAACCCTTAACCATTTGTTATAGGCGCATTTTAATACTACCTCCTGTTGGAGCTAGACAATCCGAGGATTTAACTTTGAAAAGGTGTTAATTCCCCTACACAATAGGAAGTATCGAAGGTCTTTTGTTGCAAATATTCGGCAGTTTACAGTCATTACATTGACTTAAGCTCTGGTTCGTAATGCCTGGGGCGGGTGTAATTGAACAGCTTTCAACTGATTTAAACTTGCGCTGTATGCGAAAATGTAAAAACCCTCTCGCTTTAAATAAATCCTTAATCTCCATATAGGGAGATTCCGCATTTTCACGCAGTTCATTCTAGATTGACCCGAAGGCCCAATTTAACATAAATAGTTATTTAAGATATATATCGAAACACAACTTTAGTCGAGACCAAATCTTTTTCATTTTCGCTCTCCTTTCCGTTTAAAATTAATTTTGGTTTTAGATCACTGGATTATTTAAGACTACTCGAATGACTGCATGATTAACATGTAGAATCCAAACCATTGCCCTCTAAATGCCCCCTTTTCCCTAGAGTTAGAGATAGGCTATATGTGACGTATCTCTTTTGCACTCTGATTGCACTACTAATCTGAAATTGGACTTTAACCTGGTGCCTGTCTTCTCTTGTACAGACCATGACACTGTATCCTCGAAGCGTGAGTTATAAAAATGATAGCTAGCTCGCCGCGGGTTCAAACTTGGGTCAGTGGGGAAAGAACTGTCACAAGGAAGGCTGGGTTATTGGTGAGCTAAAGGCTGCATGAAAAGCAAACATCCCCAGCCACACTGCATTTGGCATCACTTTTTACGACAGCTATAACGTGAAAAGGGACTGGTGAATAAGTCAGTGAAGCAGGAGACAGCTTGGCTCCAGCGTTTACAGCAACGCGTCATGGGTTTCCCCTTCCTCACTCTCTGCCGTGTCGCACTTTGGTGCTGAGGCAGTTGCCCTGTGTTTCACCTCTTAGCTAGTTCTCTATCCAAATGGCAGAATGACAGATAACAGGTCAGTAACACATCCATATTTCTCGAAATGTTCAAGTAGCATACACCTCATGCCTCAGATAAGATATTTTTTGCTAACAGGACACATTTTAAATATAGACTGTTGCACACTTCAATTCGAGTTAGTCTATGCGTAATTGCACTTTAAATTCTCCGGACATTCTAAATATAGTGTGAATTAGTTATAGTGCTACATCACACAACTCCGCTACTAAAGGTTATGTGAAGTTCAAGTGTAAAAGTTTTTGCTGTAAAGCAACATTCCTAACAGCCCAAGTTAACTCATTCACTCTATGAATCACTCAAGAGATTTTAAAGCAAAAAAGCGCCCTCCCCGCTTCTGTGGACACAGAGAAAACTTGTAAAATATGAGACTGTTTACGAGACAACATTATTGGGATAATTTGATCAGACTTCCTGTGGAAACAAGACCAGGCTAGAACAACTGCAAGTCAAATGGCCACCTGTTATATTTATTGGATGTCCGTTCCACAAAGTTTAGTACTAATATCCGTGACTGTTTGTGTGTTTGTGTGTAGGTGTGTGTGTGTGTGTGTTTATGAGAGAGAGAGAGAGAGAGAGAGAGAGAGAGAGAGAGAGAGGGAGTGAGCGAGAGAGAGAGACATAAGGTCTGTGTCAGGAGCGCATCGTCAGCGATTAGCACCAGAGAGCTCCACAATGCCCTCGGGGGATCTTTCCCATTCCCGTGCGTTGACCTGCTTGTGACCTACAACACGGACCCTGACATCTCGGTGAACTCTCGCACAAACCTCGCCAAGTTCACTGTCCGTCAAATAACGAGATACGGGAGCCCGAGCAGCGGTAATTACAGTGGGAGAGCAGCATGATTATCTTCACAGTGATTCATTCACTGTCAATCACACTAATCAAACAGCGGGGATCATTAAAAAAACTTACAGTAACATTGTAATTAGGTCAAGAGATAAACAACCCTGTCTTCTGTTTGGAAAAATACTTTTTAATTAGAGCCACAGAGTCGGTGCTTTTTCTGGTCTATTTTAATCACAATAATATCCCATCACATTTATCTTGATAGTAATTTCCCAGTACGATTTTCATTTAGAAATGAACTCAACTGTCGACAATTAACATTGTCCAATTTGACATGTATCGTCATGTCAATTGCATGAGCGATGTAATGCGCGTTTACAAAGTAATAATACAAATATATGAAAATCTAAATTCCACTGAAATACTGGGGAGGTGGCACGCCTGGCTTAACGCGCCGGGGCTGTCAAGTTATAGCGGCGAAGGACTAGATATTTGACTTGTAGGTTTACATAACGTATCTGTAGTTTGAAGCTTTGCCGCAGCGGGTGGGGGTCAAAGGAGCAATGCTCAGCAGGTTCACACTGAGGTCACCCCGCCGACTGTCTCTCAAGGTGCAGGCTTGCAGGCCTCATCTCTCACGGCTTGTTAGAAGCGAAGGTGGGGCTGCACCTCTCCCGTGAAAAAACTCCCCGCCTCCAGCCCCGCTTTTCCTCTTCTATGGAAACGTTTACCGCTAGGTGTCAGAACCATGTAAAGGGATTATGTTTTCACTCGTTTCCAATGAAAGGCAATTGGTGTCGGGGAAAGGTGTGGTTGTGACCTCTCACCACCTGGTTCTACACATGATAATGCGTCAACTGGAAAGGGATGTGATCAATGTGATGTGATCAAAGTCTGTCGAATTTCGAAAGAGTATAGAATTTACAATATTAAGTTAATTTACTCAATTTCAGTTCATATGATGAATTTAACAGATTAAGCATGGCATAGAACAAGTGTTTTTATTGTCTACTTTTGCCGTTTAAACGCAAGTAGACTAATTACGTTGTCCATTTTTCGCTGATCATCATCTTTGTTTAAATAAAAGTACAAAGTCAAAATAAGCATTCAATAATTCACATACCATAATAACCCACCACCTCCGGTCCACAAGTCCAACAGTGAACGAAGGCTATCAGAAAATCCTGTTATAAAACTTTGAGTCTAACTGTTCCCCTAGCACTAGCCTACCAATAGTTGAACACACAAATAATAAACAAACAAACGAGCACAATATCACTGACACTGATGATCGGCTACTATGAACCAGATTATCATTGTAAACATACCAGGGTAAGCAAATACCATCGGTGTTGAATTCATGACCTCCATGTTAAAGTTCAACACAATTTTATATAATCAATGATAAAGCACATAAATACCTCATACACTTAAATTATGTAAATTGAGTATTATATGTGTTTAGGGTCAGAGGACCATCCAGAGGTACAAGGTAAAAGCAGCCAAGTCAGAATATCTAGTAGTCTACAGTATATGACAGTCTACTACGTGTCAGATTCTGAGAAGTCTGTGTCTAGCCATGATGGGATGTACATGACTCATGTCACTTTTCAGCTTTGTTGTCTCTGTAGGTGAAATGGACTTGTAGTCCTTCGGCAGGGTGGACTACGGGAACAGTGTGCATCTTGGGAAACGTGTCCGTGGCCAGCCTCATCTCCGTGCTTCCCAGTAGCTCCACCGCCAGGGTCTTGATGATCACCTGGGCCAGCTCCTTGCCCACGCAGCTACGAATGCCACCGCCGAACGGCACATAGTTAAAACGTCCCGCCGCCCGCCCCTCGTCCCTCTCTGGGCCGAAGCGTTCAGGATCAAACAGGTCAGGGTGCAGGTAGACCGGAGCAGTCTCATGAGTGTCTCTAATGCTGTACATGACACTCCAGCCTTTGGGGATCTGGCAGCCCTGCAGGGAAGAGGACAAAGCACAGGAACCAATGGAAGAACCGTGAATTAAGCAACGTGATGTTTGGGCGGTAGATATTGTAAAAAAGTATATGAGTATTGAGAAATAAACGGCAGTTTCCATTGTCAATGTTTAGTGTCATCACTCAGTAACCCATTCATCATACTTACGTCTAACTCAAACGTCTGCAGGACACTCCTGTAACCACCGGAGACAGGTGGTAGGCATCTGAGCACCTCTCTCACCACACAGTCCAAGTACTGGAGCCCACCCAGGACCTTCAGGGTTAGATCTGGTTCCTGGAAACTACACGTCCCAGACTCTGCCGGACATATGCAGTGCTTCTGCTTGTCATAACTAAGAGACCCGGTGGTCTGCATGTCCGCATCATCACTGAGAATTGACTTGTAGTTGTTGTTATTGCCGTTCAAGTCCCGGCCCAGTCCCGCTTCTTGTATCTCAGACCTGGCCTTTTCTGCCACTGAAGGGTGTAGCAGCAGGAGCTGGACCAGAGAGGTGGAGGCGCTGGCTGTGGTGGAGTGGGCGGCAAAGATCAGCTCCACAGCTGTCTCCTAGGATACAGAGTCTCATTCACCTGCTGCTTTCTGCTTCAAAGCACTTTAAAATCACTTCAGCACCTTAGTAACACTCTAATTGATATGTTTAAATAAATATAGTAATCCACTTGGATATACATATGATCCAAATGGTGCATGTTCTTTCTTACATCGTCCATTACTAGATATGGAGTATGGGTGTGAAGTTATGTGAGTGAACATTGTTTACCTTAAGCTCCTGCATGGTGAGCTCATAACTTTGTTCCTTGGCACTGCTGAGGATATAGTCAAACACGTGGCTGCAGCCCTCAGCGTTTCTCTGCAGCTTCTCCTCAATCATCTTCTCCATGCAGCCATGCAGGACCTCCCTTGCCTGGATACCCTGGAAACACCACATAACACAATCAAAGTGTTTGCCAGATGTAATAAATGTGCTTCATGGCTCTTCCACATATGTTTTGCAAATTATGGTTTTACGGCCGACATTTAATTATAATTCCGTTTGCTGTGGAGTTTACGCTTTTTGGAACAATGTGCGGCTGAACTCACTTTCCGAAGGCCACTGCAGCACACATCCACCGGGAGGGAGAATAAATTGTTCATCAGCTGCTCAAACATCCTGGATAGGTAGTTTATCTGTGTCTCCTCCACATCCAAACCTATGATGATCCGCACAGCGATGCGGAACGTCAAGGCTTTGGTGGCAGCGAAAACATCTATGGGGCGGGTGTCCAAACACCATCTGGCTATCTCAGTCTTTACGACGTCTTGTAAGTGAGGAATGTACGTCTCCAAAGCTGCATGACTGAAAGCTTTGCCGAGGATCTAAGGATTTCAAAAAGGAATATGATCTTAATTGATACAAATGTACTCATTAACATATTATATTTTACAACCTCTGAACGACTATGTAATAGTATATATTTCCCTTACTTTGCGTTTTTTCCGATGAAGGTCTCCCACCGAGTTAACAAGAGTGTTGGGTCCCAGGATGATGCGTGTACTCTGGGGCCACTGTGTACACACCATGGTGTGTTCCCCCATCAGGATCTTACGAATGTTCTCCGCGCCCGTCACTCGGATGACGGGTTTCCCCAACAGGTGCGTTTTAAACACGTTTCCATACTTTTCCCGCCTTGACACATGAAAAGAAGCACCCTGAGTTGGAGAAACAAAAACAACAGTTGAATCATAGGATGGACGCGACAGTTTGCTACATTATGGAAATGACAAAACGATGACGACATCGGCACAATGCCTCTTAAATGTCTGATTATCAATATAGTACTTTTACAAAAAACCGACTATTTATCATGAACACCATGCATGCGTAATTACGCACGGTAGGCTGTATGAACGTTGGAAACTAAATAATGTAGCCTACCTCGAACAGCCAGTGGAACGTCTCTCCTATGAGCGGCCAGCCCATAGAACCCTTCGGTAACGGTAATGAGCTCTTCCTGTCCCTTGTGATTGTCCATCGCAGCGTCCACAGTTGCCGGGAAACCGCGGTCAGCAACAGCACCAACAGCACCGATGTTAAGGCGGTAGCGAGAACCGACAAGGTAGTGCTTAATACGAATGCAGTCATTTTAAGACAGTCTACTGTCCAGCCGTGTTTTTCCAGATTTATAATTTTATTCAGGAGTAACGCCATTTACCAGAAAGTCACTGCAGCTGTGTAGGGATACATGTAATCAGTCGTATTTGTCTTTGAAAACAAGAGGCTAAATCAACAGCGAATTTCAGTCAATTCAGCAGGTTTAGTAGCGGATTACTTCTAATCAAAGTGCTATTCCAAAACACACCTTGAAATGTGTTTGGAAATCTGCCGTTTCTAAAGTGTGAGCGGCTCTCCGGGTGCGCTAATCTTTTTTTATGGGGCTTTATAAACGGTTGTATAAATACTTGATCCCCCTTCGTTGATGACGTCCTGTTCTGAATATTCAAAGCTCCTCACGGATTGCCACCATGAGTGCCTCCATGTCTGTTGAGTTCTCTACTTAGTGAAGTTGGCAGCGACAGAAGACACTGTTCACGACTCCACTCGACCGTGATGGGAGCTTTTGTTTACACTGCAGTCTGTTGTGGTCATAAGTTAATACAAAAACACATTCACATTTGTTAATGCATTTAGCAACTGTACTGAACTCGATGAAAGCTACAGCAAATCAATTTACAGAGTCAAATATGAGTGAACACATTTGTTGTATTTTATTATTACAGCACACAAATAAAAACGAAGAATACCTCAGAGAGGGGAGGGGAGGGGGGGCGTCTTGTTCACAGCCATGGCAGCAGCATACTCTAATGCCAGTTCAAATCCTTAGGAACATTCTTAACTTCATATTCATTGGAATGTTTAAGGGATTTATTATTTGCATTTCTCTTTCAATTATGGGATTAGAAAGGAAAGGGACAACCGCCGCTCCACGGAAGGGGCATCGTTGACAGCTATCGATCAACGTCAAAGGCTAATTCAATATTTAGGCTCAGGAGAAGCATCATCTTCCACAACAATAAATCTCCTTTTTTATTTGTAGCAGAGAAACTGCATTATCATTTTCTTTACAAAATATGCAGTATGTACAATGACATTTACAAGCAACTATTTAAAAAAGGCAAACTTAAATAATCTTCAGTGCAAAACGGTTGGTAAAAGTATAGCACAGACCAAAGAGAAACAGAATCCGATTATAAAATGTTGGTTTGTTTGTTGGTTTGTTTTCACAAGGTAAGCGGACCTGCTGAAGAGGCTGTTAAGGAACCAATTAATTATTGCTTTTTATCTGAAAATATTATCTTAGCATGACTTTATAAAGCTTTATTTTGCCCTGAGGAACAAAAATATCAAATTTTCGATGCAAGAATTAGTTGTTAAAACGGTTTATAATAATATTAAAATCATAATCTTGGGTTGCTTTCTTGTTAAAAGAAACTCTGATTGGGGATTATACTATGGATTAACTGTCAAGGTTACAAGGGAACAGTATACTAACTGTAAGGGCACAGTATAATGACCGTAAGGAGACAGTATACTAACTGTAAGGGCACAGTATAATGACTGTAAGGAAACAGTATATTAACTGTAAGGGCACAGTATAATGACTGTAAGGTTACAGTATACTAACCGTTACGGCACAGTATAATGACTGCAAGGTTACAGTATATCTGCCCATTAGGTGATTAGATGTTGTGAACAAGGTTTCATCATGCGAGTTTGTTTTTGCCACTTCATCAGAGCTGTTGGATTCAAGCCAGACCAGCAGAACACAGTTCTCTCTGCAGTTTTCAGTATTCTCACACCTACACGTCATATATTTACAGCACAAACTCCACACAGTATTGCATTGCGGGGTTGTTCTTTAAGGGGGAAACTCATGATCCCAGACCTGGGGTCAAGACCCCATCACCTCCTGGAAGGTACTACTACCAGAGTGGAAACTCAAGAGGTGAACCCAGCACATCTAGAACCTTCTGAGGCGTGTTGGTCCCAGGTCTGGGTCATGGAGAACATCAGTCTCAGGGTCAGACTTCATGGTCCATTGTTCTGAGCAGTATCGTTTCATACATTCCCACTCCTGAAAGCTCCAGTCCTCTCTGCGGCTGGGCTACAATCATTGCACTCTCACAATGTACAAAACATAGTCTTCTTCATAGCCATTAAAAATACATTAAAAACAATTTTACTGTTCTTTCCTTTACAGAGTTCAGTAAACTGTTTTGTTTAGTTGTTTGTGTGTGTGCGTGTGTATGTGGTGTGTGTGTGTAGGAAGGTAAAATATTTTCTGTCTTTTTTTTTTTTACACAATGTATTCAGATTAGTTTACAACTGCATGTTCATGTCGAAGTGTTTCTGATCATGTCCCTGACTGGCTGTCTGTGTTCCTGTGTAGCGGGGTGTGTGTCCGTTTGGTCGAAGCACGCGTGTCCGCCCAGTACATCACGTGTGTGTGTGTGTCTGTGTGTGTCCCATGCTTGGTGCCCCATGCGTGTATGCGCGTGTCTAGGAGTGCTGGGACATGCCGTTGACCAGGCTCCGCAGCTGTTTGACCACCGTCTCAATAAGCTTCTGCTTGTCTCGATCATTCTTCCTGAACTGAGAGAAGATGTTGTTCTTCTTACTGGTGTCCTTCATTCTGCAGGGACACAGCAACCAGACGTACACCATCACAACACATTCTGGGCCGGTGAGCTCTGCTTGGTGAGATGATCTAACAAATATGTGATAAATACATATCCAGACAAACATAAACTAGCCCTGACACTAGATGAAGAGGTGGGCCTCAGAGAGGGAAAGGCAGGAGGCAGGAGATGGAGAAGAGAGCAGTTAGAAAGCACAACGTACCCCCTGTAGACTCTGCATGGTTGTGGTCAGCAGTTAGAGGAGAGAGGGAGGGAAGGAGGGAGGGAGAGAGGAATAGGGGAGAGGCAGGGCATATTAAGTGCTCACAAACAAAGCTAGAAGACACTTTTATAGACGTGTGTGTAGGTATCTCTGTGCACTGACTTCTCTAACAGCGCCAGGGCGGTGGCAGGGTTGACTCGCAGATATTTGGAGGTGGGCTGTCCGTAGTCCGCCAGGTAGGTGGACCAGTCCCACACCATGAACAGGTCAAGCAGCTGGAACACATACAGACATCAGTCAACTGAAGCCACGGAGAGAAGAGGGAGCGAGACAACGAGACTGCGCAAGGGAAGATGGGTGTGGGTAAACTATTAGATGAGGACCGCAGGACACTTCAAATGCGGTGGGGGATCTAAGTTCACCCTGACCTCCAGCTAACCTTCTTACACGCCTCTGCAGCTGGGCCTGCAGTCCCCAACATCTCACCTCCCTGCAACACACACTGTATGTTAATGTGTCGAGGGGAAACGACAGGCTGAAAGGGAACAGACGTGAGAGAGCCAGTTAGGCTAGGAGCCACTCTTCACACCAGCAGGATGAGGATCTCCACCTCTGCCCTCTACAACACGGTGTCAGTAGGAGGAGGACAACTTTACCACCTTAGATGGCTTCACAATCTGTGAAGACGTCCCAGTGTGCAAGGAGACATGAGCCCTGCATGTGTCCCTTGTCACCGAGGCTGGTTGGAATCCAGGCCCAGGTCATATCTGTGCTGGTCTCTCCACTAGTTTTCTCCACAGTAAATAGTGTGTGTGTGTGTGTGTGTGGGGGGGGGGGGGGGGGGGGGGGGGTAGGACAGGGTGGATTAGCTCCTGTAGAAGCTAAGTGGTCCCAGGTGATAGGTCTACTGGCTGTCAGATCCTGCTTGTCTCTGCTTCTAACCCAGGCCTGATCTGGGCTGATACTAATCCTCTGGAAATGACTCTGAGCCACAGGGCACGGCATCTTCACAGGGCCACGCCTCTACACTACCTCTACCTCTGTACTACCTCTACCTCTGTACTACCTCTACCTCTGTGCTACCTCTACCTTACTGCAACTTCTACCTTACTTCTGCCTTCACCACTTCTATAACACCACTGCCTCTATACCATCTCTACCTCTCAAACAGTGCACTTGATCTACCTCTACCACTTCACACCTCTCTAGCTATCTAGGCCTCTCTACCTCCACACCATCCTTGCCTCTGCCACCACACTAACCTTTATCTCCCTCTGTGCCTCTCTACCTCCAGATGGAGGTAGACAGATTGCGAGGGAGCTAGAGGGAGGAAGGGGGATTTTCCGGCAGATTCTCTCACTGTATGGTGTCATTAACTTTGACAGCAGCCGGGAGACCACAACACGACAGGTAACTTTCTGCAGAACGATCCAACGGTTTCGGAGCGGGCAGGCACAATCACGTCGTAATCATGTAGTAAACAGAGCACTGAAATGTTGGCCGTCGCTGTCGGTATGTGAGGCGAGAGACTGGACTTGTCAATTCCTAGTAAGATCGCCTGTGATAAATGACTGGTATGTGACATCCTGTTATCTCCCAGTGTTATATTCCCAAGCTGTATCCCCTTGCATGTGAACAAAGGCTTTCGGAGCGCTCAGAAACCTTTAGAGAAGCTGCTCCGGGAGACTCTAGCCCCAGCCTGTGTCGAGGGCAAGGCCACCTGGACAATAGGAGTTGGCTCAGTGCAACAATACTACCATGCTTGCCTTTATGAACACAGTCCCCCCACCGTGGGGGTCATTGACAGGTCACCAAGGACACACAGGTATGTTACCTGAACACAAGCGGAGAGGGAGGGAAAGAGTGAGGTAGAGTGAGAGAGAGCAGACGTGTACAGGCTGTGACCCTTTCAGAGCACTGCTAGCCTCACACTCCTCAGTAAGCCTTTTAACGCAGAGCGCTGAAGTGGATCCAGTGATTTGGCCACTAATCCACCAGGCCCTGACCCCTGACCTCTAGGAGAGAGGGCCGGGGGTAGGACCGAGGTAAGGAAAAGGTAAATCCTGACCACTGGGCATCTCTCTCTATCTGGTCTCAATCTAGCTCTCCCTGGTTCCTGTCCTCTGTCTCTCCCTGTCTGCCTGATGGCTGAGATGTGCTAGGGGTCTCATGTGACAACCACAGTGACCCCTAAGCAGTGCTCTCCCTGTCAGAGCCTCTGGCCTAACCTTCCTGAACCACCAGAGACTCCAACTGTCATCCCCTGCTCTTAAACAACAAGGTAGGCTGAGAGGAGAGGTGGATGCTAGGCACTACTGAACGCATTAGCTGCGCATACAGATATCTGGCAGGGGTAGATTTTGATGATGCAATGTTGGGACTTGGAGGTTTGGCAACGAGAGGCCATGTGAAAGAGGCTCACCTGTCGAAGGTCGATGAACGCCAGCTGCAGCGTGTCTCCTTGGAATCCGGGCACTGGTTCGGAGCTGGCGAACACTGTAGGGACACATATCACCATCACCATCACCATCACCAACATCATCATCATCATCACATCCTGTCAGCACCTCTTTATGCAGGTATACACATGGTTTCTATCAGCCTCCACCAGATGTAAGAGAAGATCAGTCTTCTTTAAGGTGTGATTCAGTGATACATGGTGCTTCATCCAGCTATACACCAGCTGGCATCAGTTCCCCATCCTGTTGACTGTCTAACATCTGATCTTTGGCACAGCTACCCTGAACACTCAGATACACCTCCAGAGAGGAAACCACTCATTGGGACTTTCTTGCTTCTGCCATTAGAGCAATGCTGCCTTGCAGTACTAATGGAGGGAGGGATGGACGAGACAGATCACAACCTGAGAGAGAGAGAGAGAGAGAGAGAAAGAGACAGAGAGACAGAGAGAGACAGCGAGAGTGAGTGAGACAGAGAGAGAGAGTGAGAGACAGAGAGAGTGAGAGAGAAATAGAGGAGGGGTAAAGAGTGGAAGGGTGTAGTCCTAATGAAAACGTGTGATCTCAACCCTGACCTCTGCCTCACACTGCAGTCCTCTAGGGATCGGCAGGTATAAGCTCTGCTTGCTCACAGACACAAGATGAAAGAGCCCCTGACCCATTTAGCTCCAACAAGAGCTACAGCAGCAAGATAACCTTAATAAAGACCCAGGCTGGGAGAAAGGGGAGGGAGGGAGGGTGTGGGTTCTACCTGTCATGGATCTGTGTCCCTTGGGACTGTGCTGCTCATGAATGGTTGTGTCAGCGCGTTATTTCAGCAGCCACACATACCATCCCACACCTTCACCACACCCTGTCACAGGAGGAGACGTATCACACACTCTCCATCACTGCTGCCCCAATACTACTGCTGCTGCTGGGTCAACCGACCCCGGGTATAAGATCCCGGGTCAACAGACCCTGGGTCAACAGACCCCGGGTCAACAGACCCCGGGTCAACAGACCCCAGGTCAACCGACCCCGGGTCAACCGACCCCGGGTCAACAGACCCCGGGTCAACAGACCCCAGGTCAACCGACCCCGGGTCAACCGACCCAGCACATGTGGTCAGGGTGAGCCTTTTTATCTGGTACACGGCTGAACGGAGGAACTGAGGAAAAAAAGCCCCCAGGGCCTTCAAGAACAAATAAAAATAAGTAGAGTCCATAGAGTTTCAGGTGTATCAGAGACATGCATGGAATTCAGATGGGCATTTTGAGTAAATGGAAAACAAAAGGATTCTCATTTCACGCTGCACTCTGACCGACCCTGACCTTATATTGAACCCTGTCTTGGTTATGAGCTGCTCCAAACTGACTTGCAGACGGTGCTGTGGAGTCCCACCCCCTCCCCCTCTCTCCCTCGCCCGCCCTTGCCTGCCTCCCCCCCTCCTCCTCTTGAGAGACGCTGGAGAGATAGCGTGAGTGTGGCTGTCTGTCAAAACAGCTCTCGAAATACCAGCCCAGCTTCACCTCACTGTGTCTGACGCCATGTCACTGTCGTGTCAGCTTTTTACCCGGGACACTTCAAAGACCCCCACTTGAAACGAAGCAGCCTAAAATGTATACTATTGTCGTGTCCACCTGTAGCCGTGCGAAGCCTAAAAGGTTTCTAAAACAGCGGTTGTCGACCACGTCAAGGGATAAAGAGAGATAATGTGTGTGAAAACAGACAGTCGCCTCCTGTTCACGGCCCTTGTAGATCTGCGTCTGTCTGACTGTCACCAATCATTTTCTATTTCCTTCAGAGTAGGGAAGTGAAACAGGGGAGTCAAAGGCTTGAAAGTGTCCATTTTCATTATCTCCGTACAGTCAGGCTATGGAGGACTGCTGCTACCAAGACACTTCGGAGATCGAGTTTCCCCACTGGAGAACATGAGTTCCAACACAGAGAGGTTGAGAACTTGAGCACATTCTGTGGTGTGTAACACTCTCACCACATCAAGCGCTTCCTGCAGAGCGTAAGAAGAGGAGGAGAGGGTTCTGGAACAGGAGGAAGTGGGTATCTGGTGTTGTTACCTGGTGGTGAACCCCCTGTGGTTACTAGCTGGGGTTGCAGGGCTGCTAGGAGGCATAAGGTAAACATGGCCATAACTAAAGAAGGACCTTGTACAACAAAGGCAGTAAACGCATTGTACTTCATGTGCCCTGTCCTCTCTTAAACTTATATATGTATGTCCACATAGAGACACACATTGACTCCTTTCAACAATCATTACCTGTCCATTTTCCCCCTCACACTGACACTAATAAAAGCCCCATATCCGGCAGTTATACTACAGTGATTGCTCTGTTTATGTGCAGAGAAAGATGCCGCAGATAAGATATCTGACAGTCGGCAGGTGTTTCTATTGGCACAACCCTGACTAAGACAAATCTCCTGAGACATCTCATCTCTTCTGCTGATTCATTTATCTAAAGGGGGAAACATCCAGCGAATGAGCCCTCCAAGCAGAGGGATCGGAGGGATCAGAGGGAAAGGGAGAGGGGAGAGAGAGCTTGAGCTAGAGAGAGAGAGAGAGAGAGCAATGACAATCCCATAGGCTGATGTAGGCAGACAGAGATGATGTTAGGATTAGGGAGGACTCGTCGCCTGCGGCCAGGCTTCACCTGAGAACAGTCGGGTCAAGTCCCTCCGCTACTCTCATTCATCTGAACAGGACAGCTGCTTAAAAAAGGCACGCTCCACAACGTCCCTCCCCCCCCGTTCAATAACCATTAGCCTCAGCTGAAGTGAAAGAAATCAACTTCGTTGAACTCTTGCCTCGCGACCTCTAGTTTAGACCTGAGCTAAAAAAAGAAAAAAGAGAAAAGACCCAAGCTGTGCCCTGCAGATGCTGCACTGTTGAACCCTGAGTCTTTGAACCCAGAGGAAACGAGGCCCAGCCTCACTTACGTTCGCACTGAATGACGTCCAGGTTGAACTGCTGGATGGCTCCCATGCTGATCTGCTTGAGCTCCGTGTCCAGCAGCATCTGCATCAGCGAGGTGGACAGGTGCTTACAGGCCGACATGCAGGCCGTCTGGGCCACCTTACCCTGGGGGGCAACATCAGGGGGGACAGGGGGGGAGGGGGAGACGGAGGGAGGGAGACCAGGAAGGAGTGGGGAGAGATGGAGAAAGAAAGAGAAAGAGGAGGAAAAAAAACAAAACACATGAGCTTCTTGCAATCTGGGTGCGGAGCAGGAAACAACAAGGGAGTACAGATAGTGGAGCCATAACTTCCTCTGCCATCCCTGCAATTGAGTCTGCAGCTGATTAGTTGGGGCTGCCCCCATGTTACCTCAGCAAACAGTGGGTAGGGTTTAGGTTCCACACTGAACAGAGAGGGCTGACATGCAGGCAGGGCAGGGCAGACAGCAAGACTACCAGACTGGCTCCTGGCTCCGTTGGATCACTCTCAACACGGGTCCTTCCTTCCTGCTCTCTTCCCTGCAGGCCCCTTGTACCCCAGCACCATCTGAAGGCATGCTCTCCTCTACACAGCTGATACCAACCCAACCATGCCTGATCAGTCACCTCTTACAGAGAGGAAGGGAGGAAGGAAGCATCTGGAGAATATTCAAACGGGGCCCTGGTTTCAAAGAGGAAGGTTGTGTGCTGCTTGTATAAAGGTAGACAGCAAACTACCAGAACAAGCATAAACACACACACACAGGCACACACAAACACACACACACACACAGAACCACCTCATCCAGGGCTTGGGTGATGGGAAACACCAAGTAGGCCTAAACAGTGAGCTTGTTATAAATGATAACAGACCATATGATTCATTGTTTAGGTAGGCTAACTGGTGTTTCACTCCCCTGTTTCATCCCTGTTCAAAGTCACCACTTCATGCTGACAGCTGTCAAACCCCACTGGTGATACATGGCTTAGCAAGCTCAGCTGTCCACAGACATCAAGCTATGTATCTGACTTACAGTGTTGTCAGCAACATGTGTTCGTGACCAGAATACACACACGCCCCTGACCCTGTTCGAACACATAGTGCAGCGTGAAACGGTCATAGCCCGGGACAGTGTCAGTAACACATGAGAGTGGCAGGATGTCATCGAGACCTCTGTGTATATTCAACTTTGGTTCTTCAGGAAGGCTGTGAGTAGCAGAGGTCATCTTGGTCACATGACGGGGACGGTTAGGGAGGCATAGAAGAACACTGTATTATGACTGAGGACTAGCTCTAAGGCTGGGTATTAGTGGGCAGGAGGGTTGTGGAGAGGGATGGTGGTGTCAGACCGTCGGTGGTGGTGCTGAAGGTCAGGATCAGAGATGGTAGAGAGAGAGAGACAGAGAGACAGAGAAAGTGAGAGAGAGAGAAAGAGGGAGAGATAAAGGGAGAAAGAGAAAGAGGTAGAGGGAGGGAGAAAGAGGAAGAAAGAGGGAGAGAGAAAAAAGGGAGAGAGAAAGAGAAAGAGAGAGAATGAGTGAGTGAGAGAGACAGAGGTGTGGTGGCACACTGATACAGACTCACACGTTAGCACCAGACCGAGCCTTGGCCTACAGACTTGTCAGAACATCTGAGGGATCTAGGTTTACTCCTCCAGTCAGCCAGCCACAGCCAGACTGGGACCAGACAGCCAGACTGGGACCAGACAGCCAGACTGGGACCAGACAGCCAGACTGGGACCAGACAGCCAGCCAGTCCGTTTACGGCCCTGAGCGGCAGATGAGCATCCAAACTGGGTTAAACGTTGAACGAGAACATGGATCTCTCCTGAGACCTGCTAGGCAGACTACCACTAAATTGAGGATTGATCGGGGAAAAACGAACACAAAAACCCATCTCCTCTCGCAAACAAGGCTCTAGAGAGATCATCCAGCATGCACTAGTCTACAGGCTTGTTGAGAAGGGATGGTGATGTTGCTTCTGGACACTGGTCCGGGATCAGCTGTGTGTTTAGTCTCTTCTAATGGTGCTGGTGAGCATGAGCATAAGGTTAGCTGGTCCTAGACCAGGATCTACATGAAACTTCATTCCACAGCTGCTGTGTAAAGGTGCATGAGCTGGAGAGAGGAAGGTCTCAACATGCCCAGGCTGCCTGCCTGTTGGCTCAAAGCCTGACTTACTGACTGTCTAACCTTCTGACTGTTTCTATAAGGGAATGAGAAGAATGGTAGAAGACAAAAAGCCAATCTCCAGCATTCTCATTCCTAGGCAAGCTTCCATATACAACAGTCAATCAATCAACAAGCCAATGTTGACAGCAGAACTATTAGGTCTGTAAAAGTCTCTACAGCATGGGATATCTACTGCAACACATACCTTTAATCTATCTTAAATAATATCTCACATAATGCCTAGGCATATATAGAACATGGAATATATTGATTTTGTAGCCTACAGAACACCCTGTACATAGAGTAGCTCTGCTCTACCCTGCCCTGCTCTAACCCTGCCCTGCTCTACCCTGCCCTGCTCTACCCTGTCCTGGTCTACACTGTTCTGCTCAGCTCTGCTCTACCCTCCTCTGCTCTAACCCTTTGCTCTACCCTGCCCTGCTCTACCCTGCCCTGCTCTACCCTGCCCTGCGCTACCCTTTTCTCTGCCCTGCTCTATTCTACCCTGTCCTGCTCTGCTTTAGCCTGCTCCACACTCCTCTGCCCTGCTCCACCCTGCTTTGCTCTACCCTGCTTTTCTCCACCCAGCTCTGCTCTACTTTACCCTGCTCTGCTCTGCCCTGCCAGCCAGCTGACTGCACTAGACGGCACCACAGCTGGAGGAAGCAACAAGCCTGGAGAGAGTCGACAGTGACATTACTGACAGGAGCATGCGTATCCCTCCGCACAGCAGGCTAGAGCGGGGCAGGGGAGGGGAGGGAGGGGAAAGCAGGTAGAGGCAAGGGTGCATGGGGAGCAGGGAGGGGCAGGACAGGGAAGGGGTACTTACCGACATGGCTGCATGGTCATTGTTGTTACTCTGAGGCAGAAACACCCCCCCCAAAGATTGAAATAGGGGCAGGGAGGGGGGGGGGCAGGGGGCAGGAGAAAGAAAGTAGGGCAACAATAAATGAACAGGAGTGGAAGAGTCACACACCTGGCATGCTTGGCAGAAGTCCAAATCAATAATCAATCTCTTGATAATAAAGGAATCAACAAATCAATAATAATATCACTGAGGAGAGAGAGAGGGAGAGAGAGGAGAGGAGAGAGACAGAGGAGACATTCCTATACAGATCCAACAGAAAGTCCCACACAGAAGCCGGGAGAGATGAAAGACCACAGTAGAGCAAGCAAGCAAGCTGAGGAAGTGAGAGGATCAAGCTGATCTAGACGGGCCAGAGCCCAGTGTAACGCTGCTCTCCTTCATCCCTACCACTTCCTGCCAGACAGGAAGCAGAGTGACCCCACGGGGGGGTCTTAATCTTACACGGTGGCATGTGTGTGTGTGTTTAGTGTGTTGCAGAGCCTTGCCTGCACGTCTGGTGCTATCACTCACTAGGCTCCTTCACTGGGGTCCATATGACTGCGACAGTACAGACAGGGGGCCATAACAGAAGCAGAACAGGACTCTGACAACACACTGACACACACACGGACATATACCAGAGCCCCTGTGTCCATGTTACAGTGGGTGAATCATGACCTCAAAGCAGCGGTCAACTCCACTACATCAACACAATAGATAGACCTCACATGGACTCAAAGGACAGCACACGTGTGGTACAGGATATATACACCAACAACATCACTATGAATAACAACATCAACTCCATCTCCCAGAGTTCCCTGTGGCAGGTGGGGAGGGAGGGGGGGTTGAGGTCAGAGGCTGGAGGGGTGTGGCTAGCTCACCGGCAGGTGCGTGAACACCTGGAAGGTGCTCCGCAGGAAGTTGATGAGGTCCATGAGGTAGCCGCTGGCCCGGCCGTCAGACTCAGGCATGCCCCACTCGTAGTCTGCCAGCTGGATGAACTCATCAATCTTCTGGTTCAGCTTGGTGTAGATCTCTCCCTCAGCGGCGTGCCGCGCATCCTGGTGCACGCACACGAGTACACGCACACGCGTTCACAGACACACACAGACACACTCAATCAATCACTGTATCCAATAACCACACAAATCTTTACAGCTGAATCACATTCAGTCTCAACCAGTTCTAATACAAGCAATCCAGCCATCCTTCTCTATCCAAAACGTGTTAAGAAGATAGAAGAGAACGCCAGGTGTGTTGAGGCCCTGTCGGTGGGCAGCCCTGATTGGGAGCTGGTACCTTGAAGGTGGACAGGCCATACAGACGCGTAGTGTGCACTGTCTCAGGGGACACGTTGGTGATGTTGGTGATGAAGTCCTCCAGGTACTTACAGGCCTGCTCCAGGTGGGTGGTGTTGATGATGATCTGGACCAGCTGCAACACACACATACACACACACACACACACACACACACTTCAGCCCACTGTTGCTCTTGTGTCGGTGCTTCACTGTGTGTGTGTGTGTGTGTGTGCGTGTGTGTGTACCTCAGTCAGTCCTATGTGCGGCTTCTTGATGAGGTTCTGCAGACAGCTACTGAGCGTCCTGCTCAGCAGGAGGTTGGTGGATTTCCGCAGCATGTCGTCAATCTCTGTGGAACTGGACACACACACACACGCACACACACACACACACACAGACACACACACTTGAACCGACCGGCCCTGAGAGGAGCCTGCAGTGGTGCAGCATTTCAATCATCACAACAACAACAAAACCAAAACGACCTACTCAATCCATTTAATTGATGTGAACACAAACCCATTGATTTTCTACACATCAAATGACCTCTTCAAATTAATCAATTAGGCTAACTTGGCCTTTGCCAACAGTGATTAATGAAAGCAGTCTAAACAGTGATCTGTTTGCGTTGAGGGTAGGGGTTTGTGTCTGTGTGTGAGTGAGACAGAATGTGTATGAGTGTGCATGACATATTGACCGCGTGTGAGTGTGTGTAGCGGGTGTGGGGGGCTCATGTGTACAAACCAACATAGGCCTCAACCTGTCCAAGTTCTCAGACACTGACTCTCTTATACTGCTAGCAGTGCACAACACCAGTCCTCAGAGTGAAAACAAGCAGGTCAAAACAGCCCCCCCTCCCCTCCCTCTGTGTGTACTCTGCTCTGCGTTTGGTTTGACCCGCTCTGTGCTCTGCTGCCCTTGGACTTAACATACGCTGGACTAAACCAACAGGACCTTCTGGATGGGCTCCCAAATGGAATCACAAAGGATTATGGGACTTGGGAAAGCCATCACCAGGGGAGCAGAGAGAGGGCAGGGTGAGGAGGGAGGACTGGTGCAGGAGGGAGGACTGGTGCAGGAGGGAGGACTGGTGCAGGAGGGAGGACTGGTGCAGGAGGGAGGACTGGTGCAGGAGGGAGGAGGGAGAGAAGAACTGAAGACAGACACTGACAGGATGCAGTATTATGAGAAGAGAGAAGGATAGAGGGAGGTTTATGGATTTGTGGATGAACTGGATCAAAAAGGGATGGAACAGAGAGGAAAAGGAGGGGGGGGTTGAGCAGTGGTGTTGGAAGGAGTAACACAGGAGGAGGTGTGTTGTGAGTGGAGGGCTGAAGTACAAGCCCTCATCCTGGTGATGCTGGTGCCAGCCAGGTCTCTGAGGGGCAGGCTGTTAACAGTACGGAGGGGGAACTGAAGGCCTGTCCCTGTGTGTTGCTACTGGGACTGGATCCTGCTTGACCCTGTCTAGCCCCCACCCACCAACACCTCGGCCCTCTGGGAAAGGATTTGGGGGGCTGGTGACTACCACAACACAGACCCTCCTCTCCCTACACAGGCATAGATGCCAAAGAGCTTAAAGAGAACAAATACTGGCCCACTGGCTGGAGGCAGCAGGGCTGGGACAAGTGTGTGTGCATGTGTATGTGTGTGTGTGTGTGTGTGTGAGGGAGAGAGAGAGAGAGAGAGAGTGTGTGAGCATGGGCAGACTCGGGGAAAGGACAGTCACTGGTTAGCGTATCGTGAGAGACAGACTGCTGTTTCCCACCAGTCTGAGTGACAACAACTCTACCACACATAATCTGAGAGAATGGGGTGGAGCAATAACACAAAGAATGACCAAACGCGCTCGCTCGCACACACACACACGCACGCGCACACACACCTGTGTAGCATACAGATGTAAAAATAACTCTAGTAACACACTGACACAACCCCCCCCACGTCCACTGTGGTCACACACTGAACACCTGCGAGGCTTTATAAGAACGACTAGGTGTGAGAAGAATGTTGGAACGAGCTGTTACCTCGAGCTGCTGTCTGTGAGCGGGGCTGGGTATGTGTGTGTGTGTGTGTGTGTGTGCGCGTGTGTATGTGTGTGTGGAGAATGTAGCCTCTCTCCACACACCCCTTTAGGACTGTGTGTCACTGCACGTCGGTCAGGGGGAGTGTGTGAGCATGTCTTTCACCTGCGGTGGAGAGACTCGGAGAACTTAAGGCTGGCGTAGATGAACTCCTTGACCTGGGTGTAGATCTGAGGCACTGACTGGGACATGGGGAGCTTCTTTGGAAACTGCTGCTGCTCGGTCACAACAACACAAACAACGTTGCTTAGAAGTAAACAAGGTTCCTCCAAAAGAGAAGCATCGGTTTGAGGATGATGACTGAAGTTCAACTTCCAAAGCTGTTTCATCCAATCAGCATGAGGCTAATTCTCCAGTCCAGAAAGTGGATTCGCACCAGCGTTTCTCATAGGTATGTAAGGCTTTTATGAAGCAACACACACACACACACGCACAATGGAAGGAGTGAGACTAACCTTCTCTATCTCTGGGTCGTGGAAGGGGAACCTGCTGAGAACAGACTTGTATTCCTCCTCCGTGTCTACAGGGATGGGACTGTAGTTGTCCTGCTCGAAGATCTCCCTGCAAAGTGGACAGGTCAGTGGTGTCAGTCCCAGACCGTGTGGGATCACGTCAGACCGAGGATTCATGAATAATACTGCCATAAATGTGAAGAATCATGGTTTGCGCTATGCGATTGGTCTCTTCGACGTGACAGCTGAGATCAAGCTTGGTTAGTGATGATACGACAGGAGTGATTGCGTTTGTTTAACTCCACAGTGTGAAGGTGACTGGCGAGCGCGACCCCTCACCTGAAGACCACAGCCCATTTCTTGAGCAGGGTTTCGTTGTACTGGTCCCTGATCTCAAAGAGCAGGTCAAACAGTCTGTTGACTTGGAAGCCATAACCCTGAGGGGGAGGGAGAGAAAACAACATTCAACAATACTGACCGGCTGACTAGTCATGGTTAAAACACTGAAACATGCTTAAAACTGCAGGAATACAGCGTGGAGGAACCCACCTGTAGTGTGGGTCTATCTGAGAGGGAACCCACCTGTAGTGTGGGTCTATCTGAGAGGGAACCCACCTGTAGTGTGGGTCTGTCTGAGGGGAACCCACCTGTAGCGTGGGTCTATCTGAGAGGGAACCCACCTGTAGTGTGGGTCTATCTGAGAGGGAACCCACCTGTAGCATGGGTCTATCTGAGAGCGAACCCACCTGTAGCATGGGTCTGTCTGAGGGGGAACCCACCAATAGCATGGGTCTGTCTGAGGGGAACCCACCTGTAGCATGGGTCTGTCTGAGGGGGAACCCACCTATAGCATGGGTCTGTCTGAGGGGAACCCACCTATAGCATGGGTCTGTCTGAGGGGAACCCACCGGTAGTGTGGGTCTATCTGAGGGGGAACCCACCTGTAGTGTGTCTGCAAATATGACAATCAGGTTCTTCAGCTCCAAGACCAGGTCTGGGTCGTTGCAGTAGGACTGGGGGGGACAAGAGCATTGGATGTTTAGGCAAGGGTGCAGGGAGGAGGAGGGTCAGAGGTCAAAGGCTTTCAGAATTCTGACAGGCAATATTAGAGTGGGAGGGGGGAGCGGAGTGGGGGAGAGAGCTTGTGAAAATAAATACAGAGAACTTGAGCCTGTCTCTCTCGCGTCTCTCTCGCTCTCTCTCCAGGGCGCTCGTCCACAAAAACACTGACCTGTCACCACCTCAGGATCAGGATACACTCTCATTACACAGCTGAACGCCACACTGGGCAAAGCTCTCACTCTCTTTTTTCCTTTTTCTCTCTCTATTCTTTGCCTCCCCCCTGCCTCTCTCTCCTTGTAAGAGGTCAAGTTTCTGAAGTATCTTGGACTTTCTCTCTCTGCCCAGCAGAGTCAGGACTCCCAGCCTCTCTGGGCATTAGGAGAGGTGATTTATGGCCCTGGGGCTTCTATGTGTTGCTGGTGTTAAACATTGACATATGGACCCTGTCTCCGGCTGCTGGCCCAGGGAGGTGCGTAAATCACCAGGCTAAATGAGCGCAGCCCAGGGTGTGACACACAGCAGCAGTCTCCAGGCACCATGTTTACACACCTTACACACACACACACACTCACACACTCACACACTCCTACTACATGCACTTCCAACAAGACCAACAGTGAAGGACAAACTTTGCTTCCATCCCTCTGAGGTATCATCAGTTCTCCTAGACTGGACTAAGGGGGCCTGGTCAGAGCTGTGACCTGGTCAGAGCTGTGACCTGGTCAGAGCTGTGACATGGTCAGAACAGTGGACCGGTCAGAGCTAGGGCCTGGTCAGACCTGTGACCTGGTCAGAGCTAGGGCCTGGTCAGAACTGTGACCTGGTCAGAGCTAGGGCCTGGTCAGAACTGTGACCTGGTCAAAGCCAGGGTCTGGCCAGAGCCGTGAAGTCGTGGCCTGGTTGGCTTGGCCCAGGCGGGGGTTGGACTGGAGGTTGGCCCTGGGGGAGGGCTGGTTGATTTAGAAGGCCGGAGGGCATTTGGAATGATAATTGGAGGTCGCCCTATCCTGGTGGGCTCCTTTCAGCAGCCTCCCATTCAGTCTGACCTGCCAGAGAGCTCAGCTGAGCCTAATGAGGACAGATTGCAACAATAACAGCAGATTAAGCCTGCATATTCCCCACTGCAGGAGCAAGAGTGTGTTTGGAGGGTCCAGTCAGTTGTAAATCAAGCAGGGATTATGCTAACAGGCCTCACAGCCTGTGTCCTGGGGGCCAAACAAAGGCCCTGGGCCTCGGCCCCTAGCCCCCTGACCTGCGCTGCTCATTCTAGGCTTTCAATCACAAAGACCCTGGCATTGCTCCGCATGACCCCACTGCGCTATGCATGGCACAGGGCGCTTGGTATCTCACCTCCTGCCAGCCAGGTGCGTGTGCGAGGAGAGTATGTGTGTGTGTCCTCTCACCGAGTGTGTGCGGAGCACGGCGATGATCTTGGACAGAGCCATGTTCCACAGTTCGTCGGTGAAGGCTCTGGTGACCAGCCCTTGCGTGGCATGCAAGATGTGATCCTCCACCACGAAGAAACCCACGATCTGGGTGAAGTACCTGGTGTAACCCTCCACCGTCTCGTGCTGGAGACCAGGAGGAACCAGAGGGTTAGGCACAGACAAGCGCAGCCCGCCTGCTTCAGGTGACCGTGACGAGAAAGCCAGTCCAAACCGGTTGATGAGAAGGTGTGAGTGTGTGTGATACTCACCATGTTAGCCTGAGGCTGCAGTACTAGCCGGGCCTGTTTTTTTCTCTGCTTCCTGTAGTAATTTTCAAATGTTTCTCTGTCACCCTGTCAACGCACAACAGCAGCCCAGACAACCCGATTAGATTAAATAGACTTCGAAGTGCGCTTATTTCAACAGAACGATTATTATTACTGGCGAATAAATGTAAAGAAGCACACAACCAAATGGCATTTCCATGACAACACTTAGATATAGCTCTGCCTTTCATGACATTCTGTAGCCCCTGACAATGTGTAATTCAAGTATTTTAAGTCTTTGCAACAGAGCTAACTGTGTCGGTTAAAGACAGGCAGCCCCCGCAGCCGTTCTGCTTGGCAGACGCACACAGTTTACAGAGAGAGACACAGCCCAGACGAGGAGACAGAGAGCTGCTTTCAGAGCAGCGCCCCTTCTCAGAGACCTGTCCACCATCTCCTTCCAAGCCTCCAGGGCATCCAGGCTGAGAAGTAACTAACAACAGTGGAAGGGTAACAGTAACAGTCTGATCCAAACACAACAAAGCCTGGAGCCCTCATTATTCCAGTCAAAACCATCACACTGGCGTAATTAAACCTCCTGTCTCCGTGTTGATGTGTTCTGAATCTAAACGCTTCAACTGGCGAGAAAAGCAGTGACAGAGACAGCCGGAGGGGATGGGGGGGAGAGAGAGAGAGAGGCAGAGAGACATCCGCAACTCATATAGGCTGTATTGTTGTGGTGTGCTAGCTGGCTACAGGCTTTCATAACTCTAATCACAAAGTACTCTATCTCTCCAGGGCATCTGTGGGACGAGCCTCTCCTATGGAGTTCAACAGATGCATATCTACAGCACCTGTACTTATTGAAGCTTTGTGAAGGAGCCCTCGCTCCGAGAAGATTAACTTCTACTGGCAACTGCTGTAACAGAATGGGCTCAGCCCAATGATTTAACGCTAGTAAAGATGGCTCCAGACCTGCCTACAGTACAGAGGCGGTGTGCGCTCTGACACTTTCCTACCTGCACAGGAGTGCGTCCTTCAACCCTGCACGAAGGAAGTGTGTGCGCGAGAGAGCTTGTGTGTGTATGTATGTGTGTGTGCGTGCGCGCGAGAGAGCTTGTGTGTGTGCGTCTGTGTGTGTGTGTGCGCGCTTGCTTCCAGGAGCTTGGTTTGGCCCAGTCAGAAGTCCCTGTCCTCTCATTAGAGTGTCTATTCAGGGTGGAGCGCTCTCCATTGACTCATCCGTCGCCCACTGAATGAGCGGCAGTTCGTGCACAACATGAATGCGGCAGCGCGCCCCATTCGGGAGGCGGGGGGGAGGCATGCGGGGGGGGAAGGTTTGTTTCACGGCGAACGGGAGGTGAGCGCTCGGTCAATCCTATTAAACGCTCGAGGCTTCGCTCATTTGAAGACTGCAGGATTAGTTCACACACAGGATGAGAAGATGTAGATGTCGAAGTCCCCCCCCCCCCCCCCCCCCCTCCCCCCTCCACCCTCCACCAGCCCAATCGTTTTCCTTCGCAGTAATAGGGGCTGCCGTGCCAATCCAAACGGTGGAAATCCCGGGCCTTACCCAGCTCACTGCTGCTGGGGTGGATCACTTGATGCATGAAGGAAAACAGTTGAGAGATCTGATGAGGTGTTTCACAGCCACTTTAGCTAAGGTCTGCTGATACGGTTCAGGAGCGCTTCGTTCTGAATTTCCCCCAGCACAGTCCAATTAAGGAGGCACGCCAAAAGGTCAGAGCCTCACCTGGGTTCACCTCAGCCAGGCGCGCTAAACCGAGATCAAACTCGGTGAAACGTCAGCATTGACATGGAGTGTACAGACCCTCAGGCCTGCTCCTGGACAACATACAAGTCCTACACTACTAACAGGGTTATTCCCTGCCTCTCTCTCTCTCTCCTTTCTTTGGGCCTGATCCTAAGCTGTCTATGGTAAACTGAAGAATGTCATTAAGCTGCTGGGCCTGTTGCCATTGTTTGGGAGCAAAGACCTCACAACAATAGGCTCGGAGCTATTCACACTCAAGGGGATTAGGGTGTCAAGTTAAGTGGCATTGGAACCCTTGAGTTCCTCCACAACTGGCCAGGCCGTTTGGTTGGCTGTTGATCCATTACCTTAATTAATTACAGCTCCATTCCGGATTTACTATTATAGTGTTGCATACAGGAAGATTTGTCGAACACGTCTTGTTCGCGTACAGATAAAAGAATCACCAGGTGAGGACAGTACACTTATATTAGAGGGTGGGATAGTACTGGTAGGTGGGGCTCAGGATGTGCTCTCTCTCAGTAGGCTTGGCGGTATACGCACCAGGACAGTGTAGATGTGGAGACACCTGTAGACTGGGGAGAAGTCCACCAGATCCTGGGCTGTTAGCACCTGTTGGGGAAAGAGCACATGTTCAACACTCTGCTGGGACTCCCAGGACACTGGGAGGGTCATGCTGGCTGAAAGCTTTCTCATGCAGCAGTCAGATGAACAGGGAAATAATCGAGTCATTTGAAAACTCAAGAAGACTTCACATCACAGCCATGTTGGTAAAGTCATGGCAGGGTTGCCAAATCTGACCCTCTATCAGGCACAGCAAACACTTTGGCGTTAGGTTCCTACAGCGCGAAGGACAATGTTTCAGCGTGGAAAAAAGAGATGTAGAGAGGAAGGTTAGTATTGGCAACCCTGTCAGGACCTGTGGGTCTCTCGCTGATCTGCCCCGCACCTCCTCATCCCCCTCCTCCTCCTCGCCCCCCTCCTCCAGGGGCAGCCCGTTGTGCTGGGTGGGGGTGCGGCCGTTCAGGGAGTACAGAGGCTTGGTGCAGCCCAGGCTGGCTTGCTTCTGCACCGCGCTGTTGAATGTTCTGTGCTGCTGCGCCTGGACAGATGGACAGACAGACACCAGACAGAATCAACCACCCATGCATTGACATACACACGCACACGCTGTGACACGCAACCTGTCGAGCTGTCCAACCAGAAACACAGCCACATATGCACAAAGCAGGAACGGTAATTGTGTGTAGTTGTCGTCTTATCCATCGTCTTCTTATTGGTCGGCTCTGAGCGGGTACCTGTCTCATAGCGGTCTCTCCGATCTTGTCCGAGTGTTTCCTGATGCTCTCCAGGAAGTCCTTGAGGTCGGACATGGAGATCTCCTTGATCTCCTCCCTCAACCGGGGCAGGTTCTCCGCCATGATCTGGCAGAAGCGGTACTGGCTCACCCTGGGAATGTAGATGTTCTCCAGCTGTTCCATGGTCTTCAGAGCCGCATAGTACCTGCAGACACGACACCGCGGAATGCTTAGAACCATAGGAACGGGACAGATGAGAACCGTGGAACACATGCCACAATAACGCATTGGAAAAAAAGCTATATGAAGAATGTGTGTGTGTCTGTACTGTAAACCTTTTGTGTCTGCGTGTGTTCGTTTTTGTCTCCCTGTGTGTGCTCGATGTGAACTCTGGGAGAATCCCAACAAGTGTCTCTAGGCCATGTCCCGGCCAGGTCATTAGTGCTTGGAGGAGCCACACACACGCATGCAAACACGCACACACACAGACACACACAGTGCTGGGAGAGGGGCGCAACACTGATTGCCTTCATTTGGCTGAGGGCCGTGACAGTCCTGTTGTGTATGGGGGCTTGCTGTGAAGAAGGGCACACACAAGGTCAATTGTCCTGCGTTTGAATGGTGAGCTCTTTCATGGTGTCTTCTGACTGATTAAGCAGACATTAATGGACAAGGAAGGGTCATTATTTTGCGGTTCAGAGTGAACTTAACGTCCCCTTTGCAGATCGACATGTAAATATAACCCCTTCTCCTGTTTGTATGAGGAGAGCGCGCAAGGTTGGTGCCCAGGAGCATCCTGTACAAGCAGGGTGTAGCTCCAGCCAGCACAGCACTGCTTCCACACAGTGAATCTCCAGCCCTGCGCAGTGCAGCTCCAGCCAAGCACAGGGCATCTTCTACCCAGCCCAGCACAGCTCCAGCCCTGCCCAGCACTGTGCACCACAGGTCAAGGAGAGTGAGGAGACAAGGACACAGTTCATACCTTTTCGACTCCAGCTGCTCCTTGAGTTTGCTGTACATTTCTAGAACTGCAAAGGACAAACCAAAACATAGGGAGTAAGATTTAAACGGAGTGACGTGAAAAAGAATGAATTAAACATCAAATAACATTATAATCACCTGCTCAGCCCTTTCACCTCGTTTAGACATACATTATCCTGGTGGTACTTCCCCTGGTACACTAACTTCCTACATCTCACTTGGTACAGTCCAAACTGGTTTACAGCAAGGACACACTGCTGTTGTTCTGTAACCTGTTAGATTACAGCTCACCTGTGTGAGTTTACCCCTGCTTTAGTTGTTCTGAATTTAACCTGGTATCCAACATCTTACCTGGTATACACAGGTGTAGTTTATCTTAGTACACGTCCCTGGTGAGCAGACCATGTCTCACCTGGTGTACACTGTTGACGTGTTACATCACATCAGTCCTGGCATATACAACTCACCTGGTACACACTTCTTACTGGTTACAAGACATCTCACCTGGTATACACTTCTTACTGGTTACAGGACATCTCACCTGGTATGCACTTCTTATTGGTTACAAGACATCTCACCTGGTATACATAGCTGCAGCTTCTCTACTGTAGTGGCCATGTTCCTCTGCTGAATCCTGCAGCGAATCACCTCCTCCGTTTGGGCCGTCACCTTACATAAGCAAAGGTCACAAAAGGTCAAGGCCCCCCTCAATTAACCCCGAGGTCACGGCAAAGGTTCTGTCTAAGCCAACCCTCTCTCCGCCCCGGCAACAAGACAGGCCGACATGACAACAAACCTCTTACCTCCTTGCCGGCGTCTTGCAGTCTTCTGTTAGTGTCCGTAACTTGGCCCTTCAAAAATAAGATCACTTTTGTTAGACAAATCATCCCCCGGGCGCCCCCCGTTGCAACTGCTCACCCTTGTAATCAGATCATCCTTCATGAGGGGGCAGGGACAAAGACAGGCAAATTCTAATTAACTGTGCAGCGGGGACTTGAACTCTCGGTCGGCAGAGAAGCTTTTATGCGCCATAATCACTTGTGACAGGCCTTTCTAACAGATTCTGTGACAAACTTCTCAATTTTCCTGGGGGATTTTTGAACTTTCCTTGTCTCCGCGGGTCTGTCAAACAATCCAAATCAATGACCCAATTGACCACTGGTCCCTTCTTGATAACCTCAATGAGCTCTATGCGCCAATCATTGTCTGGGGCCAGGAGCCCGGGGCCATTTTCTGGTAATTAAACATTCTCCCTCTTTCCCTCTCTGCTGAATACAAACACTGGGTGGCTGACTCACTTCAAATGGAGGAGAGAGAGTTCACCTCTGCTCGCTCCACAGCACAGAGGCCAGTGACAGTCGGAAGGCTCCAGGATGCAGGTGCAGGAAGGGAGACTATTGCTCTGCTTGGAGCCCTGTTGCAGCAGTTTCCCACATACAAAACTCTCATTAGGTCACAGACGTGATACAGAGGGGCTTCTTGGCATTATTAAAAGTCTCATTAGGAATGGGACAAAGTTGCCCAGTGACCTGGTTGATGCTGTGACTGCTTCTTCTCTTGTTAACCGATTGTGCTTTATATAATCAAGCTGTAATTACCAGCTTGGGTCAGCCACCATACAGCACTTTGAGAGGTGGAAAGGGAGCTAAAGAGAGTTGGCCTGGTCCTGCATGTCTGCCCTGCTCAGCTGTGCAGCTGCACGCTCAGATCTGTCCAGGCAGAGCAGAGCCAGCAGCAGCTGAATGGACTGACCCATGCGTTAGTCTGTCTGGAGAGCCTCTATGATGGGATGGAGAACCCAGTCAGCACTGACTCTATGGGCCTGTTTGCAAATTGGAAACGACCTGCGCTAACCTTTGAAATTGCCTGCATGGCATCTTGGAATGGTGAAAGGAAAATGTCTGATGCTAGTCTGACATGAATGAAAACGAAATTCAACTCAATAACTGCGATTGGTTCAAACGAGCTGTCTGTCGAGGCCGTGAACAGGTCTCTCTTGACAAAGAGATGCATCTGTCACTAAAGGTTAAATAAATAGAATCAATATATTTATTTATATAAAATTCCACATTTTTGTTGAAAGCTATATAAATGCTAATGCATTCTATTATGTTCTCTCTTTTCCTACCCACCTTTTCTACCCACCTCTCTCACTATTGCTGTCTCTCTCCCTCTCCTCTCTCTCCCTCAGCCATACTCTCCTCCTCTATCCCTGTCGCTCAGCCCTCTCTCTCGGCCCTCTCTCTCCCTGTCCTGAGCCCTCTCTCCCCCTCTCTGCCCCTCTCTCTCTGTCCTGAGCCCTCTCTCTCCCTCTCCCTCGGCCCTCTCTCTCCCTGTCCTGAGCCCTCTCTCTCCCTCTGTCCTCACCATCAGCTTCTCCGCGTCTGTGCGGACTTTGAGCAGCTCCGTGATGGCGTCCACGAAGCCTTGATGGTGGAAGTTGCACATTTTCTCGATTTCGCGGTCATGGTTACGTATCCTGGCGTCCAGCTTCTCCATAAACCTTTTGTGTGCGTTGGGCTGGTCATCGTACACCGATCTGAAACATGCAACGTAATCAGAACAGAGGAGAAACTATACAATGAGCACACCGACACACAAATCATTAGGATTTCCAAGCTTAAAACCATGGATATTCCAATTCTGCTGATGAACCCATAGGTATGCATTCTCTTTAGTGCAGTCAACCCCCTGAAGCAAGCGATAAACCCCCAAGGCACAGAGAGAGAGAGAACTGGCTGAGAGAGAGGAGGACCAGGTGTTCCTTGTTTTGCAGTGTGTTGCTAGCTGACTGTGAGGCTTGGATCCAGCTCTGTGTGCGGTGCTGGCCCTGGCCCAGGGAGCCCAGGTGGCTGGGCCAGCCGTGATGGATGGGCCGCTTGCTCTCTCTCTCTCTCTTTCTCTCTCTCTCTCTCTCTCTCTCACAGGAGGGAGACACTAGCTCATAGATCATTCACATCCCCATCCGTCACCACACACAGACAGCTGACTGGACGTGACTGGCGGACATAGCAAACTGGGGTGGAGGCAACAACAAGACAGACAGGGAAGATGTAAACTTGGTCCAGCGAGCGTGATGAACCAGGACTACCACAGTGGAAATAAGATCGGAATCTAACTTGGCAGACGCCCTGCTACTGTCTCGACCAGTCAGCTCAAACCGGTGTGCCCTCTTAGAAAGAGAACATGGCTGAAGGTTTAAAAACAACTTCTGGACAACAGGGTTGGACTTAGGCTGCCAAGCAAACACCAAGCGAAACCAATCAGGCTTGAACTCGCCTAGACTGTTCAGTCTTATTACATCCCAATATGATGACTCATAGTAAAGATACTGGGACTTGTGAGCGATGTCTCCAGCTGCTGGTTGACCACAGCAACAACAACCTTCATGAAGGGGTTGGATCAAACAAAGGTGGAAAGGCAACTCTGGCCGTTAGTGGTCCTACAGCACCCCCTGCTGGACAGGCTGTGAACGAGCACTGTTTAAACATAGAGAAATAACGTGCTGTACATAGGTAGATTACCATTATTTGACACCTACACTCAGTGACTGAAACACAAAACCTTTAGCCAAGGACAATGTGGGAAAGAGCTTGCAGAGTCGACGGCAGTAGGCTTCATTACTACATCATCCTAACGATCCAGCCTTGTAAAGTTATCAGCACAGGAAGGCTGCATGGTGCAATAAAAGCCCTTCGTTTGTTTCTCTATCTCTAACTAACTGGCTGTACTGGTTTATGGAAATAGAGGGCAATAGAAATACAGGTGGCACTCCAGCACACGCTGGCCAACACTCCCACTGAAAACTGCTGTCCTATAATAGCACAGCTGCTCAAACAGGTGTCTCCACGAGTCTCAAGCATGGGATGGTTGAACGGAATACATTTTGATCCGAAAAGATCCCGTTTTCTGATCCCTGTTTCCAGTCTGGATCATGGATCAGACAAGGAAGTACTCAGCGTGGGCCATGGTCACACACAGGCCAAGTACAGATCCTAGCTGATGAAACACAGTCTGTGTGAAGGTGACCCTAAGCCTAACCAGCCATACACATTGCAGACAGTTTCAGGCCACTAGACCAGCCACGCAGACTAGCCAGACGTAAAAGTCACACCCATCTAGGCCTCACCCTACTCAAAACACATCTTAAAAAGACGGAAAACACCCGTTTAACTTCAGCAATGAGTATGTTTTTCAACTTGGTAGGCTTTGCACTGGTGTCAGCCAGTGTGTTCCTGTTTTGCCTCCTGCGCAGCTATAGTGCCCCTAGTTAGAGATTAGGTTACCTGTGGAGATAAACTTGGACAATGGCCCCAATTGTTTAATTACAGTAAACCACTTTCCAACTACCTCCACACAGTATTTACACAAAGGTGAATGAATCATATTTCCAGCCCAAAGATTACAACGTTTTTCAGTTTGTTGGGGAACCAATATTTTTAATGTGTGGTTTTATGAACTCTGAGAGCTGTGGCAACAGTGGGGCATAAGTGGGCTATGCAAATCGTTTTTCCACTGGATATCAATCGCCGTTCCAATTCAACAAGCAGGAGCAGATGTGTGAACATCTCAAAGATTCCGCAGAAGTCCATCACTCCTGCGAACACGTTACAACACACGGTCACAAAGGTTCAAGTTTGTGTGTTGCTTCACATTAGGTTCTATGATGGCCCAGTAAAATGAGATGGAACTATGAGGCAAAGTAAAGGTTTGCTGTGTGTGAGAGAGCATAAAACCCGTGTGACAAACGTATGGGACACGCTGACAGCAAGACCATGACAAACTACCCACACCATGTGGATCCGGTCACTAATGTAGGTCGTAGTTAACCTGATTTTCACTGTAAAATGTTATTCTTTGGAAGGAACACACTTGGTTGTGACACACTGTCGTGAGGTTATCGAACACTTACGGTGTAGACAATGATTAACAAATCTCTCTGGAAGGAGTCCACCCATTCTGTAGAGTAAGAGTTAGGAGTTGTTTCCCCATGTCACAGCAGAGACTTCCTGTGCTCCGCTTCCACCTTCGGAGGAAACACTAACACACTAGGTTTCAACTACAAACGCTGGAGCTACCAGGTCAGTGGTGGTAGTCACCGTCAGTCTGCCAATTCACTGCAGCCTTCCAGTCACCTTTCACGTCACACTCATCTATTTTCTTATTGGTGGAGAGGGAGACAAAGAGTGACCCAGAGCCAGGTTATTCGATTTCCAAGGAGGAGAGACCTTCGCCTTGGGCCACAGAGGACTTCCTGACAACGCAGGAGACAGGAGAATGGAAGGTGTCAACCTGGGAAAAACACTCCATCCCTTCAACACAACTGGCTGCTAGTGATTAGGATGCAAAGACATATCCGCCTCAGTTATGGTGGGAGAGGCAGAGAGAATGAGAGAGAAACAGAAGTAGAGAGAGATAGAGAGGAGTTTGAAAGATTAAGAGAGAAAGAGAAAGAGTGAGTGAGAAAGAAAGAGTGAGTGTGAGAGTGTGAGAGTGAGAGAGAGAGAGAGAGAGAGAGAGAGAGAGAGATTGGTGGAACAGTACCAGGAGGAGACAGCAGGTGCTTCCTGTATGCTGAGGGGAAGCTAAGAGACACGGGGGAGTGAGCGAGGGGAGGGAGGATGGAGGAAGTGTGAGAGAGGAAGAGGGCCACAAAGAGAGAGGAGAGTGTGTGTGGTGTGTGCATAGGTAACAAGGCAACACCAGATTTAAAGAAGCGAGTGTGGGCGAGAAAAACAAGGAGAGAGGGGAAAGATGAATGTAAGAAAGGCTTCTTTGACCTGCACTCTAAAGCAGGACAGCCAGAGCCACAGCCTCGGAGCACCTGTCAGCAGTCCAATGTTAGCTTCCACCTCTAGCTGTTAGTTCCTGACATCTCGAGGACAGGGCTGGCCCTGAGTTTGTTTTGCAAATCGGTGGATGACTCACATCATGTCAGAAACACGGTAGCGACCTCGAACAGAAGGAGACCTCACAACACCCTGCTCCACAAGGTCTGGACAGACGCCACATCCTACTGCTGCTCCCAAGCAGCCCTTTGCTTGTTTCGCCTTCAGGGTCAACCTGATCACTGATCAGCCTTGGTACTGATCATTGATCAGCCTCAGCACTGATCAGCTGCCGCCCTGATCACTGATCAGCCTCAGCACTGATCACTGATAAGCTGCAGCCCTGATCAGCCTCAGCACTGATCAGCCTCAGCACTGATCACTGATCAGCCTCAGCACTGATCACTGATCAGCCTCAGCTCACTGATCAGCCTCAGCACTGATCACTGATCAGCCTCAGCCCTGATCAGCCTCAGCACAGATCAGCCTCAGCCCTGATATATCTCAGCATTGATCAGCCTCAGCCCTGATCAGCCTCAGCATTGATCGAGAGGGGGCAAGGAGGACAGGAGACTACGCACACAGACTGGGATTCATGGAAAGACTGCGACAGAGCATGTCACCATTGGCAACGATAGCCTGTCCAGAACACACACCAATTAGGATCCAGATGATCCTGCTAACACATTGACTATTGTCGCTGATAACATAGTGGGTCCCATTCTGTCAGTGGCTTACCTCAATGTAGCCACTGTAATACCATGACACCAGTTATGAAAGCTCAGATTGAATCATGGTTCTACCTCAGAAACATGATGCACGATGCCTTACAACATATCTTGTGTTTTCTGTGGTTAAGATGTATTTCAACACGGTTGCCCAGATAGCCTGCAGTAGACTAAATGCAACCTCCACTAGTGTGCCTGTTTGAGTTGCATTGCTCACGGCACATCACACATGAACCTAGTAAACGATCTGCAGGCTCATGGGGCTACTCCTTAACCTTTGTTCTATAGTACCCAGGACTATTGTTCTCTCCTAATGTGGCCCATTTTCCACAGGGAGGAAAAGGCTCAGCGCAATGTCTCTATTCACATAGCTTCCTATGGCATTGGTCAACACTCAATACTATGCAGTAAGCGCGCACACACGCACGCACACACGCACACCCCAATAAACTCCATAGGTCTAGTACTTTTGGTGCCCTGTTGAGTGCAAGGTCAGATACCTCCACCAGGACCTTCCTTCACAGTGACCCTAATGGACATCTCATATCCCATTGTTTCTGTCTCTGTATCCCTGTGTCACTCTCTCCGTCTGTCTCTCTCTTACCCGCTGACACACACACACGCACACGCGCACACACACACTGCAGCAATCAGCAGCACCCATTCTCCCCTATGAGTTTCCTCTTTCCTGTTGTTTAGACCAAGCAGTGGCAGCAGCCGCTGCAGAGCACAGGGCTGAGTCTTCCTGTACGCCTGCTGCCCTGTGCGTCTGCCACAGGAGATAAAGGGGAAACTGGTGTTGAATGACTAAACAATAACAAGCAAGAATAACCAAGGCCCATCTCGGGACTATATAGTCTGGGCCTTGTTTGAATAGCACACTTGAAAGTGCATCCTTCCTTCCTTCCTTCTTCCTATCCTGGGGGTAGAGCACTATCTTGAATATGAGGGGATGGGTAAATCCAAGAGTCCCACTGCACTGCCTTTAACCTGTTCAGGCGCATGACTAGAGAGCATTATTGTACTGTTTTGAATGCGTTGTAATGGTTTATACTAGCCGTGTAGTTGACCTATGTCAGATTCACAAGATGAAAAGCTATGACACACAGCAGAATTACTAGCAACATATATTTCTGCTTTGCTTATTCCTTATTCGGTGGGGATCTATTTAGGCCCATTTAAATGCATTTGTCCTGAGGACACCCATTTCAACCACAGCAGTATGTTAATCTACACAAGGAAGTTACCTAGTGTATATTTTGAAGAGCAAATGCCTTTTGTAGGAACTGGCTCAGCCAGGAGGCATACCTGTCATCCTTGACAGCCACTGTAGCTGAGATTGCTGTCCCCAAGGCATACGTTACCGCTCTCCTTTGCTCTGTTAAGATATAATCGCCTATGGGCATGTGCTACAGGGATAGGGTGGGGTTGAGGAGCACTCTGTAGCATCAACACAGATCGAGGCATCTGCCAGTCACTGTCCAATCTAGCAACTGTGCTAGTGATAGCTACATAGCCGTTAGCTTGTGCCTCAGGTGGAAAGCTATAGGCTAGTTAGCTTCTACAGATGTACAGTATCGTTATAACAGCGCCGATTACTTTATTATAACTACTTAGCCTACTAAATTTTACACACTATCCGAATGAAGCTGGGTAACCGGAATTACAAGTATGCTGAAAACACCCTACGCTTGCCTCTAACGACCATCCAATGTTAAAGATGGACTACGCTAGCTGGCTTTTAACTAGCTCGCAAGTTCTTTAAGTTAGCTAGCTTTCAAACTAGCTAACTATCTAGCTTAGCTAATATTAACAACCTTGGCCCAGGCAGAATTAGCTAGCTATCCACACAGCCACACCCACTTAATGATGTTTACATTTCTGACAGCTGCCATCCATTGTAACTAAAGACCAAAAGTAAGAGTACAATACAACCTAAGGCGTATTGTGATCGCCATGTTGGACCATTAAAAACAACAGGTTTAGTCTATCCTTTTGGCTGGTTAGCATGTGCCGGCCCTTATAAAGAACGGTATATTCTAGCTTGCTAACGAGCAAGCTAGGTTAGCTAGCTAGCTAGACGCTAACCAGCTAGCTTTTTAAAATGGCTTGCCGTGTACCAAGATTCACCACTTACAAAATGATATCGAAATGCAATTAATTAAGAGACACATTTCCATACCGAAGAGTGGGACCAACACAGGCTGTGTCGGTGCTCTCAATTTCTTGTAAAATACGTTCGTGCTCCGTTATACACTCCAAGGTTTCATTCTCCGCCATGTTGGTTGTATTCTTCACGGTGACACTGCGGGGAAAGAGGCTACGTCCACAGTCCACCGGTAGGGGGTGTTCAGGCACCTGCCGCAGTGCCAACCACCGCGTATGGGAATTTTTAACTCACGCCTTAGTTAAATAAATGATAAATGCCTTATACGTGTGTTAACAAAGAATATTTATATCATATTGTACATGTGAGATACAATAATAGAAGACAGGCCATACATAGGCCAACATTTCATCTCATGGATTGCATGTCCAATATCAGATAATTATGTACAGCGTGGAAACATAAATTACCTTTGACAGGATTAGCGCTCAGTTACTGTACACTAAGTCAGTAATAGCGTAGCCAAATAGTGCGATGATACACGTCTGTCAGCTGTAGCAGTACAAGAATAATATTGAAGTCATGTGCTGATTACCACATTGTATCCAGATTCTATAGGTTTGCAAGGCTGCAAATGAACAGCATTTTGTAAATAGGGTAGGGGAGGAGAACGTATCCAAATATGTTCTGCCAAGCTGAAAGCATGTACATTTTTAAGTGTATTGAAACTAAAGTTGCCAAAAGATTATTTTAATTCATTAGAAAATACCTTAAAGTGGTTCCCAGGGGCAAGTCGACTGACTCAAGTTCAGTTAAAACATTTCCATAAACTTTGTCCTCTTTTCCATCTTCCTCAGGAACATTTGGTAAAGGCTTCTCTTTGTCATTAGCCATTTTGTTATCTTAAAGTTTGTAATATAGGTGTGCTGTGTCTTTGATATGCGTGTTTGTATGTAGCTCTGTCTGTGGCAGAGTTATTCCAAAATCCAGGCAACAAATCTACTAAGGTCAGCAGAAAAAATGGCTGAGAGGAAAAGGATGACCTTATGATCCGTAGAACTTTGCATCCAACTAAACTGCCATAATTGCTTTTTTTGTTAAACATTGCCTTGCAAACATCCATTTGACAAGCCAAATGATGTTGCAGTGCATTTATATTCTACATTGTATTAACTGAGTGTGAATTGCATGTGAACATCTTTCAAGTATACAGTGCTATATTTCCATGCAGGATTACTTTCCTCATAGTTTTGAACACCAAGATATCTAGTGGACTGTACGATTCAGAAAAATTGTTTTTTGTTGGGCAGTATATGTCTATATTTCACTGATCTACTGGAACAAGCACAATGTAAGACTACCAACTCCCCATCAACTGAATGAACATACTTTCTAATCAACAGAGGTTTCCTTTTGAGTATGAATTCTCTGCTACAATCAATTTCTCTCAGCCTTGTACTGATGTTATTCGGCCGAGTTTGAACACACATACCGTAAACAAACATATGGCTAAATTTACTGTTCTCCATTATGAAAATAGCCCACTGTATTCCTCAGTAGTGGCTGGGTGAACTGGCTAGTTGGGAATATGACTCCAGTATGACTCCTAATAGTTGACTTCTAAAAAAAAGTATTTCTTATGAGTTTCCTTATTGTTCAGACAAAAACAAGTGTGGTTCATGATTACACACACACACACACACACACACAGACAGACACACACACACATACAAACAACAGTTTAGGGAACAAGGCTCAGACTCAGGAACAGCAGCAGCTGGCTGGCTGGCTGGCTGGCTGGCTTTCTGGCTGGCTGGCTGGCTGGCTGGTTGGGTGGCTGGCTGGCTGGCTGGTTGGGTGGATGGGTGGGTGGGTGGGTGGTTGGATTACATGGTGCACCCCTCCTGTTCAGTACACATTTCCCCTGCTTCCCTCTGAAGGGATTTATCAAACGGATACAGCCAGTGTCAGCCAAGCTTCACATCAGTAAGAAGAAACCCACTACCCAGATAGACCAACAACACAAGTGGAGAGAGAGTCATGATTGGTTGCCACCAGGGACCTTCTTAGTGCACGGCCAGGCCATTCTTTCCTCCATGTGCACTTCCTGTCCTTGATCTGACAGCTTCCTTTGTCACCACCCCCCTCCAACACACACACACACACACACACTCATATACACCCAGTGAAAGAGGTGCCAACAGCCCTTGGTGAAACGATTTGCCTCATGTATATTTTCTGTCTATGACATCAATTGGGGAATCACTGTGGTGGCTAATCACATGTACGTCCAGACTGAATAGATCAAAGTGAGGCTTGAACTTTGCACCACAGTATTACAGACTATGACATGTCAAAACACCTTTGTGACATTGACATTCAGACTGGTCTTTTTTCTTTCTTACTGTTTTCCTAGATAAAAGTACAACATTAAGCACCCCCCCCCTAAATTAGGATTGATGAGTCAACTTCACATAACCTGGAAAACACAATGGTAAATAGCTCTCATGGCTTCTTCCTGGAGACATGATCTCACTAGAGAAGAAAACCCCAACTGCCCATTCCCACCTCCGCTTCTAAGCACAAATCAATGAAACGGTCAAAGATGAAACAAACCTTATGTTATAAGCAGACAGAGAGAAACCCAGTGCTAATCAGAGCTGTTATTTGACAGAAGGATAAGACTGGAGATCTCAGTGTTTACATAGACTTTTAGTTTGGGAGTAATTGTGTTTCCTGTCAATCCTCACAGATTAGATTAGTATGGTTAGAGCACAGCTGGAGAGGAGGTTAACCTCTGAAATCAATAGCTCTTCTTTGAAAACTACAAAGAATCTGGTAATGAGAATGTAATGTTTTTGGAGTAGCTGATAATCATTTGTGTGCTAGATTTGAATCAGAATCTCAGTGGTAGCTTTATATTTGTCCTGCAGAGGGCACCCAAAGCATCAATATTCTCACTGTTCCACCAACCTCTCTCTCTCTCTCTCTCTCTCTCTCTCTCTCTCTCTCTCTCTCAGCTGTGACTTATGTGTTCAATGCCGGGGGTCGATCTCTGGTGAGTTTTCTCTGAGCAGAACGGTTGGGACCCTCAAGGGGTTCTTTTTGTTGTCTGCCCATCAGACATAGTCAGCTATGGCTCTGCACACAAAACCCTTTCAGAGGCTCTTTGCTCCCCTCACTGCCAGCTAAGTGAGCAGGAGGACCCTGACATGTTAAGATAGATGTGTACATATCCTCTTATCCACCGTGTCTTTATGTAAAGAGGTCAAGGACAACATAGTAAGATTTATAATGTGGAAAGTAAGCTCATTACATTTAAAATAGACAAGTTACATGAAACTCAGTTGCACTGATTACTATGCAAACAATACCAGTCCTGTGAAAGGTCTCTTCAGCAACAGGTAACACATCAATAAACAAAACATTTCCAATGTCTTTTCTTTTTTTGGGCTTTGTCCTAGTAGAAAAATCAATTGAAGACAAAACTGATCACAGCAAAAAGCCCATACTTTTTGTTTCCTCTTAGGTGATTGCACATTTGTCTGTGCGTAAATGTGTGTGTGTGTGTGTGTGTGTGTGCGTACGTTAGATTAACCTATATGGTCTGTCATTGTTGTGAAATGATCCCGCTGCCATGGCTGGCTGCCGTGGCATTTATTTAGAAAGAGGAAGTGAAAAACATCTCTGAAATCTTACTGACACTCTCCTACACATGAACACATATACAGACACACATGCAGACTCCTCCACAAACCAATGTTCCAGCGAGCCCCAGCACAGCAAGAATCTGTCACCAATTGATAGCCCTTGTTTTCAAACATCAAAACATGCAATGAGTGATAACAAATCCTATGGGCCTTGCCATTGGATGACCACCAGTCACAAATATCCCTCAGTGCCTCTCCGTCTCCATCTCTTTGTCTGTGTGTGTGTGTGTCATGCAATCTGATCATGTGATGAAGCCCTAAACAAACTAAGACTGGGAGGAAGTGATAAACAGAACTTCCTGTCGCAAACTGCCCAAGATAACGCTTCACCAGGGCAGAGTGTGGCAAGATTTTGATTCCAATGAGGGTGTTGAGTGCCGTTGGCCACCAGAGAATATAAATAAATGCATGAAATGTGTCTATATTCATAAATATATAATGATATGTCTCAAAGGTTGTGTGTTTGAGAATATAGGAAGGTATGCAAACAGCCGGAGACAGAAAGTCTGTGTGTGTCTGCTTGTGTCCGTCTGTGAGGAGCAAGAGCCCCGATTCCAGCATGTCTACGGAGTTGTAGACTAGGATTAGTCTGAGGGCCCCTTGTCCACCTCCGATGGTCATGCTGTCTGATTGTGTCAGCCATGTTGGTCACCTGACTGAACACTCTATAGCCACTCAGCATAGCGTCCATGTGCTGACCAGGCTAAAGTTGAGGCTAGTTGAGCGGAACCAACACTAGCTTGGGCACTCAATTATCTAACCTGAAACCGATTCAAATATTCGTTTTATCGACAGCATCCTCTTATGAGAAAGATTCATACGAACATCATATCACACACCCGCTCATCGCGTAACACAGACAACAATATTTATCAATATTACTAAAGACTTATCATTTACAGGCTAAACTCTGCTGATGCTGATGTAGATGTGATGCATAGCAAATTGGGTAATAGGCCTGCTACTTGGACAGACTGTCAGTGTTAACCGGTTAATGCTGCAATAACAGTGATAAGTGATGAACACGTCTGAGGTTCAACTGACAGTCTACTGAGAGATGCGTGATAGCAATCCCAGTACACCAGGCTGGATTTCATTCCACACTTATGACACTGTTAGTTTGAAATCTCTCTGTAAACCTATATGTGCACCCACACACACTCAAACAGGCCAGCACACACAAACCCACAACACAGCATATCCTCAGCAAGGTTTGTGGCTCATTAAAAGTTTAATAACAGTGGTATCGTCCCTCAACTCCATTGTCTGGCCACCACCACAGCCACATAGAGGAAGAGAAAAGGGAAACATTTCAACCATTGGCCGTCCTCTCCTGCTGCCCCCATTGAGAGAAATGTAGCACCGCTCTGCACCACCCACCCTCCCTTGCATTCCTCTGTTCTCAATTAAGGGTGTTTCCTCACATTTTCATCTTTGTTTTCACAGTTCTCCGCGGGCCAAAGGGGAAGCAAAACAAATTAGTGGCCATTGTTCAGGGCCCTAAGCTCTCCCAATAACAGTATTTGTGGAAACATACATGTAAGAATAACTTCCTGAGTGGGGGAAATTAATAGGCTGTGTCGTGAGGAGATAGTCGTCCTGTCCGAGAACTTTACCGGGCCACTCCGACACAAGGCCTTGAAGCTCATCTCTCTCCAACATTGACCCCTGCACCCGTAAAGACACACACACTCACAGACAAAGACACACGCACGTGTTCACACATCTACACATCCACGCACAAGTAGAGCAACACAAAAAGGCAAGCGGGTCGCATACACACATGCACATCTCATCAACACACAGGGCTGCTACATCCCGTTGCTGCTGAGAGAAGCAGGAAAAACTGATGGTGACTCAGACCCCCTCAATCGACAATGCAGAAGGCCTGAAAACAGGATGTGTGCTCCATGCTGAACTGGTTCTTGTTCCTCCACTGAACTACACACCAGACAGATGGACAACTGGGGAAGAACCAAACCAAATGTCTGAGAAGAAACTGCAGAGCCTCTGGACAAAGGACATAAGCTGATCTTTTGGAGTAAACTGTAATGCTTTCCAAATCCCTATGGAGGATCATGCTTTTAAAAACCATTGTTTTAATTGCTCCGTTTTCTGACCATTTAACCAGCTCTGAGTTCAGGAAGCCGCACCATACCTTGGCTTTAAGAAGCTGCTGTGGTCTGGTAGAACGAGAGCTCTTCTGTAGCCAGTAGAGGAGATCAGTCAAACAGAGCAAGCTAAAGAGGAGACTCCAGATCCAGCCCCATTATCAACCCTCCTCTCACCTGACAAGTGCTGTTCTTATTTGTTTAACCCCAGGGTCAGAGTTTTAGTTTTCAGGTAACTGAAACAGCGCTTCAGTCCTTGCTCGCTCGCCCTCTTTCTCTCTCACCGTGAAAGCAATGTGGATGAGAGATGAGCAAGATCTCAGCGTGCCTCATAGAATCATAAATCCATCTCAAAAGTTAATTGTAAACCCATTTTGAGGATTTATATAAAGAAGAAACTAAAATACAGAAGGACAGAAAGACTCAAGTCGGGTGTTAAACTGAACTTTAAGCATCTGAAAATGGTTCAATGTGAAACATTTATACACATTTCTTTTCTACTGAGACAATAGATAGATCAGTAGGTGATTCTATGTAGCCGCCTTTTCAGTGAAGTTGAACAGTGGCTTATATTGATTCACTAGTCCTCACTAGAACCAACTTTCAACTTCCAGCCTCAGCGAACACATAAGGGAGCGCTTTGAAACTCTCATTACCCCTGAGTTTGTTTTACAAGGGTTCTGTTGACTTAAGTAGTCAAAATCAATGGCTTGACCATAACAACAACACAATCTGTCATAAAAAGCCCAGTAGCAATCAATTGAGCATTTTAACTAGTCAATTTGGTGTGTTGTCTCAGTGTGCTGATAAGAATGTCTATAGAGTGTATAGCTGACACAATAAGCAGCTAGTAGTGTCCTTCTCCATGATGACTGGTCTAGGCTGATAAGATTCTAATCGCCGCTTTTGATCCAGCTCACCCAGAATTCCACCGCTCTTCTAACTGTCTAAGGGGTGTGGCTCAACAGTACTGTAGAGTCTTTGTCCTGATCAGAAAAAAAAGAAAACTTTAAAAGAAAGATTTATGATTCCTCATCTTAATGTACTTTGTCACAGGCGTCTGTGTCTAGGACTCATTACAGATGTAGCTTTGTCTAGTTTCCTGTTCCCATTAGAAACTCTACAACATACTGGCTGGTGATTAGACACTTCACGCAAACACAAACAGTCTGACCTGTTCCTGGTGATGAAATGAATAGCAAGTCATATTATTGACTTGAGAGTGAAAATCAAGCCGAATTTAAAACGTTTGAATGGTGCACAGGTGTGATTCACACAAATTGGCTCATCACTGGAGTATAGACCATCACCCACCTGACCCTGTATTGAAAGACCTTGTATTAAATCAGTAACAGCTCTAACCATGCCCAACCCACCAGCAAAGTACAGGGAAGTATAGTCCCATTCATTACCAATTTATCAGCATGGGGAAGGGAGGGTGGGGCGGGGGGGTGGAGGTGGACATGAGTTAATGTGTTGGTATAATTGAACGACTGTGGAATGTGACAGTGGCAACTGCCTCACCTGTTGACCTTGGATAAATGGACACCATTATCTTTCCCACGGCAGTTGATAAATTAATGAGAAGACACTGTTTGCACTGATACTGTATCTTTTTGGGTTCCTTTTTTTCCTGCTCCAAATTTTCAGCTGATGGCTCGTTCGTGACACAAAGTCAACCAGGCAAATGAATGAGCGTCAGTTTGTGTGCAGCCTGACGGTGCCATTACCTGTACTAAAGCCAGGTTATAAATCTGAGACCACCACTGAGACGTTGTCCAGTGGGCCCCCCTTTTACCGCACTATCTGCTTAATCATTGTGTGGGGGACTAAATGTTAAATTAGCCGTGAGGTCATTTGCTCAGAAAGATAGCAAACAGTGGCTCATCTGGCTGGTGTGCTGAGGTCCAAAACTGCTTCTTAACTTCAGGTTTGGGGTTATTATCTCAGAGATAGATGACCCTTGCCCTTAGTGCTTTTAACCGAGCGTGTATGGCTGATGGTAGATTGAGGGAGATGTGATTCTAGGAGTCCTCTGAACTCAACAGTTAATATATAGCAAGACTCAGAGGGATGTTTTCTACATGCTTCTGGTTTTGATCTTGCTGACTTACATTATTCTGAATGGACATTAATAGAGCCACTTATGGTCTCCATCTGATTCGGGATTCTTGAGGCACATCGTGGTCTATCTGTCCTGTTAGCAGGAGATAGCATCTGCTGGATCTCTATCAAACAGTGCATGTGATGTTTATGCAGGTTGACTCCAGCACTTTAATCATGGCTAGCTAAAAGGAACAAACAACCATTAGGAACTAAAGCCCCCTTTGTCACCACTGCTTCGAGTGATTGGAGTTTTAAAACCTCAAGATAGGAGCATGCACAGTTTTGAACTGATATCATTCTGGGATTATGATAGCAGAGCTTTAATGTAGGTCTAATTGAAAACATGTTCTCACTGCATCTAGTCAATTAGAAGTTATCTTTTAAACCATTACATCAACATTCGCGGCCTAAGCCTGCGTAACCATCTTAGTGATTTGGTCAATATTAGGCCAGTCGTGGAAGGCACTTCCTCTTGAAAGGGATTGTTTAAAGATTCATTCTCAAAACACTAATTCAATGGATCAGGTGCCGTTGAACGCAATGGAAATTTGTCCAGGGCCATAGATTCCTCTGGCTACTATGGAGATATCACTCACAGATTTAGTGTGCACTCAAGTGTGCTATTTGCTTTTCAATTAGAGCAAATCCAAATGGAGATAGGACGTTTTAAAAGTATTCATCTGCTACTTAAATGAGTACAAGATTTTCTGCCTGACCATCCAATTTAGATAGCTCCATGAAAACGATTACTTGCTCAAACAGACAGGCTGACAAAATAACAAGCAGAGATAATAAATAGTTTGGCCCAAATCTTTAAAAAGGGTAAAAGGGACTCCGAAAAAAATCCGCAGACAAATGAGGACACACTCTCTCTCTCTCTCTTTGTCTGTCAGTCTGTCTCTTTCTTTCTTTCTCTCTGTCTGTCTGTCTGTCTGTCTGTCTGTCTGTCTGTCTCTCTCTCTCTCTCTCTCTCTCTCTCTCTCTCTCTCTCTCTCTGTCTGTCTGTCTGTCTGTCTGTCTGTCTGTCTCTCTCTCTCTCTCTGTCTGTCTGTCTGTCGGTCTGTCTGTCTCTGTCTCTGTCTGTCTCTGTCTGTCTGTCTCTCTCACACACATGAACTCTCTCCTTTTTTATTTTTAATTACAGTAACGTCCAGATATCTTAACACTGTGATCTGATTGTTTTTTTTTACTTTACTTACAGACATATCAATAATGTGTGTAAAAAATGCAGGTTTTCAAATGTAATTCATTATGTTATTTAATACAGTAGGCCTGAAATATATATGCAAAAAAGTCATCTTGGTTTTCCTGAGAAGGAAACCAGCATCCTCTTCCATTGGCTGCTTTAGAGAGACCTACGCTGTCTATGCTTATGTTGCATATCGGTCCTTGAGTATAGAAAGATGAACCTTCTTCCCTGCTGACTGGTCTGGCACTTTGGAACCTGGGGCTATTCAGAGAATAGTTCCTCTCCATACACTGTCCAACTAGTGTGCTCTCTCTCTCCCGTGTTGATTTTACAGAGCACAATTTGCGAACCATTACACAATCGCGGTAGGATCTGTGTGCATTCTATTGGTTTTAGAAATAGTCTTGTATATTTAAGGCCATTGCCCTCTAAGAGTGACCATACAGTTGAAATATTTATCACACACTCTCAGGACCGAATTATTTGACGTTCTCACAATCATTAACATACTGCTCACCGAAAACTCTCCTGTTTCTTCTAAACGATAACCCATTTGAAGTTGTTGTTTGTCTTTCTGCTAAATGATAACCCATCTGAAGTTGGATTCGTTGTTATTTGAGTCAAAGACAAGAGCAATGCTGTTATAGGGCATAAACCATACGGACTCATACTGTAAACAGAACAGATCAGAAACTGAACATATTATTGTAAATAGACCGAGGCCAGAAAGGTTATGTTTAAGTTTTAGTACAGTGACAGACCGTTGAATGGACTGAAACGAAGTTATGAAATCTTCATATTACCTGACATTCTACGTTCAAGTCGTGAAGTGTCAAAATGAAGGCGTAAAGCTCAACGCATATCCTTGAAAACAACACTTCTTTATCATTTCGTAATTTCATAAAACTACATTCAATAATCTCGCGCAATCATCTCAAATGCAACACCGGAAAGAAGAAAGAAGGGTTCCACATTAAGGGCCATCTTATTTATCCCCAAGTATAGTTTATTGATGTTCTAAACTACATCATTGTTATTCAATCAAATGAACAAGAGTAATTTACACATTAAGATAAGACATTGATCAATTCCCCATAGTGGCTGGAGGTCACTGACGTCCAACATCTGGTGGCTGAAACAGAAGCTCAAAAGGTCTACTTCTTAGATCATGAACACAAACCGAAATATACAACACATTATTTACAAAACCAAAAACATCTTAAAACAAAGGCAACTAACAGACATTTACGTCACTTAGCGTTCGGCAGTTTAAACAGGCTGTGTCATATCTGAGTATTCGATGGAAACTCTATATCATCCTCAATGTCCAGCTCCTGATCTGTGTCTTCTGAAATGTCCGAATCTATTTCTCCTTGTGATAATGGCGAGGAGGAGCATTGTGACCGGCTGTGCGACTGGGCCATCTCTGTGCACCTCAGGTCCGAGCTCGCCCCAGATTCTGACAAGACACCATCGCACTTCCTCACTGCGCCTTCATCCTCCAGCTCTCGCTTACTACCCTGAGGATTTTCCTGTGGAAATAAAAACGACGAAGATCAACTACACAAAAGCCTGAAAGCGTTTGCAACAGAAGTACGTTTCTACGGATGACTTTTACGCAAATTTAAAAAGTTATACAACCATCGATTAACTCAGTTTCCATTCTGGTCATTTGTCCTGCAAACAAAACACTACACATTTGGAAATACGATGTTAAACCAAGGCAATTGCTCTTAACATACCTGTTTGAGTCTTCGCCACTTTGCTCTTCGATTTTGGAACCATGTTTTCACCTGAAAAACCGAGGTCAAATTTTGGTCTCAAAGCAAACAACAAATAAATACATACTGCATATGATTATGGCATATAATTATATGATTTTAAATTAGGCAATGGAACCTATCAATGAACAACACTTATAATTGAAATTGCTTTCTGACCTGTCTTTCACTCAGTTGTAACATTTTAGCCAGTCTTTTTCGTTCTGGAGGTGACAGGTACTTCTGTGTCTCAAACTTCTTCTCCAGCTCTATAGTCTGGTCGTTGGAGAAGCGCACTTGACCGCCTTTTCTCTTGTGTAAAGGCCGTTGGATAAAGGGTGTCCACAAAAGTGGTTTACCTTTGAAAAAACATGCAAAATAAAATTAATGTAACTTTTAAAAAATGTGTTCCATATAAATGCACAGGAAATCAATGAAAAAGTATAAATCATGTATTCATCAAAATGTACATTTAGGCTAAAGCAGTACTATTCTTTTTTTTCTCAAGGTATCCTGCAAATAAAGATAATCTTTGAGTGTCAGTTTACGGCATACATCCTCCACTTTTAAGGAAGGCCGTGAGAGTGAGTGAGAGAGGGACAATGGCAAAATATCCGTCCATGTGTTTCCTGAGGCTTTATCTGATGAGAGAGAGGCTTTACCATTAACGCCCAATCCGTTACACTTTACTGCAACAGTTGCGTTTCGTTTCAACATCGACATTTACATCACGATATATGATGTCAAACCAAAAAAGAGCCCTGACATAAATGAATTAGATGACAATGTGTCAATGTCAAATTGCCCGACGCCGTTGGGTCCATGAAAATACTAGATGTCAAGTAGGCTATTGTTTTATGGACATATAATTAAATTAAATTGTGAAGTGAAACTAAAAGTCAAGCCAGCACGATTAAAATATTGTAAGCATTTCGTTTTTATTACTGTGATTAAAATGAATCAGTGCATCACAATATAACAAACCTAGTAATTAAACAAGCACCAGGAAAGCTTAAAAACAGATGCATGTTTGCGTACTCTTTTAATGTCCACAAAGCTACATCCCGCACAGAGGAAGTAAACAATATCAGAAAAACGGATCCCGGCTATCAGAAGTCGAGTGTTTCCTGAATATGTCTGTATTGAGGATGTCGATAAAATAATCAGCATCGTGCACGACTCCCGAGGAAGCGCCTGCCTGAGGCGGGCAGGAAAACATTTAACAGCTTCTGAAACCAGATTTACTCCTATCGAGAGCTCAAGGTTTCCTGTATGAACGGAAAGGGTCAGGCTTGCTGAACAGAGACGGTTAACCCCAGGCCGACACTTTACTGCTGAAATAACAAGTGATTTAGGAGAATTCTTAGTCACTGCTCTGATGTTGGGAACAATGGGGTTTCTAAAGTCAAGGCCGTTCACGTCCAAGACTGGACAATTTGTGTTATTACAATTTGTCCATCAAAAAAACTAACCAGAATAAAGTGTGATACCGCGTGCCATCTCCAATTTACACAGACCTGCATTTACACAAAAAAACTATTGTGGAAATATTGTTTTACGCGTACAATTATCTTCGTATTCACATTCCCCACCAATATTGATAAATTGCCAAGTTGACTGTCACTGTGGTTATGAGCAGCAATATATTGATTAAAACATCAGATAATTTATGATTTGGACAAAATGCGCGATGTTCAACTTACCAAGTGGATCGTGCCTTAGAAGCGCTTGTGTGTAGTCTCCCATAGAACGGTGAAATGGGTAGATGGAATTGGCGAAAGCTCCCGAGGCATACGTGGCGGTCAGCGCAGCGTGGTGCGAGAGGGCTGGATGGATAGGCGTTGGTTCATAGATGGGGGTCCTGTACGGTGACACCAGGCTGGTAAAGGATGAGTTTGCAGATGGGAGGGTTGGCATCGGGATCAACGTAGAAGATGCCGGCGAACCATTTCTACCCAAGATATCTTCAATGTAGAAAGGAGTTGGGTGGACGGGCTGGACTGGAGTAGGTGCGTAAAGAGGAACACTGACCGTAGGAGCTTGCGCTGCGTGCTGGTACTGCATGGTTACAGACCTATATGTAATGTGCTGCTGAATTGCACAGTGATCTACCTTACGGAAAAGTCTTAGACTCCAGGAGAAAGTGTTGAAGGTGCGTCTCTTTCCATGGGGTGCCTCGGGTCAGTTGGCGTATCCGACAACAGTTTAGTCTGCTTCATATCGCTGCGCAGAGAGGGAGGAGATAGCAGAGTAGACAACTTCCTGCAGGTACACACACATTCTGATTGGTCCACTCTGTAAAATAGTTTGCTTTCTAATAAGATAACGTGTTATGATGCAGGGCCCACCTTAAACTTTGTTACCCCATTGCCTTCAATATTTACGGCCAAACTTGATCAACTCTTGCTGGCAGTTTTTTCTGTAAACGCGAATAGTCCTTTAAAGTAGCCATAAAAGGTGACGGGAAGAAATAGGTTCATTCGATTGTAACGTTGAGTCACATAATCTATTGCTAATTGTTTTGGGACTAACGATGGTGGATACTGTGAGTAGACTGTCTGACTTATCAGACGTTTAATATTATCTTTGAATGAACGATTAGATAAATAGCAGCACGTGATTAAATCAGGTTTTGGATGATTGACGTTATCCCGACGTTCATATGAGTAGGCGCATCAACTTGACAATATATACAGCGCACCAATTTGCCTTTATGTTTATCTCTTTGCCTTATTCTCATTGTTGAACAGCAATTGTTAAACTTCGGGAAACGCTTCAGTCACCAATGGTTTCCTGCTCTCTCACTATCAAATGATATTGATTTGTCTGTGCAAAATGGGAAATGTTAAGGGACTTTGAATGGCCCGAATACGCACTGTTGTCATGTTGCTACACTTACCTTTGTACAAAGAAGACAGTAATTCCTATTGACCCGCGCGGTGTGGCATACGCGTCGACGTTTAGGCCTATAGATAAAGGTAACTTTCTAACGGTTGTAGGTAGACCTCATTTAGATAACTTGACCCAACGAATAAACATTGATTCGAGAAAAGCAGAGGAAATATAACATCACATGAAAGACAAATCAGTAAATGGCCAATATTTGGACTTTGACAATCATTGCAGTGAATTGATCCGCCAGTGACTTTCTGGCGTCGGACCCCTGTCCAAATGGCTGATAAATCAGGGGAGAACTCAGGTTATCGCTGGTCTAATGCCATCGAGCGCCTGGGTGACATTGTTGGCGCCATAGTGCCTGTTCGAGGGCCACTGGTCTAGTTGTTTAGTTGAAATCAAAAGGAGAATCAGAATTAGGCAATTTGCTGTTTAACTGATCAGGTAGCCGATGCACATTTTTTGTTTTCTGTTTGTTTGATAAATTACTTGAGCCGTGTTTCTCCATGGGGTATGAGCTTGACGGTCAATTTACTTTTAATTCAGACTCAAATGGTATGCTTCATGCATCTGAAAAGCGTTTCTGTATGATGGTGACATGTTACCATCATATTGGAGGTAAATTGCTTCCATATTGTCTAATCCTGTTGTAGTAGACACATAATTGTCATTCAAGCATGTGTAAATTGGTATGCACGATTTAATTGATCTGAACTAGATTAAACTAAATAAAAACCAATAGGTACACCTTCAATGGACAATTTTTCATAGCCTATTTATATAACATGTTAAAATAATAATAAAAACTATACTCGAACGACTATGTTGTCTGTTCATTCATTAAAATGAGAGGTAGGCCTACCGTTTACCTGAGTCAGGTAATCATATACCTTTGAAAAATATCAGGTACTGCGATGAAAACTATCAATCTGTACATTACGAATACGGTACTAAAAGTACTTGTACTTGGCTTATACAATGTTTCACACTGAAAACTTAGTGGGCCATCTTCATCACAGTTTGGTGTACATGGACCGGCTAACTGAGAATTAGAGCATTTGCTGCCATCTACTGAAAGACTAGCACCATAAAAAGCATACTATTTACTTTGCATCATAATTAGCTAAATACAGGAATGAGTTCATGGGGCCACGGCAAGTACCATCTAACAAAACATTTTCGGAAAAATAAAGTAATTCAACAACATTTTTGATGAGTTAATCTAGTTTTAATAGACATGACTTATTATTATATGACTTATTATTATACGTGTGACATACATATCACATTACTGAAGCTTTCAAAAACACAATTGCTAATAGTGAACCAAAAAATAAATAAAATTAAATGGTGCTGCTTTCAATTATCTCCCCCGTGCACAAGCATTGTAACAGGAAATATTTTCCGCCCACCGACAAAGAATTTTGGTTGGTTTATCATGGTTCCGCCCTCCACTATAGCCTGAATTGACAGCCGAGACAGCGCCATGTATCGCTCTCTGAGAAACGTCCAGCGGTTAAACTGCAACCTCCTGGCGTTGCAGAGGAACATTGCCAACAAAAAGCACAGCCCTTCATTTAGCGCAATCGTGACATCAACCAGAATGGTAAGTCATCTGCTTTATGAACAAAAGTAATGAACTCTCCTTGTAAACTGCAGGCCCATAAATGACCTTATTAGCTATCCAAGCTAACTGGAACAAACTGAAATGAATGAATAGTTGGTTAGCAAGCTAACAACCATGATTGGAAACATTTGTGCTTTGAGCTGCTGTAGCAGCTATCGTCTTTCGTGTCATTTACATTCATTAACTAACGAATAATTTTGGTTGAATTTCAGCTTAGTATAAGCTAACTGATTAGCTTTTCAACTGTTTTAGCTTACTAGTATCACTAGCGAGGAGAGAAGGTCAAAGTCAGTGAATTTTAGCTTGCCTGCTAGTACTAGCGATATGTAGAGCCAATCCCATAGTCTCTGTACAGAACTCGCTGTTGCATAACTCTTCTGTGGAGCCACTACGCAGTATGGGCTTAGGATGCTGTTTACAGTTAAAAAAGACTAATCATTCACAACAAAACTAAATCACTGTGAAATGAAGCAGATATTATTCACTACTTGCATTTCAAATTCAGCTGTGATTGTGTGTTAAAACACTGTGATGTAACATGAACATACTTATTATTGTGTGTTTGTGGTCAGGCCAGCTCAGAATACAGAATTGAGCGGGACACATTTGGAGAACTCAAGGTGCCGGTGGACAAATACTATGGTGCTCAGACTGTCAGATCCACCATGAACTTCAAGATCGGCGGACCCACAGAGAGGATGCCTGTAAGTCCTCCATTACCATGACTTTGCTGAACAACAGATTCATACCCTAGAGCACGTTTCTATATTCTGGGATCCACAGCATCACAAACATTTCTGGGACTCAATATCTACATATGAAAATCGATTTAGTTCCGGACTGCAAGCAAGGCACACGACTGTTACCTCACATGCATTTCTACCTTATTGTTATGATGACATGATATCAGGTGTCAAAATGTGCATCATGTTTGCTTTGCTATAGTTTGGTGGAAGTTTTTCTATTTTTTTGCTGAATGGAGCTAGCAGCATGTTGCGAGCTAGCTGTGTGAGCTAGTGTGTGTATCTGTGTGTATGGGTGTCCTGGTTGTAGAAGTTAGCTGCAGAAGCATCGGCAGTGTCCGCCCCAGTTTGGCTGTGGCTATCTACATGCAGCTGGAGACCTTTATGGCCTCAAGAACACTTCCCAATCTTTCCCAGATGTGTGCTTGCGGCCGCCCCTCTTTAGTTTAGAGATGGTATTTCTAAAGATGGAGGCATCATCCTCACACCTGTTGTTCGTTGGTGTAGATCCAGGTGATCAAAGCGTTCGGCATCCTCAAGAGGGCAGCAGCAGAGGTGAATAAGGACTATGGACTGGACCCAAAGATCGCTGACGCCATCGTTCAGGCTGCGGATGAGGTACGGCCCAGCTGTTTGCTCAAACATGCCGATACTTGGAGAGAGAAAAAAAAAACAACTAACAAAGACAAACACAATACTGAGGCCGGCGGGATATAATCTCTTGGACTTTTGACTCACTCTCTGGGACCTGGCCTCTCATCCATGGGGTCCATTCCCTGCAGGTGACAGCTGGTAAACTGGATGACCATTTCCCCCTGGTGGTGTGGCAGACTGGGTCTGGAACCCAGACCAACATGAATGTAAACGAAGTCATCAGCAACAGAGCCATTGAGATCATGGGAGGCAAGCTGGGGAGCAAGGACCCGGTCCACCCCAACGACCACGTCAACAAGAGCCAGGTAAACAAGACACGCCAGCAGCAGTCAGATGTTCGTTCAGCGGGCAGAACCTGTGGTAATCCTCGTGTGGTGATCATGTGTGTCTGCAGAGCTCCAATGACACGTTCCCCACAGCCATGCACATCGCTGCAGCTATGGAGGTCCACGAGGGGCTGATCCCAGGCCTGCAGACGCTGCACGACGCCCTGGCCGCCAAGGCCGAGGAGTTCAAAGACATCATCAAGATCGGACGCACGCACACGCAGGACGCCGTTCCCCTTTCTCTCGGACAGGTACTGCACTTTTGGACTGTTTCATCGTAGTTTCCACTATTATTTGACAACGTCTCTAATGTAGGAGGTTGATGCAATTAGGGCAGCTTAACTTGTTAACTGCAAACCATGTGTCTCTTATTATGGAGTCTGTGATGATCTCAGGAGCTCTCCCACTGGTTCATTGGTCTTGGGAACAGGCATGTGAATGTCATGTGACAGATCATCCACTGGCTGGCTCTATGGAAGAATTGCCTTTTAGCTGTTTACCTTTTAGTTTGAAGGAATTAAGTATTATTAATATTATGACATACTATCAACGCGTCTTGCGCTACTTTAGTATGTAGTATGTCTAAAATCCTGACCAATGCATTTGGTCAGAAACCTTTTCAAGGGTATATTTGGTAACTCTGTTGTGTGTGTGTGTGCACGTTGCAGGAGTTTGGAGGGTACGTCCAGCAGGTGAAGTACAGTATTGAGCGGGTAAAGGCTGCCATGCCCAGGGTGTATGAGCTGGCTGCAGGGGGCACAGCAGTGGGCACTGGCCTCAACACGCGGATCGGCTTTGCTGAGAAGGTGGCAGCTACAGTCGCCTCTCTCACAGGTAGGGCCACGCCCACGGTTTAACCCTCCACCAATGAGACACTTCTCCTGCCTCCTCCAGTTCTCCTGTGAATGTCAGATACAGATGTGATGGATTGTTGGTTTTGTTTGGAGGCTTAGTATCAGAGAGGTGACAATAGGAACAGTTATTCCTCCTTGTAAGACATCGCGTCCACACAGACAGGCATGCACACAGAGTAATGTTCTTCATGTCGTCTCCAGGCTTGCCCTTTGTGACCGCCCCCAACAAGTTTGAAGCGCTAGCGGCCCACGATGCCTTGGTGGAGCTGAGTGGGGCTCTGAACACTGTGGCGTGCAGCATGATGAAGATCGCCAACGACATCCGCTTCCTGGGGTCAGGCCCCCGCTCGGGCCTAGGGGAGCTCATCCTGCCAGAGAATGAACCAGGCAGCAGCATCATGCCTGGTGAGACTGGCCCCAACCCTGTGCTTCGCGTTTCATGATTCGATGGATCATATTGTTAAATAAACTGGAGCAGCCAGCGCACTTGCTTTGCTAACGTTAGTGGGAGCGACCATGAATATGGCCGTACTGCTTGTCTTGAGGGCTTGACGTCAGCTGGGGTGTGAAGCCCCAGCTGCTAGCTCTCATCCCTGCTTGATAGCTCTCAGGTTACCCCTCTTATTTTAGGACAGGCTCTTTCTCTCCACTCCCTGACCTTTGAGCCCTCCAGACCCGGGGAGACTGTTGATATTAGTTTAGTTACAGAGACCTAGCTGCTAACATACTGTAGCTTTAGACAAATTAGTTGGTCATTTTGTCATAGTATAGGGGTCTGCTACCTTGTTCTGGTAGAGCTACCTGCCTGTAGGTGTGTGCTCCAACCACTGCTTAGAATCAGGTGTGCAAGATTGGTAAAACACTAGGCCCAAACTGAAGTTGTAAAACTAACTTGGACACTTCTAGCTGAACTCCCCCGCCGGAAAATCATTATAATTCCCGTCATATACTGAGTCTCCAGAGCTGTATTCCTGTGGTGATCATGGGAGACCAGGGGGCTGGACCACTGTGTGTTTCATGCTGTGTGTCTCATGCTGTGTGTTTCATGCTGTGTTTAATGCTGTGTGTCTCATGCTATGTGTTTGTGTGTGTGTTCCAGGCAAGGTGAACCCCACCCAGTGTGAGGCCATGACCATGGTAGCAGCCCAGGTGATGGGCAACAATGTTGCCGTGACTGTGGGAGGCAGCAACGGACACTTTGAGCTCAATGTTTTCAAACCAATGATGGTACGTCGCCTGCGTCAGATTGCTCTCTCTCATGCCGTATTTTCTTTTAAACATAAACTGTTTGTTGTTTATACAAAATGGAAGAAAACATTGAGTAAGGAATGCCTTGTTATATTCAAGGACATTTCCTGATCCTCGCAGAACATCATACTGAGTACTTCATCTCTTTGTTGGTTTGCTGTCTTTGTTGTGTGAATTATTAAACGGGGTTGTTGCCATTGTTGCCTACTAAAATATTTACAGCAAGCTTCATTATTCATCCCAGTAAGTGATTGTCTCAAGAGGTCCTCCCACCTCCTACCATTGTTTCATGAAAAAGCCTTATGACAACACCTCATCAGGATATCAATTATGAAACAATTCTGCAATCATGAGAGTTGATAGTCCCTAGTAATCATTGGAGGACTGTGATTGTTAGACGTATGTATCAGAAATGAAAACGATGAGCCCTGTCTTGGGTGGAACGCTTTGCGTTCATTGCGGTCCTGTTCAATCTCTGCTCCTTTTGTACCTCCTCCCCCAGATTAAGAATGTGCTGAACTCTGCCAAATTGCTGGGCGACGCATCTGTCTCCTTCACTAATAACTGTGTGGTTGGCATCGAGGCCAACACAGAGAGGATCAACAAGCTGATGAACGAGTCACTGATGCTGGTCACAGCCCTCAACCCCCACATCGGTAAAGTCCTGTACACTCTGCTCTCCACTAGATGGCAGACACACACTGTCACAGCAATGCCCACAGGAATTCACTGGGAATTACATTCAGGTGCTGCTTGATTTTCTCAGATGCAGCCTTTCCGCCTTGCCTTCTTGAAATCATCTTTTATATGAATTGATTGGATAATCCTACTTATTGGCCTTTCCAAGACATTAACCTGTTACCCGAGAACTTCACAGTGCTCTATAAGCCTTCCCTTTATTACACGCACACACACTCGCACACACTGGCAGTCTGTTCCAGGGCTGAAGGAGCAGGTCTGAGGGGGGCCCAGGTGTTCCTCCTCAGGGGTGCCTGGCCAGCTAGCAGGCTGCTTATCGATGATACTCATCAGACTTGCAGATGCACACAAGAGCCCAGTTGGAATACTCTGACAGTGGCTCCTTCTTTCCTGCCTTCCTTTGAGGACTCCCTGGGCTCATAATAGACTGGTGTAACGGGGTATGGAAGAATTGCTCTTCAGTCATGTGAAAGCAGACGGTATCTACAGAAAGAAGGATGTTACAGAGGCAGTGGAGGGTTTTCAGAGTGTTTAGAGGGAAGGGCTGTTGATCTGTTTTAAACTGGATCTGTCTTGCGTTTCTGTGTTCTAGGTTATGACAAAGCTGCCACCATCGCCAAGACTGCCCACAAGGAGGGCTCTACACTAAAAGCTATGGCTGTTAAGCTGGGCTACCTCACAGAGGAGGAGTTTGATCAGTGGGTGAAGCCCCACGAAATGCTGGGTCCTAAATAGACACTCGCACTCATCACCATGGTTAAATGTCTTATGTCTTTGTACAAATAAATATTCTTTTTTTGTTGAAACAATACAGTTGACTTTGATTTTTCTCATCTGATTCTCAATCAGTGTTTTTCAATACAAACCCAATGGAAACCCAACAGAACATTTGGAAATGTTTGCCTAATGAGAGGTCCAAATGTCATTTTCGCTCCCTCTATGTCTCACTTGCACTCTCTTGGACACTCTTTGTCCTTCTCCCTTTGTTTTGATCCAAATGTGAACCATAACCACGCACACATTGTGCTCTGGCCTTTACTGCTGTATTTGTGTAGCCATGTTGTTGTGAAATAATTGTACAAAAATAGATGGGTATTGAGCTGTTCTTTCTATTCGTCGCGATGGAGGACATCATGATGATATTCCTATACCCCGTCATTTATGGGCCATACTCGCTGTTGAGGTTGGATACATAGTGTGTCTCTGAATGAAGTGGTATTCTACTGTTCAATGCTGAACACCTGACGTCCTCTGACTTAAAGCTGATGTATTTCTCAAAGGACACAGCACAATGAAAATGATGTCATACCTGGCATTGGTCTGAATAATGGGACGCAGTCCTCTATGGCTTCCATGCACATAGCCTCCGATACTACAAATAGCTCCTGTCCTTCTGTTATCCCTGAAGGAACATAAGATAAAACGGACAGCTGATTCCAATCCTTGAGTTGTCAGATCAGAAAGACTGCAAGGAAAATGGCGAGGCAAAGAGAGCAGCCCTGGAGGGAAGAGAAGCATGCAGGGGGGACAGGGGAGCAGCGGTGGTGGAGGACACTGAGGAGGGAGGGATGATGAAGAGGCTGTGGATGAGGAGAGCAATGCCAGGTGACGGGTGATGACCCTCTGAGTAGCTCCCTCAGAACAAACACTTAGCCCTGGGGATTGGGGTGGGTGGGGGGGAGGGGAGATAGGCCTAGATCCAAGCTGCCATGGCATCGATTAACCGAGGCATGAGAAACATATTGCCTACCTAGCAGATGGTGGATCATTGATATTGATAAACAATCACATCAGAGATGCTGCCGCTGAACCCATGCAACTAGTCTAACGTCAAGGATCAGGTCTGAAGTGCTTTCATTCTGCCAATGCATGGAGATTGAAGACATAGGCACCAGACATGGTTGATATGTGTGCCGAGGGAATAGGGTGATTATTAGGTGCCTGGTCAAACAATGGCCCAGCAGAAACCTACACTTTCCGGTATGATTTTGACTTTGTTCCCCAGAATCCAAATGAACCAGGAGACCCTAACATAGTCTGGGCAAGGATCCAAAGAGTACATCTGAGGCAACAGTTCTCAACCTTGGTCCTCAGGGACCCCCTCCATGTTGATGTTTTCCTGTCCCAACACACCTGATTCAAATAAATGGACGCTATGACCGTAAACCATTGATGTAAGGTGTACTAAATGGAATTCCACAAATTCGATTTCCAAGTAGCCTTGGGACTGCTGGATTATGAATGCTCCGTGAGAGGTATTCTCACAGGATAATAGACTTTCTTACATTGGCAGTGCCCATCTCCAGTGAATAGGCTTATTTTGTCAAGTTGCAAACGTACAATCCATAATGATGTGAGCAACATACTGAACATTTGTCAGAATCTAAGATTATTTGAAAATGAATCATCAACAGCACAATGACAGGAATCTGTCGGTACTGAATGTCGTTTTTTTTTTTACATCCTCTACCTCGTGCGAGTGAATGTTCCAAGTTATTGCCTGCAGGACCATTAGAAGAATATCACAAGTGTTTGTTGCAGCCCCCTTTTAAAAACAAAAAGGATCAATTACCATATTAGTCCCATTGTCACGATGTGTGATTTTTTTCCTCATGAAGTAAAGAAATGCCCTGTTTAATCGATTTTTTCAAACCGTGTTTACCATTGAGGCAGTTACCAAGGCGCTCAAGCTGATGTGGATTCCTGGCACGCTATTGGCCCCCAGGTCGGGGCGCGTTCACAGAGCTCTAAGAGTGCCTGCGCGCTCCTCCTTCTTGGCTTCGAGAGGAGAGGACGGCAGCAGTGGCGGGTTCACATCGAGTGCCAGATTTCGAAATTTTCCGATGAATTATCACAGCATATTCATTTCTACTGGCAGCTGATAACCTGTGCTGAACGTCCTTCTACAGAAAACTGGGATTTGTCTGCAAGTTGTGGTTGGGGAGAAAGGTAAATATACAAATATGGTGTTAAACTAATGTGTCGAGATTGAGGGATAGAGTGTCGCCCATGGCTGCATAGCTTTGGTGGAACTGTCCCAGGTGCTGAAAACAGAAACATGTTCAGCCTTTCAGATCGACTACTGTGGTCTACAGCAGATCGCGCCTAGTGTCCTTTGGCGTGTTTCATGGAAGAGTTGGGCTACCTTCCTTAATTCATGAATGTGGGAGGTCCGCTTTCCTTACCACACTGTTGCTGGTATATAGTGTGATAGGCGTGTTCGTGTGTGTGTGTGTGTGTGTGTGTGTGTGTGTGTGTATGCATTAATCGCTGGGGACACGGCCATAGCATCTTGTTTTGAAAATAACGTGCTGACCTCCCTTAATAACTTGACGCGAAATGACAGCAATGGTTGCTGCTCATTTTGAAAACATAAAATATGATTTGAGTTGTCACCGGAATACATACATTTGTGTCATGTTTTACAAGTAGTCTGGACAAAACTGTCATGATTTTTGTCCAATTCTAAACTTAGACCAACCGCTGTTCTTGACGTCTTCTTAGCCTAAATAATCATTCAATGCGGAAAGGTCTGATTTGTCCAGAGTGGTTACACTATACCCGCTCAGCTTCCCCGTTCAGTGCAGCATTCACACCAAGGCAGCATTGTTGAAACCGCGTCCAGTAGCCTATTTCCGTTTATCTCTTTCAGGAGTAGGTTAAACGTTGATCACACAAAGCATGGCGCAGACAAACAACTACGGGCAAAGCAGCAACGGGGTGGCGGACGAGTCTCCCAACATGCTGGTTTACAGAAAGGTAAGACATACCTGGAGCCAGAAGGTCTCTGCATGCGGGCTTTATCTCACCTCTTACAACGGAGGATTACAGGTTTGCCTTTGTTTTGAAATCAACTGGACATGTGTACAAGCTGCACCTTTTGGTTTAGGTGCCAGTGAGCCTTATGCAAATGACCCCAGATGTGACCCCAAAACTGTTTTGTTTAAATGCCCAATCAATGCCCCCCTACTGAGTTAGTTCCTGATGGATGTTTGATTATGTCATGCCATGTGATGTGGTGCTCAATTCCTGGGCTATGGTGAAGGTAGAGCAATACTGACTAAGACATGCTTGGACTAGTTTTGTTTTCTCTCTTTAACCATTATACTCTCCTAATATCCTGAAAAGTAATAGACACATTTGTAACAAACCATTGTGGACATGAATGCAGCGTATGTCTAAGGCAGTGGTTCTTAACCTGGGTTCAATCGAACCCCAGAGGTTCGTTGAGTCAGTCTCAGGGGTTCGGCAGAGGTCAAGACACACCTGACTCATATGATATACGAAATAGAAAAAATCTTATTTTCGGTTTTCCAATTAAGAAGTGTTCGGTGAATGCGCATATGAAACTGGTTGGGTTCTGTACCTCCAACAAGGTTAAGAACTACTGGTCTGAGGTGATACATATGTTGAACCAGGACTTTGTAAGGTGGTGCATGAAACAGCAAACAGATGTCCACAGTTACTGTCAGTCTAAGGATGTTGTAAATAGTCTTATCGTTTGTGTTTCCCCTTGGTTTCAGTTGGTGCTTCCTCAAGCACAATTCCTCTATACTGTCATTGGACATTTAGCAGAAACTTGTGTTCTCTGTGTCACCAACAGAGGGGAGACATGCTGACAGTAGCAGTGGCAGCCATGTGTTAGCTAGGATGCTAGCACACTCACTCTGATACGCTCTGTGGAAACCCAGCCTGCTCTTGTCCCCTTCAGAACCGTGGAGAGAGTCGTGCTCCTCTCTCAGTCAGCCAGATGATGCATTTTTCATGCGGACCCACATCTGTGACCGTCTGATACGTATGGAGGAGGCGGCCGGCGCTCTGATTGGTTCAGCCTGTGTTCTATGCAGCAATGAGGTGTTAGATACAGTACTCCACCAATCAGGTGTGTGGATGATGATGCCCCTGACCTGCGCTGGAAAGATCTGTGGCAGGCGGCAACATAACAATGTACAATCATGATCATCACTGTGTGACAGTGATTCACACCTCCCACTGTCTTTTGCCTTAGAGGATGTTTGGCCTTACTTGGTGTTAATTATTTTAGATGTATGACAAAGAAACAGCCTGAAATAGAATAGTGTTTATGTACTGTAAAATATTTACTCTGTGAGCTCTTGATATGTGGAAATACAGCACATAGATAATTCTCTAGTGGACTGTATCATTTATGATGCAGTTATTCACAGTCATTTATGATGCAGTTAGCTCGGATGCTAGCCGACTAGCATTTATGTCACAGTTTATTGTTGAACATTGAAAATGGTTTGCACATGGATGTAATTGAAAGGGAGTCGGAGTCACGCTGTGTTCAGCATGGGGCTGAGAGAAGAATCCTCCACCCTGTAAGCATCAGGCGATGAGAATATGTATCAGGTTAAGAAGTCCCAGAGGAGTCTTTTCCAGCCAGGCGAAAGGCGAGCTGTCCTCCACTGCCGACGTCAGACTAATTAAAAGCCACAAACTGTAGCTTCCGTGTTTCCTGAGCGGGATTGCAAAAGCACGTGTGTATGTACGTGCTGGAACACTATCACACACATGCACATGCACACGTGAATGCGCGCAAACAGCCAGCTTGTATATGTGCTTTTTACTTATCTTCATGACTTTTATCCATATTTGGCAGGTTGTTTGTTTTGTGCCTGTTTGTGTGTATGTCTCTGTAGAGATGGGTTACATTGCAGAAAACTCTCATCTTAATAAAAGCCAGAACTGCAGCTAGCTGCATCTCCTCTGTGCATGGAGCTAAGTGGACGATGGCAGCCATTTCCAGCAGGGGAAGAAAATGGGAAAAAAGTCAAATTATATGGTTTCCATCCAAGCAATTTGGTTGTGACGTCAACACAGGGACCATGGTAGCTGCATTCCTTTTTCCGGGAAAATATGTCATGTTTTCTGTTGCCTTTGTCAATAAACAAAGCCTTGAGTGAAATAGAGGAGAGTTGAGGGGTACTGTAGTAAAAACTAGAGGAGTCAGAATATTTCCTTCTGTGCTGTCAGTGGTATATAGTTGTGAGTTCACTGTTTTGGCTCACTGACCTGGATGTTCTAATGAGTTCTCAACCCATGTCTGGTCTGAAGGAAGGACATGATTTTAAAGGTAAAGTGTGGTGGGAAGGAACACCGTTTAAAAGGGAAGTGTTGCGCTAGGGAGCGCAGTATTTAAAGGGGAAGTGTGGTGGGAAGGAGCACTGTATTAAAGGGGAGGTATGATGAGAAGGAAGACAGTTTGAATGGCGAAGTATGTCTGGAAGGAACACTGTATTAAAGGGGGGGAGAGGGGTATGGCAGTGAGGAATGTTGTTTTAAAGGGGAAGTGTGATGGGAGAGAATGCTATGTTCTCTATAAGCATGCTCTGCCTGGCCTGTTTATCCATCTTTTCTCTCCAGAGTGTCTTTCTCTCCATCTGGGTCCAAGCCAGCCACGCAGCTCCCCTAATCTGCTCTTTGAAGTCTCTTCACTGCCACGATGCTGACTCCAGTCAGGCCTTTGTCAGCCTAACAGAATTAAATATCTTCTGGTAGAAAATAGGCCTCTATATTAAAGGCTTTATGTAAACCCTTTTTCCTCTCCATAGGAACATGTTTGCCTGTAAATGAAGGAACAAACACCATTTAGGTATAAATAGAAAATATGCACACAAAAGAATCTGTCCCAAATTCTTCCAGTCGCACATTCATGCCCTCATGCCCTAATCCTCTGTGTGTCTGCTGGGTTGGGACTGTCCTCCTCTCATGCCTGGAAGGGCTCCCATGCTTTTATCAGCTGCCACAAAAGACTGGATCAGACTTTCTTTTCTGGAGTGTCTTTGTGTAGACCTAAGAGGAGGCAGATGTTTCAGTCAAGCGCTAGCTCCCAATCTTCCACCCATCATGACTCGGTTGAGGTTGAATGGCTTGAAGGAAGAAACAAGGTTGTAAGTCCAACTCTGAGCAGATACAGCAGCGGGCGACCTCATCATAGTTTCTTTTGGTAGAGAGTAATCAATAGTACTTGAAATGTGTCCATTAGTTGTGGCTCATCAGGTCTGGATGGATGATGATGTGGGAGTGTTCTTCCAGAGCCTAGCGTTCCTCATGGCTCAGTGGTTCATCCTCTCCTCGACTCCAGACTTCAGTCACCTGCTGCTCTGCTCTCTGAAGCACTACACCCAGCCATTAGGGCAGCGCCAAAGGCACAGCGCTGCCCTGGCACTCCCTCCCTCCCTCCCTCACTCACTGTATAGCTGTAATGTATAGCAATTCCAAGCTGAAAGGTACGTTTGGGCTAGAACTGTGTTCTCCACCGCACGATCTTAGCCCTACAGAGAGAGGGTGGTTAGGTCCTTCCATTATCAGTGTACCCACACGGCCCCCGTGTAGCCCTCTGGACGACTTCAACTCTGTCAATATCTCTCCGATGGTAGAGCAGAGAGAGAGAGAGAGCGACCACTTTAGTTGAAGTGCAGGCTTCTGGCCTCTCAGACTGGGGAGTGTGCTGTTCTGAAAGGTGAACACGCACACACGCACGCGCGCACACAGTGGGAGATTCAGTTAGAATTTCATCTGAATTAGGTGCGTCAGAGAGCAGCAATGGTAGTAGCAGAGAGACCTGTGCACCGATTGGAGCGATAACGTTTCTCCCTGATCTCTTTGAAAGCCAACATCGCTGCCTACCACCAATAACACATCAAAGATGAATACATTGCTGATGAATAACTGCCCCTCTTTTCTCTTGAATGCCTGAAGGGAAAAGAGGGCATTTCTGCGAGGTAGCCTAGGCACACGAGTCAGTTGGAAGGTTTCATCAGGTCTGACGGCTCTCTCTGCTGACCCTGCTTCAGGAAGAGGAGAGCAGAGTCTGTGAACCTATGAGTCCACTACAGCTCTTTTGGAACTGTCAATATCAAGTATAGAAATGATCAACATCACATAGACATTGCATGCTGTATGCGATTGAGCTGCCTTAATGCATTTACAAATGTATTTCTGAATGAAAATAAAATAAAACAATTGTACAGACAATTGCACTTCAAGGACATGGTCATGGTCTTGTCTAGACAAGGATAAATAGATCACTTCCTGTGAAGTTATGTCAACATCACTGCTGTGTAGTTAAATGCCTCCGCTACACCTGATCTTTCGTTATGGGATCACTGTTGACTGAACAAACAGATTTAGCATACGGCCAACAGCAGCATGCAGGCATGCAGTTAGGGAAATTAATATTTCAGACGGACAGTGACCTTGGAAGTGTTGTCACCTGCAGAGTGATATGCACGTGCTCTTTTTCAGGACCCCCCCGTCCCCGTCCCCGTGCCCCTCCCACCTCACAGAAGAATAGGGCTTCCTGAAGTGGAGCAGTGCTGTGATCAGCCTATAGTCAGTCTATAGATGGCTGGCTGGGGCAGCTGTCTCCTTCAGACATGAACCATGTCAATAATATCTGGCATCACAGCCGTGGGCTCTGTGGCAAACCCTGGGAGGATTTCACAGACTAAGTAGAGCACAGAAAAGAGCAAGATTCCTGGAGAGTAGAAGACTGCTGAGTCACACTGAGCAGAAAAGGCCAGGGTCCTCCTCAGTGCACCAGTACTGGACTCATTCAGACGGGGAGATCGTTACATGAGTGGCCATTGGAAATGTTTTCACACTGGCAGCTTAAATGTGGTATTGGTGATGAGGCAGCTTGTTTGTCCAATTAAAACAACATTAGATGACATTAACATATGTTAGGTTGTTGATAAGTCATTGGTAGTTAGTGCTACAGGCCATAGCCTCCTTTTTGTTCTGGTGTTGTTCTAGTGCTACAGTGGGTCATCCCCAGGTATGGCCCACATTTCTGTCCCAGGGGTTAACCTAACCTGGTCAGAAGTATGGGCGAGCTAAGGCTTCTGCAGCAGCGTCTGAGCCAGTGCCATATTGCTGCTCTGACTGGACTAGTGGCTCACAAGGCCTGTCTTTTAGCTGTCGAATACATACACTTAAACACAAGCACGCAAATTCGCACACTGAGCTAAAGGGGGCATCCGACATTCACTTGATCTAAAAATAGAGCCCCTCACCATTTTAGCCATGAGTTCACAACACCTTGCTGTAAAAAAGCACAGACAAGCACATACACACACACACACACACATATACACACAGATAGATACTTTCTGCCTCACAAAACATCATTCCATTTGAACAAGAGTAGTGAAGCCTTTGCATTATAATTACTGTACCGTCCTACCCTCCCTTATTTGTGTCATAACACAATATCCCAATGAGAATTCAATCCTGTTATTACGGCCTTGAACTCAGGACTCACACAGGCGGAAAATGAGGATTCTACTTCTGATGGTTAAACACACAGACACACTCATCCTCTGATTACATGCTAGCCCTGAAAGACAATGCTGACTCCAGCGATTGAGGATGAACAGTCTTTGAGTTGTCATCCAGCTTTAAAAGCACAGCTAGTGGCATGATGGAGAGATGAAGGTGGGGAGTGGGTGTTCATTAAGATTCTGTGCAATTTTCTCATGCCAAGGCCTCGTGCCAGGAAGGGTATTGGTGTGTCTGGGGCTAGGCACAGAAAAGGTACAGGATATCTGAAAACACTGGGCCGGATTAGCAGTTATTACCTTCCTGTCAGGCCTAGAACATATCTGTTGGAAGTTCCATTACAGTAATACTCGAGGCTGTGATCTCAACTAAACAGCCTGTAGAACTTGACATTTGGTTTAACCCAATTGGGTCACATTTTGCCCAAACCTGCATGACGCCAGATAGGCAGCAGCACCTGAGTTGCAGCTTTGTATTGGCCGAGATGTGTGAGGTCTCATGGCTTGCAGCGGGCATGCTGTGCACCGATCTGCCAAGCTGGCTAACATTTACAAAGTCAGAAGAGGATAAAATGCTTTTTGCTGCGCCTCAAAGGTTGGCTAACCCTCAGGTGTGCTGCATGCACAGATCCAGTCCTGTCACTGGGTAAGAGACCAATGGGGAGGATAGAGAGATGGATAGAGTGGAAGAAAGGCTGGGTGGGTGGAACAGAGGAGGAAGGCAGTGTTTTTTTCACTTTCAAAGCGTGTCTACCCTAGACGGTTTAGTGGCCTAGACAGTGTGTGTGTGTGTGTGGTCATGTCAGTGCTGCGGGGGATGTACGACAGTTTGAAATGGGGCCTCCTGGGAAGCCTCAACCGGACATCAATTCTTGGTCCTCGTCAGCCGTTGTTCAACACTTCCTCTTCAGCCCCCCCCCACCTCCCCTCCCTCCCCCCCCGCGCTGACGAGATGGGGGGCTTTTCATCTGTGCTCTTTAGGCTGTCATCTCTGAGTAAACTCACCTCAGCATGTGTGATCTTCTAATGATAAGAGCTGGGAGCTCTCTTCCTGCACCACTGCTTGTGGGGGAGGGGCCAAGCCTGTGATGTCATGCTGGGTACGAATGGAGGAGCGCTGCTATCATGTGGCTACATGATTATTAATGGGGGGTAGCTTAGACTAGAAAAGTCTGTATTAAATGCATATCTGCCCCATGTGTTTAGGTGTGAGGTGAAGGTTTCCGCGGGAGATGACTGTCTTGAGGATGTACATGGAGCTTGACACAGTGAGATGAATCAATAGCTCAGTGTTCATGTTGGAGGGAATGCTTGATTTGAATCCATTGAGACACTTGGGTTGCTAGCTTTAGCCAGTCTCTGGGCACTGAAGCAACCCTAATGTGTCCCTGTCAATCTGGTAGTCATATGTTAGCCATCAGCCCTTGAGCAGGTGGGGGTATACTGCATGTGGGGGCTTGGGGGCGTGTGTAGGCGCTGGGGGTATGTGTGTGTGGGCTGGGTGTGTGTGTAGATGTGGAGGGGAGAGGGGGGTGCTCGGAGATTGGCAGTGATGTACAACTACTGAAAAGGCTCAAGGTCACTTGAAGTGTGTAACACACTGCCACATTGTAAGTCATTTTCCTGCCGTCATACCAAATTGCAAAAAATAACAAAAAACGACAACAGCTTCAGAACGTTATTCAGTAGCCTACAAGTACATCATCTGGCCTAAAGACATAAGAAATTAAAAGCGCAGCCCTCCTGGAATCGGGAGGGTCTAACAGATGGTTTGAGGATGAGTACAGTTGCTTTAAAACAATGCCCTTAGAGAAGAACAGAAGACTGTGTTTGTATGGGTTTACCATAATATATCCATCCCAGTTTGCAGGACTGTGGTTTGAAAAGCATTGTTATTAATATGCAACAGGGAGAGCTCGGCACCATGGCTGCTGGGGTGTGAATACTTCTTCCTTGGAAGGCAGACACGGTTGCCATGCTGTTACACAAGCTCTTCTCCTCTCTGCCTGGCTGCATAAATCAGAAAGGCTCATCAGACAGCAGCCTCTTTGGCTCTCTCTGGCTGCTGAGATCATTCATATCCTTCACTTTCAACTGAGGAAGGCTCAACAGCACCACTTTGATTGGTTGAATTCTCCGAATATTGAGTCTGGATATAAAAAAATGGTTTCATGGGCAGAGTAATTTAAAGCCTTGACTTCATTGGCTTAGATGTGGAATATGTCCTGCTGCCATCTTCGGTTGTAAAGAGGTGGTCAGCTGTGTTCTGATGGGGAGGGGGGGGGTGAACATTATGTAATCTCATCATCTATCACTCTGTCATCTAGCACGGAGAAGTGAAAACTCTTGGCTCAACTTGCTCTCCTCCCCTCAGGAGCTCTGTGTCTCTGTCGCTCTTTGCCTCTGTTTGTCTGCCTTTAATGTGTCTCTCGATGTGTCTCATTGTCTCTCTGTCCTTCTGTGTTTGTGTCAATGTTTCTCGCTCTCTATCTTCTGTTTTCGTCTTTATTTCCCTTTCTCGCTTGCTCTGTATCTCCCTCTCTTTCTGTCTTCCCCTCCCTCCCTCCCTCCCTCCCTCAGCAGTCCCTGACTCAGTCATGTGTCTTTTATGTGTCTGTTCTCCACGTCCCATCAGCCTTGTGGAGGCCCTGTAAGTTCACTAATGACTATGATTACGCACTAACTGTTTGACATTCCACTGGGGAAAATGATCATTGAATAATAGGTCTTGTTTTCAGTGAACAGCCAGTGTGCTGCACACTAATACATCATTTTATACTAAGTGTTATAATTTGTCTTTCTGATGTATAGAGGGCAATCATACTATATATAATAAAACCTCTACAGACAGAACTTCCAGGTTCTGTCGTATGTTCTCTAAAAATAGGCCGGTGGCATAAACAGTAACAGTATGATTGATTGATAATGTTCCTTTTAAAACACTCAAGGCCATGTATTATTTACAGCATAATAAGTAGACCACAATGTGTGGAGAGGGTGGCCACCTGGGGCAGTCTCGCTTGAGGTGTGAGTGGACTGTTCCCACACCCATGTAGTCTGAGCTGCCCTGCATCACAAGCGGCTCATTACATCAGACCGTGGGAGGCGGCTCAGGTGAAATTAGAGAAGCTTCGACCTGCCTCGTGAGCAACAAAATGAGGCCCTTGCTCAAGTAGCCGGATGGAGTACAAAGCAGCATGCAGCCAGGTTTAGCCTTGTTACAAGCCCGTCGCAGCCGCCGTTATGGCGTTCAGCCGTTTGACTGACTTTGTAATCGTGCTACCCAGGAAAAGCTTTGTTGTTCTAACATTTAGCGTTAGCTCAGTCAGAGAACTGAGGTAATTGTTTATTCAACATGATCCAGATTAGCTTGATTAGCATATGTTGGCCTCGCTAATTATGATGATATGTCCTGCTGTTACAAGTGGGGGAGAGATGGATAAATGTTCTGTGTAAATGTCAGGTTTTTTTGTAAATACTTGAGCTCATAGCACATGAGCTCATAAACAAGCATAACATTTGTATGTAGGCACCAGTGTGTGTGTGTGTGTGCTCTGCAATACACTCCAACTGTCAAACTGAAAACAATATCACACACTGAAGACAGTTATTGAGAGGTGATATAATTCTGTGCAGTATGCAGATGTAACACACAGTAGTAATAATGACCTTCCCTGACACACATATTAGGGATCATCAACTGATGGATAATGTATCCTATGTGCTTTTGACAGCATTCTGAATATTTCACATTTGTATTTGAGGCACATTACTCACAGGCACCTGGGAGCATCAGTACACTAACAGCACCATTATGTCTTTAGTATTACACATACTTCTTGAAGTCATTCAGATACTGCTGTATTCTAGGATGGTGTTTTTGCCTGGTTGTTCTTGAGTGCTTTGGGGAGGCAATTTAACACAGACAACGACATCTCTCTCTTCAGGGGTAGGAATCACTGGGCCAGTGGGGCCTTTGGGAAGGAGGTTTGCTATTTATAATCCATCTGAATTTCATTTGATGTCCAGTACCAGTGGAAAACAGTACACATTCAGCGTGCCAATGTTCTGTGGAGCTCAGATGGAGGGAAGATAGGACATCTCCCCAGTCCTCCTCTCATGGTATCACTTCGCAGAGGATTGCTCAGTGACTAAACTGTGCTCTTTCTCTGCTTCTCTCTCACAGTCCAGCTGGCTAGAAGCTGTCTCATCACTGATATTCACTGATATAAGCTCCTCCCCCTCCCAACCCCCCCAAAAATGAGATATATTGAGTGATGGTGAGGATCTAATTATTTCTTAATGATCGTCCAGATGGAAATCTGTCTCAGAAAGGTCACCCCCATCTCCCACCTCATTCTACCTCCCCCACTACTTTTCGCTCTTTCTTTCTCTCCCTTTATGTCTCTCCATCTTTTCTTGACATAGTTTAGCTGCCGCTGAATCAATTATGATTCAGTAGTAGAATGACCTTGACGACAGCGACCAGGGTCTGTGGGAGTGGTAGCTGTGCGTCAGCCAGGCCACTGCTACAGTGGGAGGCTGCTTGACTTGGTGCTGACCAGAGGACGAGGCCCTGGGGCTGGCTGACATGTCCTCTAGTGACAGGAACAGAACAGGCAGGCAAGGACCCTAGCAACATGGGGGGAAGGTTATCTTCCAAATCAAGCAAACTGCATCCCAACGATCCCTCCTTCAAGTTCCCTTGAGGTTCTGTGAAACAGGACTGGAGTGTGTGGTGTACGCTTGAGGATCGTGAGCAGAGGCTTATTAGAAAGGCTGGGGGGTTTACTCTGGCCGTGTAGAGGTGTCTTCAAACAAGCTGTTGCCTGTTGCACTGATGCTGACAGTATTTTTGTAATGTGTTTTCTATACACTGACAGCGAGGCATGTGCCTCCCAACAGACGAGACACCCTCTCCGAATGATAACTGTGCTACAGTACTTCCTACACCCAAGTCAAGTCTCCTGCACACTCAGTCACGTATCATGCATGCATGCATGCATGCATGCAGGCGCAACAACACAAACGGTTACATGGACTTGCAAACACACATGAACGCGTGCAAGCATGCGTGACCCCAGTGCTATTCTAGTGGGGTTTTAAAGACCCCTGTATCCCCTGTACTATTGTACCCAGCAGCGCACACACACACGTCGAGACGAACGCAGACCCTGGCTAACATGGTTTGTGCCTCCTGTGTATTGTAGTGGGGATATTAAGACAGCGTTCTTGTGTAGCTGTAAGAACACATGGCTACTTCACACTTGCTTGCAAGTGTGCGTTAAACCGTGATAGGAGGTGTTGCTTAGTAAAATGCACGTAGGCTTGTGGCACCTCTTTAACAATACCTTCGGTGCCTGTCAATGGCCAGCCTGCCACTGTCAGTTTTCTGTGAATGCTAATGTACTCCTTAGAATCCAAAAGTCATTGGCTTTAGCAGGACTTTCTGTCTCTGCTACGTGTGATTGAGGGTGAAAAGAAGCAGGGATGACTCAGTCATTATCATATTTGTTCTGGGTGTTTGCCAGCAGAAGACTGATATGTTGGTGACGGGGAGGGGGTTCGGAGGGAGGAGAGGGCGCAAAACACACTCACACAAACACACACACACAAGCTGATTGAATGTCTAGTGATGAGGTGCAAACATGCATTGGCGTCAGTCCTCTTCGCAACCTACATGGAATTTGTCTGGATTTTCTTTGTAAATCTTGTGGCAAGTAAGTCCATATAGTATGGACTACAGCAACATTGACTTCCCATTTAAACCCAAGTTCTTAGGATCTGTCAAGGCTAGAATATGATATTTAAGAATGGAATCAATTATTTCATTTCTGGATTTAGTCAGAACGGTCAGGTAGATAGATATAAGATCACCTATTGATACTATATTTAGAAGGTCTGGGACAGCTGTGCTTTCAACAAAGACATGATTATCCAATTGGTGTATCCATTGTAAAAAATAAATGCACCATTATGTGCTTTAGATGAAAGAGTCCACTTAAGGGGAGATCGAATTCCAGTCCTTTCGAAATTCCTCTTTGATGTTTTCTATAAGTAGCCAGTCCAAGTTCATCTGAACTGAGGCTAGCTCCCAACTGAACATCTGTTAAGTGAAATGAGAGTATTTGGTGTGCCTTCAGGCTAGAACAGTATGACCATCAGCACAATCCCCTCCAGAGAGAGAGAGAGAGAGAGAGAGAGAGAGAGAGAGAGAGAGCCTGGTTGAGTACCTGTTTGAAATGGTACATTGTGCACACGCGTACACGCACACACATACATGCACACAAACACACACACGCCACATTATTAAAATCCATCCTGCTTACTGAGGTTAACAGGAAGCAGGTGTGCTGCTCCCGCAGGAGCTGAGGAGGCACTGAGGGCTTTGGAGGAGTCAAGAGTTGAGGTCTGCAACTTTAATAAGATACTGTGTCAGGAAGCCCAGCCAGCGTTAGCCCCATTACAGACATGTTGCTCAAAGAAATGGCCCAGTGTCCTGATTGAGGGAGAGATAGATGAAGGGCAGGCTGGTGAACGGGAGCACGACAGACAAGTAGAAGAGCAGAGGAGAGATAGAGGGAAACATGCTGTGTGTTTATGTGTGCGTGTGTGTGCGCGCGTGTACGTGTGTGCATGTACATGTGTGCGTGTGCATGTATGGCCATGAACACATCTGTTCATCAACTGTTTATGTGTGTGCGTATGTGGCTCTGTGTGGGCCATCTACATCTGAAGAGAAAAGCAAGGTGTCTAACTGAAAGGCTGTCTGTATTGACATTGTTGCTATAGCTCAGCGTGTGTGTGCGTCATCGCCATTCTGGCTGGAACAGATGTCTGGGGCCGAACAGAGTAGGAAGAAGAATTGAAATGAGATGTATTCAAATCACCCAGGGCTTCCTCCCTAGATGATCATTCCAAACAGTGACCTTGCTGCACTGACATTGGGTTTCTGAGAACTGTTTGAAGTAAAAAGGTCAGCGTCACTAAGGATCCTTGGATGGACAATTGCAGCATCCAGGTTTTTGGGGCATATTCCCTTCATTATAAAGAGGCTCCAGGAATAATAGGTATTATAATAATAAAACATGGCATTTTAATCAGCATAAATCATATTATGTTAGTAACCTGAAGAATGAGGCTTGGTTTAGTCATACAGCAGTATATGTCAGTGGAAGCTTTTTCTACATGACGTCAGGTGGATTCTAGTGATGCGTTTATGGGCTGGAAGCTAGGGCAGCCAGCCCTCCACCTTCAACTTTTCATGTAATCCGCTCTTATTTTCTCCATCCCTCCTCTGTTGTCCCCGGCAACTCTCACTGGGTCATGACAGACACATGTTGTCATGGTAACCCGCCATTAGCTGCACCCCTTTTCTGGATTGATCGTTGTCTTTGACCTCCGTGTTGAATTTTTTTCATTGTTTGTCATTCATTAAATTTTCCTGAGTGAAAATGGGCGGTGTGTGGTGAGCGTTGAGGGTAGAGAGTGACTGAGGTCACGGGTGACAGAGGTGTTAGTGGGGAGAGGGCTGCTTTAAAGAGATAAGCAGATAATGGCAGAATAAGACGCCAGCTAATACTGTTGATCAGGAAAAGCAGCTTAGCGGTTGTTGCTGGGGGAAGGAGGAGGAGGAGGAGGAAAAAGAGGAGTTTAGAGGGATGTCACAATTGGTATTATTGACCCCTATAAATCATGCAGCTTTCTACTACAGAGACTAAATAAAGCACATGTTTCCTTGAGCCTCTCCTGTAACACCGGTGGAATGCTACAACACAATACATCTTTATTGGTTGGTTCAACAAGAGAGATTTGTCATTTCACTGTCCGTACTCAACACATGAGCACAGAGGCAGTGTAAGGTGTCGCCTCCAGAACACAAGGTTAAGTGCCTTGCTCAAGGGCACAGCGGTGTCAGCGTCGTATTTCAGTACTGACCCCTCCCACTGCCCCCCGGCTGCAGCTCCCGGGGCCTGCAGAAAGCCTCCTGGGGAGGGACGCCTCTGAACGCCCTCCCAGGTCCCCAAGACACCCTCCCCCCTCCTCCCTCCCCCCCGTCCTCTCCTTCAGATCCCTCCTGTCCCAAATGTCATCCTCCTTAGCTGGAGTTTCCTCCCACGGGACTCTAATCCTGATTTATCTCTGGGATGGGGCCTGAGAAGATGCTGCAGCAGATGTGATGGAGGAAACACCTGCATTCAGATGGAAGTGTTAAACAGAAGCAGAAGATTACATCATGGTTGTTAGTCTGGATCCCTTTTATCTTCCTTCAGAGATCAAATACTGTTTTCAACACTGTTTTCACCCACAGACTGATATTATATTATTATAGATGATGCATGTCTCTCATACTTTCCCTTCTCCCACCAGATGGAAGATGTTATAGCTCGTATGCAAGATGAGAAAAATGGAATTCCCATCCGGACGGTCAAGAGCTTTCTATCCAAGATCCCAAGTGTATTTTCAGGTAACATAAGCCTTGTTTTTGCAGTCTGACTGAGGTGTTGCTGTGAGTCAGACTATGTTTGCCTTTGCACAATAATGTAATCCTGCCTGGTTTATTGTGTGTGCTACTATATCGTCATGGTGATAGTGATCAATAAATCACGTCAAGGCATGTCATATGAGGAAAACAGGTACATCGGTTATCAGAGAGGATGATTGGTTTATTCAGCCATTTCATGGGGTGTGATATTATATACTTGAACAGGTGGTCAGGTTCTCAGAGGGAGACAGAGACAGAGAGTGTTAGATAGATGAAATAGAGCGAGGTAGAGCGAGGTAGAGAGAGCTAGAGAGAGAGGAGAGAAAAGAACAGAGCGAAATAAACCATATGGACGCCCATGGTTGAAACTGTTCAGTGGCTCATTAAAACACACACCTACGGTTAAGTGCAGGTGTGTGGTTGAACATTCATCTAATCATTCATCAAAGGAAAACGATTTGGAGGGTTTGAGGGACTACCAAGCAGTGCAGAGTAGCGAGTCTACCCTGTGTGTAGACGGCCAGATCGATAGGAACAGGGACTGCCATGTGCTGGGCAGTTATCCCCTCATATCTGGTTAAAGGCGCTCAGAGATGCGATAAGCCAGCTGGCTCAGGCAGTGCTTCTCGCTGTAAATATGATATGGAGCAGCGCTAAGGCACACTGTCTAGATCCCCTATACTGTAGATAGCAGCCTTCAGCGTAGGCATGGTGATGATGATGAACCTCCTGTACATCACTCCAACATTGAGGACAGCACGACGCTTGATGTTGACTCAGCCTACTCCTGCATCAAAAAGACTTTCCATAACCGTCAAGTATATGCAATGACTTTCCAAGACAGTTTATTCGATGTGCTGTTGTACGTTTTCTACTTTTTATATTTGAGATTCTTATACGTTCATAGCATGCTACGGTAAATTCCTTGTTTGGGTGAACTGACTTGGTGGATGAAGCTGATTCTGAATTGGATTCTGATATTGCATTACCTAGCTACTTAGCTAAGGTAATTCAGTTAGGCTCCACTCTCCGATGTCTAATCTCTGATACTTCCAGCCTAGCTCAGTCTGAGGGAGCTGCCAATGTGATGGGCCGATATCAAATGGGTTTCCATCCCCTGGCTGGGTGTGATGCTGTGGCATTTGTGCGCAGGGTAGCTGTTAATGAGGCTCATGTAGCGGCCTGATCTGCTGCTGCGTCTACCTCCTCCAGAGTTACGTAACAGAGTCTTACGTAAGCGTGTTCAATAGATGACATTTGAAAGGTACAGGTCTCTACACTGCCGCTCGTTCTCTATGTAGCTGCGTCTCTGTCTCTCTCTCACACACACACACTTTCACTCTGTTTCAATCTCTCTTCTCGCTCTCTCTTCCTCTCTTCGATGTTGATTTTGTACAGCAGTTGCAGAGTTTGTTTTCAGAGAGAGAGAGACATTTGGAGGAGCTGTGAGGCATAGCCATCATAAGTGTGTATCGACGTGGCCCTTGTGGGGGTTATGCAAGTGCACTGGATCCTGGAGCAGGTTCTGAACTCTGATGCCTGGAAGGGATCGGCTTGGGATCGGACACTTCAGAACTTTTTCTGCCTGCTTCATTCTGCATCATTCTGCATCATTTATAAGAGGAATAGGACAAGAATTTTGTTGTTGTTGTTGTTGTTGTGTATCACCCATCTTCTGTCCTGCTGTTTCTTAGTGCTTCCTCCCTCTCTCCCTTCCTGCCTCCCCACACCTGTTGAAGGCCCCACTGCTGGGTAACCTTTATAGCCCACCCTCCTCACACACTCATGCATCTATTATTCAACCTGATTGATAGGTAACTGTCAGGGTTGTCACTTAGGATGCCAGAAGAATGGGTCAATGATAGATGATGATTTCTGGGATTTTTCAACACAACAACGTCCCAGTGAAACATGTTCCCAGAGAAACAGGTTCACAGTGAGACAGGTTGCCAGTGAAACAGGTTGCAAGTGAAAACAGGTTTCCAGTGAGCCTGTAAGACAACGACCCTTATGTAAAGTGGGTCATGTCAGTGATGCCCAGCAGATGGTGAGGAGCTGGCATGAGCACTGCATTCCTGATTCAATTGATGTTAAATCCCCTATCAATTTGTTTTCCAACTAGAGGGGTGCATACTCGATCTCTCTCTGTCACTCACTTACTCACTCACTTACTCACTCACTCACTCACTCACTCACTCACAAGCACACACACACACACACACAAACACATACATACACACAACACTCAGAGCAAAGTGGTGTTAAGAAACCTGGTGGGTTCTCCCTTAATCTCAGTTGTTGGCAGAACCCTCCCAGAAAGTCATCTGATGAGATGGCAAATCTTCAAAAGAGAGGGAGAGGAGGAGGATGGGATGGGGTGAGGATAGAAAGAAGGAAAGGAAAAAGAGGAAAGACTGGGGGCTTGTTTATCTCCATATGGACCCCCACTCGTACCCTCTCTTTCTCTCTCTCTCTCTCTCTCTCTCTCTCTCTCTCTCTCTCTCTCTATCTACACCCCTTGCCATCTCACTCTGCCACTCCACTCTGTCAGTTGTGTTCAGAGTTACAGCTGAAGAAGTGATAATTAAAAGAGTATAAATTTAGCAGAGAGAAACAGCTGGTGTTGACTATGTGTGAAGGTGGCCATGCGGCAGGTAGCAGTGGGTCGTCCCTTCCTCTCTCTCTCCTTCCCTCTGTTTCCGTCTCTCCCTCCATCCCTCACCTCTTTGCGTCCCTCTATCCCTCACTCTCCAGACACCACTTTTCCCCCACGCTCTCTTTATCCCTTTCTCTTTTTTACCATCCCAATCCCCCACTTTGGTTCAATTTTCCTGCCCACTGCTTGAGTTAGATTTTGTTTGTGTGTAAGTGTCTGAGTTTGTTAAGTGTGTATGTCTGCAAGTCATTCTTATCTTTACAGTGGAAAAGGACCCTATCGCTTGATAACTGAAAACATTTAAGTTGCAATACTTTTCATCACAAACATCTCTGGTTGCTTGTGGTTCAGCACAATATGATAAATGCACTATTTCCAATTCACATGTAAGCTTTGTGTGTGTTTCTAGGATCTAATTTGCATCCTAATGGTACTTCAAGTACAGCCACAGAATCCAACTTTGGTTTTCATCTTTCGGTGCATGGTTGGAGTTGAACACAAGAGCTATGAATTCATTAAGAACTGAAATGAAAAGTGTTAGTTTTCTTTGACAGGGCCCCCAATTGTGCTCCTCTGCTCCACTTAGACTTTCACACGGACACGCTGGCCTAATGGGTTTGCTTTCTGTCTTGTGATTCAGGTTCAGACATTGTGCAGTGGATGACCAAAAACCTTAACATTGAAGATCAAGGTAAGATGACTTTTGTGGGTGTTTAGTTTCAACAAAGAGAATCATACAAGTCTTCTTCATCTGCTGCGTTAAGGAGATATCAATCCCATTTAGGTTTGTCCTCAAATGGCTGTTGTGAAGAGCAGTAAATCCAGGCTCTGGCTGTGCAGCTACAGGCACAGTTGCTCAGATTAGAAGGGATCCTGTGGGACTCCCAGGGTTATATTCCCCCTCTGCCGTCTGTCCCTGGTGAGCATGCAGGGAAGAGAGGTGCTGCATAGGCACTCTCATCACGTTTCAGCCTTATGCTGGATGGGTAGGGGGGGGGGTTGTTTCTATATCCCAAGCGGCCCCCCCTGCTGTTGTCTCCCTATGTTTCGTTGAATCGCGAGGGCAGGAGAGGCACACATGCAGACATGCACGTACACCCACTCACCCACACACTAACCCACACTCACACTCTCACTCAGAAGAGGAAGTCGGGAGATGCAACCATGGAGAGTGCAAGATCACATCCCATCTACCTGCAAATAAATCACCCATAACTTTCTAACGGAGCAGTAGTTAGAAGGTGGCCTGCCCGACCCATCCTCCTCTCCACTCTCCTCTCCCCTTCTTCCATCCACCCTTCTTCCCTTCATTCATGTCCATCTTGGCAGCTGCCCGCCATCCAGCCTCACGGGAAATCAACACACCCTGGCTGAAGTGAGAGACATGTCTGGAGAGAAGCCCCTCCGCTACCCAATAACCCGCTCCCCTGCTCACAGCTCACTCCGGGCTGCTCTCTCCTCCCAAGTCACCCCCTTCTCCTTCCATACCCCCCCCACCCCCCCGCATTCACCCCTTAAACTTTGTTACCTTCTCTCCAGATACCCCTCCCAGCCTTTTGAGAGGGCTCTCGAACAAAACATCTGAGCTGTTAAGCCCCTGTCCTCTAGGGTCTGTGTGTGTGTGTGTGTGTGTGCTCATGGTTGGTGTGAGTGTGTGCCTAATGGAGCCTCGTCAACCATGACCTCTCATTAGATGAGCTTTACCATACAGAGAGAGAGACAGTCTGTAGGGAGATTGCTAGCTCTCCTTTGAAGTAGTGCAGTGATGAAAAACATGGGAATTAGAATTCCTAGAATGCACGTCATGCACCTTCAGTATTCTGGTTTCCAATTGGTGGTCCAGCGAAATGTTCAGATGACCGTTTAAGGTTAGTTTTTTATGGCATTATCTTGTCTGCACCTCACCAAGTTTACCTGGAAAATGGCCATAGCCATTAAGAGGGGGTTTCGTTCTAGAATCCATGTCAAAGATCCTCTGCTGAAACTGTGTATAAACACTCTTAGTCCACCTGCTGACCAATCCCATTTAGCGTAGCCAGCAGGGGGTCAGCCATGAACACTTAATTGGCTGCTAGCAATGGAGAGACTAACAGACTATTGAATTGTCTTTCCTCTGATGGAGCTGACGTCCAAGTTAAACTCATTAAGACATAGAAAGCACGAGACAGACAGAGAGAGACAGAGAGAGAGAAAGAGAAAGAGAGATAAAGAAAGAGTGAGACAGACAGATTGAGCCGGAGAGACGGACAGACAGACAGTGTGTGTGTGTATGTGTGTGTGTGTGTGTGTGTGTGTGTGTCATTATTCAATTACACTGAGAGCTGCCTTAGAGCTGTGGGTTTTAATGAATGGTTCTGAGAGAGAGTCATCCAGGGTTGGTATTTGAAAGGTGAGCCTCGAAGTGTTTGCTTTTGATCTAATCTCTATTGTCAATCACTCAGTCATTGATTACTGAGTGTTTTTTAATCATTGTCATCATTTCCACAGTAGATCCTCCTAGCAACACACCTGCTTGGTATTTGCGTGTACACGCCATTGTGATTGAGGATGGGAAATAGTGTTCAGAAACATGTTGGTGTTAGTTAGTCTGTCCTGGGCTGCTAGAGCCCAGCTTTCTAGAGCTGTCTGTGTTATCTCAGCTTGTACTAGACTAGACGGAGGACCAGGGATGGGTGGAACAGAAAGAGAGAGAGAAAGATAGAAAGTTGGGAGCTTCTGAATTCAGCTGTGAAATTGCTCTCTGACTACTGTTGCTGTTCTGAATAGACTGTCTGACTACCCAGAATACTGCCTGGTTTAGCTCAAAAAGAGAATCTAAAATGCATCATTGTGTGTTTCCTTCTCTCTCTCTCTCTCTCTCTCTCTCTCTCTCTCTCTCTCTCTCGCTCCCTCCCTCTCTCTCTCTCGCTCCCTCCCTCCCTCTCTATCTGTCTATCTATCTCTCTCTCTCTTGCACTCCCTTTTTCTTGCCATCTAATTCCCCTTGCTTGAACAAAATATACCTGCCCAGGTTGCAAAAGTACAGAACAGTACAGACTGTGGTTTTCAAGTGGTTCACACTCTTTGACAGTGTATAGAGGGTCTGGAACACAAACTATATTGTGCCTGCCAGCATGGGTGTGTAAGTGTGTGAATGTTATGGATGTCTGTGCATAGACACCTGAACACACAGGCACACACACACACACACACACACACACCACACACAGGCACAGACATTCATCCCCCCTACCGTACACCAAAGCCACTTGTCTTTTATCTGTGGACGAGATAGATCAAAGTATCCTGCTTTTAAAAATAGAGCGTGTAGGCTGGTGGTGCCTGCGTGCGGCTGCACTTCTGTAGACAGACACTTCAGCTCATCCACCTCCTTACCTGACCTTCTAGGTGGACTCAGCCAGGGACAGGCGAGCGCCTACTTTGTTCCACCTCCAAGCGACTGACTGATACACGGACAGTCAATCCAAGCTGTCAGTCCTCCCTGCGCCGCTCGGTCTCTCCTGCCCTCCTATCTCGCTGCATTATTTCCTAGTCTTTCCTCTCCATCACACCTGTCTCTCCCTTTTCCTCACCTTCCCCACTCCTCCTCCTGCCCCCTAAACCCCCCCACCCCACACTCACACCCTCCACCCCCGTCCACCCAGCCCACCCCAGCACCCTTCACCTCCATCTCTCTGCCTCTTATTCTGACATTTTGCCCAGTCATGCATGTCTATTAGCTGTGAACACAGGTGCTGGAGTGCCTTAGCGTGTTTGATCCAGGCTTTAAAAGGCCACTGCTCCGGTGCACAACAGTAAACGTCCTGAAATATTCATGTCGTCTTGTCTTATTCAGAGCACAGCCACGCTGGCCTCGACCAGGGGCACACGAAAGAGCTGATGTTGCTGCTACTATCAGTTGTAGATGATGATGCTGTTTTGTAGATGTCATGGATGCTGTTGTTGTTGTCGTCGTTGATGATGTTGTTGGGGATGCTGTTGACAGTGGAGGCGCTACACCTGGGCACCCTGATGGCAGCTCACGGATACTTCTTCCCCATCTCCGACCACGTCCTCACGCTGAAGGATGACGGAACGTTCTACAGGTTCCAGGTACGTTCTTGCATCGTCCTCTCTGCCGTGGGGTCACTGCGCCATCACGGCCACTTAAACCTCCACGCACACACATGCAGACACACGCACACGCATCTTTACTCCTAAGTCTTGGTGCTTCCCTTAGCTTGGCCTGTATTCAACTCTGCCCAATAATAGGTATGCTAAATCATCTATTTATTCTCTCACCACATTTAAATGTCAGATGTTCCCTCTGTCCCTGAAACACACACAACCAGACACACATGCACGCACGCGCACACACATTAACCAGGACATGTCCTGCTGGGCTGGGCAGAGCTGGACTAAATATGGACTCTCAGATGCATATTTATGAGTGTGGGCTCATGCTGAGAATGGGACACCATCATGACAGGTAGGGTTATTATCATGTCAGAGGTCAGGTCAGGTGTTAACGCTCCCCATCCATCCTCTCTCTCTCTCTCTCTCTCTCTCTCTCTCTCTCTCTCTCTCTCTCTCTCTCTGTCTCTCTCTTTCTCTGTGTGTCTTTATCTCTCTCACTCACTCTCTCTGACTCTCTTGCTCTCTCGCTTTCTCTCTTTATGTTTGTCTTTATCTCTCATTCTATCTCTGTCTATCTCACTCTTTCTCCTTTCTCAGACTCCATATTTCTGGCCGTCTAACTGCTGGGAACCAGAGAACACTGACTATGGTGAGTACATTGCACGCAGCTCACCACACACACACACACCCACACACACACCCACTCACACACCCACACACACATGCAGGCATCGCTGTCCAGTAAATCTGGGCTACGCTGCCTGAGAGTGGCCCAGATCTCCTGTCCAGATGGCTGAGACAGATTTAATGGAGAAGAAAAAGGCGGCAGTTCTCTGAGAAACAGAAGCTGCTGAATGAAAGCTGCAGTCCTTGTGCAGGTTCCCAAACAAAGCACTGACACATGCACATTAGGTATTGGAAATGAGGTACGTGGTAATCTCGTGCCTTCAGAAAAGTGAATGAGACCATCAGTGCTGAAGCTGTAGATATGAAACTCTCACTGATGTCAGAACGTGTGTTCTGGGACGATCAGAATTAATCTATTTTGGATTTATGTTACACAGATTAAGTGCATTTGTAGACATGGTCTAATGTAATCCTCAGCAGACAGCTATCCAATGACATAGGCTCGGGGTCAGATGGGGGCAGGGTAAGGTCATTTAGATATGTGTGCTAGACAAACTCTGAGTCTAAGTGACCCAGTGAACTACTAAAATACTAGGTAACACTGATAGTTGCACTGTATATTTAGGACTCTATCGGGACGAGACATGCAGATACATCTATTTAGATCACTTCATCCAGAAGACGTTCTCAGTGTTTCTTCACTAAACAGACCCAGGTTCCCTAGGCGATGGAGGGAGGGAAGAGAAAGGTAGAGTTAGAAGAACAGAGGAAATAACCCTAGTTCCCTTCCCCCTGTGTGAGAAGTGTGATATGCGTGCACACCCTGAGAAGTGACACATCTACCTTAATCTCCTCTCTCCACCTCCCACTACTGGCTGACTGGATAGGATACGCACAATCCCCTTTTAGTGAGAATACCTTACAGCTGTGTCTGACTGCCTTCAGCTTAATCCTCTATGCTACTGTCTGCTGTGTTATCCTCCTGAAATGGAAACACTGCATACAATAAACTGTTTCAAACACTGTTGCTCTGAGCTTCAGTCTCCTCTCACAACCTGCAGTTTTCTCCCCTTGCCCAAGAACCAGCTGGCTGGCTGGTTTACTCTCTGCCTGGATGGCTGACTGCATGGCTTGACTTGTTTGCTGGCTGGATGACTGCTGGCTGGCAGGCTGCGGCTACAGTGTTTGCCCGAGTGGTTTGCTGGCTGTTTGGCTGGCAGGCAGGCTGATGTGCTGGTAAAATGGTACGGTCTCAGCAGGGTGATAGAGTAGTGCTGGAAAATGATCCTCATTAATTCCAACAGAGCCCCTCCAACCATCTGCCTGACAGGGAGCGGCCCCCCCGGGCTGCAGGGCTGGAAGGAGCTCTCTGTCCAGGACAGCTAGTCGGCTCAGATCTGCTCTCATCCATGAACTCTGCACATATGTTGGGTTGTATTTGGATCCTGTCAAATCCAGTTGATGTGGTGTTATATTTGGTTTCTGGTGTATTCCAGCATCCTTGTGATGTTTGCCCTTGAATGGCAACCCACTTCATGCACCTGCTTTTGGGGGATGCAGGGCTGTGTGTCTGGCTACTGGTCTGGCTAAGATCGAGCATCTCGGAAGATATCTGCCTGTCATCCTGCTGTCACCACATCCTGTTCACAAACAGGTTGCTGTATGTTTCCTGCGATGATGTATTGCACTTCAAAACCAGACACTCCTTTGGTTTAACACCTCCAAAAAAAAAATAGACAAAGAGACTTGAAGATGGAGAGTGGGAGGGAGAGGGAGCGGGAAGGGAGAGAGTAGACAGATCAATGAAGAACGTGTAGCAGTAAGTAACGGTGCATGTCTCTGTAAGAGCTTGGTAACATCTCTCCCTGAGATGTCAAAATCACACTCTGCCTGTTTCCTATTTGATAAGTCTCTTCTTTCACTCCATCACAGAGAGGAAGGCGAGACCCCCTTTCTGTCAACTGTTTCACCAAATTGATCGGAACGAATAGATTAAGATGTTCACAGTTTGTACTGACTTGTTATGCCTTTGCCTTGCTTTTTTCAACTAAACCTTAAACTTGCCTGGCTGTTTCTCCCTTTCTGACTGTTTCTCTTGTATGTGTCTTCTGGCAGCTGTTTACCTGTGCAAGAGAACCATGCAGAACAAAGCCAGACTGGAGCTAGCTGACTATGAAGCAGTAAGCCCTCCCCTCCACCCCAGTCTCCCTTCATCCCCCTCTGTGTGTGCATGAGCGTGCGAGTTTTGCTAAGATATTTCTGGGAAAATGTTTCTTCAAGTTCCTCAGGGTCAGATTCTAGACTGGATTGTGCTTCAAAATCTTACCTTCTCCCAAAAGCACTAATCACCCAGCTACTCTCTAGCATACATTAATCATGCCTGATTGATTTAATAAGCTCTATGAAGAACTAAGACCTCCAATCTCTGTCACCCATTCTCTCTCTCTCTCTCTCTCTCTCTCTCTCTCCCCCCCCCTCTCTCTCTCTCTCTCTGTTCTGCCTTTCAGGAGAGCTTAGCCAGACTACAGAGAGCCTTTGCCAGGAAATGGGAATTTATATTTATGCAAGCAGAAGCACAAGCAAAGTGAGTTGTACTGCACACAGTAGCACAGGAAGCACCCTTGTGGGACTGAGGCCGATGTGGCCTGTATTCAGCCTGTCTTGTAAAACAGGTGGGGTCCTACTCCTCTGCGGTGACTCCAGGTGTCTAGTAGAAAGTCAATTGAGGACTAATGTGTGCTTCACCTCAGTCTCACACCATCTTTTTCCTTTTTCTGATGTTTTTGCTCTCTTTTTCTAGAGTCGACAAGAAAAGAGACAAGATTGAGAGGAAAATACTGGACAGCCAGGAGAGGGCATTCTGGGATGTCCACAGACCTGTGGTCAGTGTAGACAACACACACACACACACACACACACACACACACACACACACACACACACGTACGCAATGTCCTTGTCAGTGTCTGTGAGCTCTCTGCTCTCATCAACTCATTAGCACACAGCCAGGCTATGCTGAGCTGTGTGGTGGAGGCCTGCGGAAGCTATCTCTACACACTGCTCCTCTACCTAAATACCACATCATGGACGTGGCTACAAATGAGAAACGACTGATTCAATATCTCTACACATGCAAGCCATCCTTCCAAGACTTATCTATTTATCAAATCAAATTCTCCTCCTGGCTTCGTTAGAAAACGTTCATCCATATTGATGAAATAGATTAATTCATAAATGAGACAGTAGTTTCTATGTGTGTTAGGGTAGCAATTGGTTGGTAAGAAAACTAAAGAACTGACTAATATTTAAGGCTACAGAATAAACTGGTTGTTACTTGTTACCTAACAATCCTGTTATTTCCCTATGTGAAACATTCTCTACCCTGTCAAACACGTACCCACCTGATCACTGCGGTTCTGCCTCAGGAAACTCAAACCTTTCTGCCTGCTTCTTATGCAAGCTGTGTGTCTGCTCATGCGAGCAGTAATATATGTATGCACATATGTAATATGCATCATGTAATGCACAGACGATAGAAGTCTTGGTGTCTTTGTACTTGATGCAGCCCACTATGTGTAGTGTGGCAGTGGTGAGGCCTTTGATTCCTGATGTTTGCTGGGCATGGGAGCACCTGCCTTCAAAGCATGTTCGCTGTTACTAGCTGAATAGCTTCACACTTGAGTGGTGGAGCCAATAGAAAATAGCAGATGAAAGAATTAAATCACTGTCTGACCAACTACTGCTGCACTTGTTCTGGGTCATACACAGACACTTTCAAGCGTGCACACACACACACACTCACACACACCCATGCCTACACACACACAAGCACATAGTCAAGCACACACACATACAACATTTCAAGCACGCACACAGAGATACACACACATGGAGACACAAACTCACAAACCATGACATGAAAGAATGACTTATCTTTAAAGAGCTTCTCTCGGCCTGTAGATTCACTCACACAACGCTGTTTGATTCCATGATGCCAGTGCATGTGGGTGAGTGTGTAATGGCTTGGCTGTAGAACAGCTCCAGTACATGGATGGAAGCCTAGCTGAGAAACACCCTTACAGAGAGGGATGATGAGAAATGATGTAACGTCTAGTCACAGCCTGCAACAGTCCGAAGACCATGTGATCCAGTAACAGTTAAAGGAAATCCTGAGTGAAATTAATTAAAAAGAAATAGAAATACATGACTACAGGGTTTTCAATCACGGTTTGAAATAAACAGTTTTGTTGACTACCATCCAGTGCCATTCAACATTGTCTCATTATCTCCAACTTAATCAGTATGGAAATATCTGAAGGAGAGCTATAGCAACAGTTCAGCCCAGAGTTCAAGTAACACTTCAACCAGTGTTTCAAACAATAATTAAAAAATAATACATTTCCTCTCCTTTATTTTCCATCATATTGTTCCTCCAACGTAGTCAGCTGTTCATGTTAATTAGCAAAGGCTATTCAATAATATGCATAGTGTAAAATATCACTAGTCCTCTCAACATAATAATGAGCAAATCTCAGGCAGAAATGAAGAAAAAGATGCATAATTATGAGTGAAGTGGCATAGATCTTTATGCCCTCATTTCCCTCTGGGCTGTCCACCAAGCTCCTCACTCAAATGAAGAACGACCTCTCAAAAAGAATTCGACTTAGTTATCGAGCGTTGCTCAAATTCCGTCGGTTTTAAGACGATCCGAAGAAGATGAGTGAAGGTTCGTGACATTTTACAGTTGGTAGCGTTTGGCTGTCCAACATCGGCAGGATTCGTCCGCTCCCGCTCTCCTTGCTACCTGTGTGTCATCTCAGCATGGCTGAGGGATGCGGTTTGGAAGTGGTACTATTGAGCAGGGCCCATCCCTGGACAGAGCATCAAAGCTGCCTCTGGGCCTGGCTCTCCCCCTGTTGGGGATTCCTACTCTCGTCTGTGTTAATATTTCAGTACAACAGATGAGCCCCTGAGGCGTTGTGAGAAGGAGAAACTGCTGGGGGGTGTAGCTGTGGCCGCTACCACGGCCCAGGTGGCTGGTCCTCAGCACAGCACTGAGACACTCTGCATCCCAGGTTCCCTTGCAGTTCATCTTCTCTGGGCAAGGTGACTCAGAGGTTGCATCCTAAATAGCTGTCAGGTTGACTACTTTTGTTTCCCTTGTTAGACAGGAAGGTGGAGAGGAAGGCTTCCTAATTTGGTCTACGCTGACACGAACCATCACTCACTAAGTGCTTGGAATGAGATGGCCAAGTCTTCTCTTATAATGTGTGTGTGTGTGCGTGCGTGTGTGTGTCATGAAGCCAGAGCAAGGGGATGTCTCAGACAGTCTCATTCATAGAGGGAGGCATGGATGAGTAGGAAGTAGGGCAGTCGTAGGGGGACACAGGGCTGCAGCTGTGATGAACACACACACACACACACACAAACACACACACACACACACACACACAAACACACACACACACACACACACAAACTGCTGCTCAAGTCTAATTTACACTGATTCTGCCTGCTCCTAATCTCATGCCTTGTTAATGACACATGGGCAGAACACAGCAGAGGAGTTCAAGTGTGTATTATTAACCCCTGTGCTTCCTTCATCTGTGCTTCCTTACTGTGTGCTTCCTTCGTCTGTGCTGCCCAGCCTGGATGTGTCAACACAACAGAGGCTGACATCAAGAAGTCCTCCAGAATGAAGCAGCCTCATAAAACCAGAAAGGTGCAACAAGTTCAAACACACACAAGTAGCCTGGGTGGAAAGACATCTGGCATACTGATATCACTTTGGGAAAGTAAAATGGATTTCATATAGTTAAAGTTCATGACACGCTCTTCCTTCTCTACTCGTCTTTCATCTCTTGCCCCCCCCCCAGTCTGTATATGGACTCCAGAATGACATCCGCAGCCACAGCCCCACCCCCCCCCCCGCCCCTGAGGTCAAAGAGCCAACTGAGGAGGAGCTACAGGAACAGGTAGATCAAAGGGTCAAACTGAGCTCTTGAAACAATAGGTGTCTGAGTGCCGGATTAGGAAGCCATCTTTCATATCTGCAAATAATACCTGGTGTCCTTCCTCCCCTCCCGCATGCCCTCCCTCTACCTTTCAGATCCAGTTCTGGCAGGTGCAGCTCGACAGGCATCGGTTAAAAATGTCCAAAGTTGCAGAGAGGTACCTTGGTGTATTGTTCTAAACGATTGACATGGTTCACTGTATGGGACGTCTGCCAGTTATCTCTCTGCACTCAGCAGTGGGTGACTACTGGGAATGATTGTTACACTCCTTTTTTTTCTTTCTTTTTACCCTTCCTCTCTGTCTCTTTGTGTTCCCAGCTTGCTGAGCTACACAGAGCAGTATATGGAGTATGACCCCTTCTTCACCTCTCCAGATCCCTCAAACCCCTGGATCTCAGACGACACCACTGTCTGGGAGCTGGAGGCCAGGTTAGAGGCACTGTCTCTCCCTCTCTGTGCTGTTGCTCCCTCCCACTTGTTCCCCACTCTTTCTCTCAATCTCTCTTGTTCTCCCCTCGATCTCTCTCTCGTCGCGCGCCCCTCTCTCTTGCTCCGTGCCCCCCTCTCTCTTGCTCCGCGCCCCCCTCTCTCTTGCTCCGCGCCCCCCTCTCTCTTGCGCCGCGCGCCCCTCTCTCTTGCTCCGCATCCCCCTTTCTCTTGCTCCGCGCCCCCCTCTTCCTTGCTCCGCGCCCCCTTCTCTCTTGCCGCGCGCCCCTCTCTCTTCCCCCTCCTCTGCGTTCCTGTGTATTGGACTCCAGCCTTGTCTCTGTGGTTCTCTGGGCATCTGCCCCTCTGCAGTCTGTCTCCACCTGCTAGGCTGTCCCAGCTGCTGTGCAGCCAGACCGCATCATCATCAGCCTCGCCCCGGCCCTCAGCCTCCAGCAGGACCGGAGCAGCATCTGTCCCTGCGGCTCCCAACCCCGCATGCATCACTTGGGGCCCCTTGCAGTGCCTCTGCCTGTCATTTAGCTTTCACCTTGGCCCTCAGCACACCTTAGGATCTGTGTCTGCCACCCCACACAGCTGTTCTCTACTCACTATGCATCAGCGTCAACGTAGCCCTCTAACAGGCCTGCTGTCTCACCAACCATAATCTCAGCTATGATGCTACTACAATAGCAGCAGTAGTATAGTGACTTGCTATAGCCACTCTACCACTGCCCCCCTCTCCCCTCCTCCCCATCCCTCCATCCTTCCATCCTTAAGGCCTGGCTAGCCTAGCTAAACGTGTTTGCCTGTTTGCTGTGTCAACATCAGAGATGACTTTATCTGTCCAGATTACAGTGGGTCTGCCATCCGTCATGATGCCAGGTCTCCAGGAAACCCTGCAGTGTGGACAGATAGGGAAGATAAACACAACCTGGCAACCCCAACCCTCTTTTTAATACTATGAAGTGGTAGTTGCCTGCTGGTACTATCAGTTGATAGCAAACTGACAGAAGAGTGTGTCGTGTTTAATACCTTAGCTGTCCAGCAACAGGTCTTAACCTTGAAGCTGGGCTAGGGAATCTATGGAAGCTGGTTGCCCTTCATCAAGAGGAAATATCAGATCGCTCGGCTTTAATATGCTCTTTGTGTGTGTGTGTGCGTGTGTGTGTGCGTGTGTGTGTGCGTGTGTGCATGCGTGCGTGTGTGTGTGTGCGTGCGTCCGTGTGTGTGTGTGTGTGTGTGTGCAGTAAGGAACCAGGGCAGCAGCGAGTGAAGCGATGGGGCTTTGGTATCAACGAGGTTCTGAAGGACCCGGTTGGGAGAGAGCAGTTCCTCAAGTTCCTGGAGTCGGAGTTTAGCTCAGAGAACCTTAGGTGGGTAATGAAACTGTTCTACTCCCACACCGGTTTAACTGGAGTATATCTTTAGTTTTCGGTAGTTGAACACACCCCTATTGACAAGAAACCCATCACAATCTATTTTTCTTTCTTGGTCCTTAAGAAGACGTCATATAGATCTGAAAGCTAGACTCTTGATATTGAGTTACCTGAGCACATTCTGTGGAAGCTTTGTGAACAGTTCACATGCGGACAGTAAGGATTTCTGCTTGTGGTTCATATGCTTATATACACAAGCTGTCTCCTTATGCTTCTAGGTCAGGTGTTGGATTGAGTTTTGCACCCAGATTGAAAATGAAGCAACAACTGCCCAGGGAGACTGTAGATCAACGTTAAGTGTAACAATCAGATCGATAGGGAGAACAAATGGAGAAATTAACAATTGCTAGAGAAGAATCGACTAATATGAGCTGGAACGTAAACAAGGGCTTTAATTCGCCATGGTTACGATTTAATTAATTCTGTGGCGCCATCTGGTGGTCTTGACAGGTTGCGTGTAACTGCTGTACTGAGACTGTAAAATGCCCAACAGTACGTAATGTTGTGTTTATACAGTTCTTCTCTATAAATGTTCTGTGAAGGTTTTGGTTGGCTGTTCAGGAGCTGAAGAAGCGTCCAATCAGAGAGGTACCATCCAGGGTCCAGGAGATCTGGCAGGAGTTTCTGGCCCCCGGGGCCCCCAGCGCCATTAACGTAGACTCCAAGAGCTACGCCAAAACCACCCAGAACGTCAAAGACCCAGGCCGATATGCCTTTGAGGACGCGCAGGTCCGTAGATGAAAGTCCTAGCGCTCATGTTCATCTGCGACAGTGTTGTTTACTCACCTATATGTAAACCGGCTAGCAAGATGTGATAAGGTGTGTGCGTGTGTCTGTGCGTGTACAGGAGCACATCTACAAGCTGATGAAGAGTGACTCATACAGCCGCTTCATCCGCTCCAGTTCCTATCAGGAGCTGCTGCAGGCCAAGAAGAAGGTAAAGAAGAAGATGGAGACTGATGTCTGACTGGCCAGCGAGCTGGAACACTTACACTCACACCAGCGCTGGAACACACACACACACAGCTGGAACACACACAAACATGTCTGACACCAACACACCATGGACTGAAGGACACGCGCACACACGGCCAGGACACACACACTTGGAGAGAACTGTGCCTCGTCCCTCCTTATCTAGGCGTGGCGGCTCCCCCTAGGGGCCTATGTGAGCTTAGCCTGCGTACTAATTCCCTGCTGGTTTCAGGGGATAGGTAATGAAGAGAGCTCAGCAACACCATGGTCATGTTATGGGAGACACCTGGGGAAAGAGAGAAACAAATGTTTGTAGTCAGAAGTTGAGAAGTTGAGTTCTTTTATTTCCGTTTTCATGTGTTCTTCCTTTCTCATGGCTCATGTATGTTCTGGGAGGATTCCGCTTTTCTCCTCTCCCACCCATGTTTGGGATTTCTTCATCCCTCCCTCCATCCCTCCTCTCCATCCCTCCCTCCATCCCTCCCCTCCATCACTCCATCCCTCCTCTCCATCCCTCCATCCCTCCATCCCTCCATCCCTCCATCCCTCCCTCCAGCCCTCCAGCCCTCCATCCCTCCATCGCTCCTCTCCATCCCTCCATCCCTCCATCCCTCGTCTCCATCCCTCCATCCCTCCATCCCTCCTCTCCATCCCTCCATCCCTCCTCTCCATCCCTCCATCCCTCCATCCCTCCTCTCCATCCCTCCATCCCTCCATCCCTCCTCTCCACCCTGCTGCTTTTGTTCCCTTCTCTTTGGTTTCCTTTGCTTTGTTTGCTTTGTTTGTGTTTGTTTTAAGTCGGAAAGTACTGAGGACCGCAGAACCTCATGTGAGACATGTGGCTCGTGACATGGTGAGTTGCAGTAGAAACTGTAGATGTGTGTCTGGTAAAGGCTTGCAGGTGACTGGAGTCCAGCTCAATCAGTCCTGCAACCTTATCAGTCCTCTCCCTCCAGGACAAGTGCTATAGAACACACCGACCCTCTTCACAAATACCCCCTTCCAGTTTCCTTATATTGTGATGAACCATATGACCTCCAGTCTCTCTTGTCTCTCCCCAGAGCTTTCATTCTGGTCCTATGTTTTAATGTTATATGGATGTATTCCTTCAGAGCTCATGTCTGTTGTGTTGAAACGAGACAGAAGGATGTGCTTTGTTCAGAGCTGGGTTCAGCGTTGTTCAGTGTTGGGGTGCACTCACAGCATATTTCCATTTTTCTCCACAGAAAAGTAAGAACCTGTTCTGAGGAATCACAAGTCCAGGTAAGGGCTTCCGTACACACACACGCACACACACACACACACACACACACACACACACACACACACACACACACACACACACACACACATTCTAACCTTCTCCCTTACTGCTCAGTGTGATGACGTCTGTCATCAGAAGGCAGGACGGTCAAGATCTTCATCTGGTTTCCAGATCGTTTACTCTAGGCTGATGTGTTGTATAAACTGTCCAGTGTGTGAAAACTAGCGACCTGTTCTTTCCTTCCTATCCGTCAGGTGAAGGGGTTCCGGTGAGGCTAACAGGCGTAGTGCAACTACGCTAGGATCCTGTGTTGTTCCGAGAGAGGACAGGGGAGGAGGGAGGAGCACATCTTCATTTGTACATTTCTGTAGTCAGCTGTTGGCTGTGGCCTGATAAACCACTGACGGTAGACCTGATGTTGCATGTCCAAATCAACAGAAGATCTCACCTCACATCACCATCTGTTTGGACCCCCGTAGGGTGTGTGTGTGTGTGTCTGTCTGTGTGTGTGTGTGTGTGTGTCTGTGCGTGTGTGTCTGTCTCTTTGTGTGCGTGTGTGTCTGTCTCTGTGTGTGCGTGTGTGTCTGTCTCTGTGTGCGTGTGTCTGTCTCTGTGTGTGCGTGTGTGTGTGCGCGCGCAAGGGTATTTTGGACATTGGGCCTTTTCGGGACTCAGAAAATGCCTTCAAGGATAGCCATTTTGTCCGATCACCTGTTGTTAGGTTATACATATCAACTGGATTTGTCCGTGTGCATGTGTGCACATGTGCGTGTATGTGTCTGTGTGTCTGTCAAATGCTAGGTGGGGAAAGTGTGTTGAACATGTTAAAATACATGCTGTAAAAATGTACCAATCTACTAAACAGGAATCTTCTGCCTAGAAGCACACGCTCACAGTCACCATAGATGACCGTTAAGTATGGAGCGCTAGAGAATGCACAGAAACTGTTCCATCACCCTTCACACCTGGGTCTGGTACTCACCACAGACACCTGAAACGTTGTAGAAGTGCTTGATTTAACTTCACCACGCAAGGGAGGTTCAATCAAGAGCACCTTATGTATGTATTAGTCGAGTTTGCTTTGAGTAGACCCAGGTCTGTCACATACATCACCTTTGATTTGCCTTTGTATTGCACTATGGAAGTTAGCACAGACATCACCGTGTCACTCTGGCCAAGCCACATTTAGAGAGGAGATATCTTGTCTTACAGAGTCTTAGTGTCTTTATTACATTATCATTCGTTTATTTTTCTACCATGTTATATCGAAGAGTGTGATGACGCTGTATTAAAGAGACCTGATAGTAGGAATGTGATACTCTTTATTTGATAAAGGTTCATCGTTTTTTATATGTACTCACTTAGAAGGTGATTTTATCCAAAGCAATATCCGTTGTACACAGGGGGGGGGGTTTACGAACAACCTCTCGCTCTGCAGTCAGATGCTCTGAGATACCCAGCCGCTACAGCTAACGTTGAGTGAATGTCCCGCCTGTATGAAGCAGGCTTAGACCCCCTTGCAACTGAAGAACGACCTGACCCCAGCGAAGAAAAAACGGTTGGATTCACCAACGGTAGTTCCAAAACTCCACCACACAAATTGGAAAACGTTAGAGATTCTTCTCTCCATTTCATTCTGTCATTTCTAAATTGGCCCTCTGGAAGTGTGCCAGAGTTCCAAACACTGCTGTTGTTGTCCGTGTCAACTGGATGTTTCTGCAGCACGCGTCTAGTCTTGGTTGTGCAATTCAATAAAATGAGCAGGGGGAGGGGCTCTGTATATAAAAACATTCCAAATGTAATAAAGAGATCTGAAGAAGCGATTCTGCCTGAAGGATGAAATGTGTTGACTCCATGTCGGAGAAACGTTTGCATGGGGCAGCAACACTTTGCAATTCACATCTTGGCCACTAGATGGGGCAATAATAATGATGTAAGAGAAATGTTAAAAAGTGTCTGAAAATCCCAAATAAATCATTCAAGTATTCCCTAAGAAGAATCCCACAGCAAAGCATTTCAAACCAGTTTTCAGAGGTTTTCAGTGAGACGTGCTGGACAAGGCACAGTACCTGCCGAGGAATCTCAGTTTGAAGCGGTCAGTCTCCTCAGGAGCTGATGGTGTCACTCCTGAAGTAACTCCTGCCCACACAGACACACTAAAACACTCACCATGCTTACACCCAGGGAGGAAACTCAGCATTTAAAAGGCTCAATAAAAGTATTTTAAGGGGGGTTTAAGCCACATGTCATGTGTGAAATTACAATAATGGCCTGCAGTACAGCTTACTGCACCACTTGGGCAGCACTCTCATCCGTCTCCATCTTCCTGAATTTTCCCTCCATTCCTCAGTTCTATAGCTTTACTTCCTCTCATAACTCCTTCTCCCCTATTTTCTTTCTATGTCTTTTTTCAGACTTTACCTTCCCTCCTAACCTTTCTGCCTTCACTCTCCATCTCTCCTCTGCCTCTCTCTCTCTTCTTGTCTGCTGGGAATGAAGCTGATGGCTAAACCACATCAGAAGCCCCAGGGAAAGTTGCTCTGTGACTGGGGACTTGTGAGTGTGTGCGCCTGTGGGTGTGAAGGGATTGAGTACCAATTCTACAGGGAGAGTAAAGGAGGGAGGAAACACATAAGGAGGGGGAGCAGAATGGAAAAGGGGGGGGGGGGGGAGGGAGCATGTGTCCGAGAGAGAGGGAGAGCTAGCGAGCGAGACTTGGCCTGATTTGTTTGGCGATGGGAGCCAATGGAGAGGCTGGAGGGTGATAACATCCACATGCGGGTGCAGGGAAGCAGCCAGAAGCCAGACTTCAAACACAGAAACAGGACGCACTGACAAGCGCACAGGCACACAGGGAGAGAAACACAAGAGATATTGAAATACAAGTCCATCAAGAAACACCCAGAAACACATGCAGATAAAAGCTGAGACGGACAGGCAAGAGAGAAAGACGTCCATCCTCCAGAGTACCAGGACACGCTGACCGGCGGACCCACCTTTGGGTTCTTGTCCATGGGCATCAGAACAGCCTCGCCATCTGAGCCCAACACCGGAACCGTCACCTGCAGCAGGACCTTCCCAGGCCGGCTCTGAATGTGACCCGCGCTGGAATACTCTGACATCCACACGGAAAAGCCAGAGAGAGCAGAGACGAACGAGAGAGAGAGAGAGAGAGAGAGAGCCAGAGACTGACAGAGAGGCTGGGAGCATCTTAATACCCTTTGGGATAAAAGGTAATTACTGCTTTCAACACTGAGAATACACTTCTCTTCACACACTGCAGCAGATATAAAGCACACATGTGGGCACCTGTCTAACAGTGCTTGAACCTGGAAACCATAAAGATGAATAATGTTTATCTCTATAATTTGTAGATGTGTCTCCAGAACGTTTCTACACAGTTAGGTTTTATGGTTGATCTGTTCCAGAAGCTTTAGATGAGTTGTGGAACCCCAAATCCATGTTGGAAAAAGGAAGCTGTATGCTGTATACATTTGGGACAAAGAGTCAAAGTCATTGTTAGTGCTTTGTCAGCTTTATTAGATATCATCCCCTCCATTTTTGGGCTCCATTGCTAATCTAGCTGAGTTATGATTTTGGCTTAATTTAATTACTTGGTAAGTTTGTGGATATTTGAACTTGTGCCTGAATGAGATCACTCAAGTCATCTTGATGATCTTATCAGTAGAGGGACTAAGAGGGAATGTCACGCTTAATAGACTAGAATGTGTGCTGTTCAGTTACCCTTTGGAGTATGGTAATTTAATAACAAAATGTTATGATTCAATAATGAATTCTTTGTGTCGTTTAACTTGAAATGTGATAAGGTATTATATAATATATTTTTATACAAATCCAAACATAAGTCCATGTATAAGTAGTAGACTTGTATGACTTTCTCCTGATCTCTCTCCCTCGCTTGCTCTCTCTCTCTCTCTCTCTCTCTCTCTCTCTCTCTCACTCTTTCTCACTCTCTCTCTGGAAAGGAATGAGAGTGTGTTTAATTTGAGTAAAATGTGTGTATGTTTGTGTGTGTGTGTGTGTTAATTATCCGATTAATGATTTATACCAGAGTTGGTGACCGCTCCACCTTGCACAGTTAGCTTGTTTGGCAAAGAGGATTTAGAAGGATAAAAATATCAGGTTTATAACTGTTATTATTTTGATAAAATGGGAACATTATTTTTCTGTGACGACCATGGAGGTGGCCTTATCATCCTTACCTAACAGTTGAACTAACAGTCCTAACAAGTTTCCCATGCAATCGCAAGCTTTCTGCTTGTAAGTCCCATTAATTCAAGTATCGTAAGTATATCAAGTATATTTATGGCAAATATATAAAAATATAGTCTGGAGAAAACCCTGTGACTGTGTACAACCCGTATACATTTGAATCAGAGGTTATGAGTGTTGAGGAAGCCAGTGGACAGTGTTGGGTTAGTAATGTTTTGTTAAGGTAGTGATCAAAGGCCTGTTGAGAGTAACAGAACTATTGAAACTTATTATAAAGTGACAGGGTGCCAAGTTCAGGACTAGGAACTTCATAAAGTAGATGGGAGTCCAATGCAATGCGTCAGGTGAACTTGATTTTAGCCTGTCAGGGCAAAAAAGGAACCAACAAAACAGTCCAGAAATGCCACCTCTCCTTGATGGCTTAATCAAACATGCTCATACACTCAAGTATCTCAAATATGTGTGCTTGTTTGAACCATGCCTGAGATAATGTTTTCAGACTCCAACGCGAGCGGGATTGGACAGGCTAGCTGCAGTTGTCAAGATCTCATGCTGTAACCGTAGGTGTTTCATTACATTTCTTGGCAGTTTATGCAGAAAAAAACATCCAATTACGGTCTTGTAAAAACAGAAAAAAGCAACAACAGAAATCCACAGCACCAAACAATAAAAGCTTCTCTTTTTTTGCCATGTCTGATCTCAGTCCAGCCTGGCACATCTTGTCCACCCGCTTTGAGTGTGTCCTAGTCCTGCCCAGTCCAACTGAGACAGCAGGCCCAGAACCCCTCAGGGCCACTGAGACGCTCTGGCCTGAGCCACGGATGCTCTTCACCACGGGTGCATGTTTCCAAACCACTTCCTGGGCTGCCCCAGTCAGCACAGAAACAGTGCCCAATGTTATCTTGGAGCTTCTGAGAGATTTGTCGTAGGACTAAAGATCTGAGGGACGGATATCTTTATGTCCTCCATCTTGGCTTTGCTGTGTAATAGTCCAGACCTGTCAGGAGCAGACAGACAAGGGGTCCAAGGAATCAAGACATGTCAAAACATTTGGAAAAGCAAAGGTAGGATTTGCTGATAAACAGAACTACGGCGTGAAGTTTCATATGATATAAAAGCTACAGAAATCTCAGAGATCTAGAAAAATCTTTGAAACAGGATATGCGATACAGCTGTGGAATCTAATTTCCACCAGCATTTTCATCTGTTAGTTTAACAAGTTTCTTGAGCACACATTTATGTTTACTAAGTTCAGAAACAAATTCTATATCCTTGGAAAATATTTCCATACAGTATACACACACTCATGTGCTCGTACACGCTCAAACCCCTCTTCCTTTGTACTGTAACTGTAGCTATGGGGCCATGCCAGCAACTTCTACAAGGTAGTGATTGATCAGTGTTTTGTAACCTTGTCAATCCCAAAGGTTTTACATGCGGCTTTGTCTGCATGATCCCCTGTGCTGTTTGATTGTGTGAGTTCCCCTGCTGGACTGGGTGTCTACGGAGGGCTTTTGTGGCAGACAGAGGCCTAACTCCCCCAGATCCATGACTGATCCCCCTGGCTGCAAGCCCGGGCCCAGGCCCAGGCAGGGAGACATGGGCTTGGGGAGAGAGGCTCCATGGGGCTAGGGGAACATGGGGGTGCAGCAGAGTAGAGATGACTAAAGCACACACATCCTTCACTCAAGTACAAGTACAGATACTCATGTTTAGAATGACTCTGGTAAACATTGAAGTACTGACTACACTCAAGTTAAAGTGAAGAAGTATGAGTTCTGACATTTAGGCTGCTTATGTCAAAAGTAGGGATTACCACGACCTGGTTAGTGTCAGGCTGCTAACTGGAGCTCACATCAAATTATTACACAAATACAAAGCGAAAATAAGGAAACACAGTGCATTTGCCAGGAATCATTTTGGAACATCTCCACCACATATGGCTATGGGTGATTAAGAATGTCTCTTTTCTCTGTCATGTTGACATCTCCAACTCCCTGTCCTGTCGATAATCTTAGCCATTCCTGTTGCCTTACGCTTGTGCGTGATAGCCAGGAAATGAAAACAGTGCGCTATGACAAGAAATAATATTGATCATGCCACCAAAATACAGATTAAAACTTAAGGAATGACCCTGGTTTGAAATTGTAACAAGTGAGGAAGACAGGAGGGAAGACCAAGGCCAGCAGAGAGAGAGAGAGAGAGAGAGAGAGAGAGAGAGAGAGAAAGAGAGAGAGGAGGTTAAAGACAGCGAGGAAGAGAGACAGATGGTAGAGGTAAGCGAAGAGAGAAGCGGGAGGACAGGAGGAGAGTGGAGAGGATGCGGCTCCGGAAGAAGGCAGGAGGCATGTTTGTGTCAGGACTATAATCTACCTCCTCCATCTCCAGCTCTGTTCTATCTGACCAGGCGCCTCTCTGCCTGCCAGCCTGGGAAACAGAACCAGGATTTACCTCCTCGGACCCCAGGACACCATCCATCTGCCCCCTGCATGCTCCCCTGCATTTCATCCCCAAGGCTGGTTCAGTGGGTTTTCAGCTTCGATGTAAAAGCTCTGGACCGAGTTCTCCTACAGCCTCTGTAAATCCACAAACCCTTAGTACATTGAAACAAAGATTGTTCTTGGCATGTTCGGGTTATGTTGTTTGTACAGTGATACTGTACTGACAGACAACCTGGCCTTGCAACCAGGAGACAGTGAGCTAGGGGGTAGTGAGGGAGAGAAGCGAGGTAGGGGGCAGGGGAGCTAAAGAAAGGCAGGGGAAGCACAGAGAGGGAGAGGCAAAGTGAGGCAGGGGAGGCAGGGGAATGCAGGAAGAGGCTGAAGGCAGTAGAGAGGTTGGGAGAAGCAAGAGGAGGCAGGGGGGAGAGCAGGGGATACAGAGGGAGGCTGAGGTGGCTTAGTAACAATGTATCAGAGTGGTGGAGTGATCGAGGGGCATGAAGCCAAACCAGGGAGGTCCGGACACAAGGTGGGTGGCAGGGTGCTAGGGTGGCAGTGTTTGCCTTTCCATGCTGCTGGTTTACCCATGGAGATAAGCCTGGGAGGTCAGGCAGCGGAGGCACCTTGGGCCAGCCTGGCTGGGACATGAGATTCCCCCTGGTGGGTTTGGACTGTGCTGCTCGTTATCCGACCAGTGAAATCACACAGTAATCTCTCATTCTTATAGGCCATGTAGAAGTAGGCGGAATGGTACCAACCACTGCCCATGAACAGAATCATATCACAATGATAATAGCTCTGCTCTCCTAATCTTGCTATTCTTCACAAGCTAAAGAAGTGACTTTGCATGCGCGTGTTCTTGTGTGTGTGTGTATGCCTCCCTCAGCTGGAGGTAGTTATGGCAATGAAGGGGAAGCAGGGGTGGTAGGTGTGTGTGACTGTAGAGCATTGTGGGCCTGCTAGCCCATGTCTAAATAGCTCAGGGCTGTTTCTCCTTCTGTAGCCACATTTAGCATGTTCCCCTAAACGCCCTGAAACACTGTTTTCATAGCTAATAGGCTGGCAAGGGAGGCGCCATTGTGAGAAAGAGAGGGAAAGTTCCACAAAGTAGGGCTAGAATTGTAATTCTGCTAGGGGCCTCAAATGTGTGTGTATTTGAGAGGGGGCGGGGGGTGGGGTGGGTCACACTAAGGGTCAGGGTTCACCCATCATCACAGCGGTCCAATCAGGGCAGAGGTGAAGCGGGGCACAGTTCTACTGATCTGGAGGTCGTGCCCCTGCAGCTGGTCTCTGTCCCTCTGCCAGAGTCTTTCACATCACTTGCTCTAGGACTCCAGTAGTTTCAATACTAGGTTGACTAGAAGTCAACTTACAAAGTAGCTTTAAAGAGAACAATGTTGAGTTGCATATTTCTCTTGCCCTTAATAAGCCATCACACACATAGCTTTTCTACCCCCACCCTGCCCCACCCCCTCCTGTCTTCTCTTCCTCCTCCTCCTCCAAGTTCGAACACAAGTGAAACTCTCTGGAGCAGGGTGTCTCCTGGAAAGGAACACCGGTTTAGACTCAGCCTTTTCCACCCATTGTGGCTACATCCACAATCATTCTTCTGCAACGTAAAATGACTTTTAGAATGAGATGAATGAGTTGGAGTGGGACCACAAGCTGGAGAGCTTCTGACAGGCAGCAAGACTGTCTCTAGATCTCATCAATCATGTTCTGATGAACCATGCTGACTTCATATTCACATTCACAGAAAACGGTCCTTATACAAAATGTAGGATGGAGTTAGGGACAAAGGTGCTCCATGAAAGATTCATCAGGATATCAGGAACTAATTTACAATGGAAACAATTACCTGCTAAAGTTTAGCCTTTTCAAATATACAATAATAGAGAATGAAAAAGACAAGCATGACATGTAACAAGTAATAAGTTAGAGGAACATTGACAGTGAACATATCAACTGGAAGAAACAACAAGCTTAAAGATGTCTGTCAGTAATGGCCTCCACCATCGGACACATCGACATTGTAAAAACTACTGGCAGATTAATGTCTTCTACCACTTAAATATCAACATCTGCCAAATCTGTTCTAATGACATCCTTTTGACTGACTGACAGGTAGACAGACTGACGACCAGACAGAATCCCCTGTGAACCATATTTGCCTCAAGCTTTGTTAATCCTGGAGAGAAACATAAAGGGACGAATGAGATTTGAAGTGCCTCTTCCTGTCCTAAAGGGAACTAAGCGAAAGTGGAGGGAAAGTTTGGAGGGTCACGGTTAACCCTTTAACTGCATTCTGTTCAGGCAGTCAGGGAGGGTGTGGGAGGGAGGGGAGAGCGAAATAAGGAAAAAAAAAGAAAAAAAAAGAAGAGAAATCGAATGAATTAGTTAAAAACAAATAGTCTCTATGGTAATCAGTTTTCTAACAGTCTACACACAAGCTGAGACAACCACAATCCACAGCTTCTAGGATGATTTGCAGATGATTTTCAAACGTTTTGGCTGAAAGTGTTTATATGGCTGTCAGGCAGACGAAACAGAGCCAGCACTGGTCATACAGAGAGGCCAGTCCAGCTCCCACCATCCTTGCACCATCAGCCTTTGATTATTAATAATGTTTACATTAACCTGTTTTCTATCTGACAGAAAAGCAAATAGAGGTAATGGCTCAATTAAGGCAATTTAGTCTTTCGAGCCGACAAATTAATTACCCGTTTCCCTTATGAGGAAATAAACAGAGTGGGAGGGTTGAGAAGAGAGAGAAGGTTTAGGTTGGGCCATCACTCTGGGTCCAAGCCCTCAGACCACAGCAGACATACATCAGGGTGATTAGCTGTGCTCTCAGACAGGGCGGATTTAAACACAGGCAGAGAGAGGAGAGAACTCTAGTCCCCAGGGCTGAAACAAGGCAGGCTTTTGTGTGTCCTGATGATGGCTAAGGCAGAGAGGCGCAGTTAAGCAGACATATTACACCAAGTGTCCATTTCCTCCGCAAGATAAACTAGTTCTAATGATGATGAGAGTGGATGGTGGAGAGTACGATCATGATGATTATCGCTTTTTAAAAACCTTGCTAGGCCAACTGTGAAGTGTGACTGATGAAACACCACTAAAAATGTGTAATTATTTCTAAGATAATTGTAAGGTTTTACATCATTTGGTTATGTTACTGTACAGTTTCCCTGTAGCGTGAACATTGGAGTCAGGCCGACTGAGAACTTGGCAAGAATCAGTGTAATACTAAGCTAAGACACAGCTAAAGATCCTACACTAATAACTAGCTAAGGTCTCCAAGGCCAAGCAGCAGCATTAGATAATGTACATTCTCTCCTTGTTCTTGAAGGGAGATTATAATCTTATATTCCCCAGATTAGAGCTAAATTAGAGATTAGTGACAGCTAGTCCTGTAGGAAGATTAGACCCTTGGACTGCCCTGTGGTCTCACAACACCACGTTTACGTTAGAGCTAAGACCTGTTGAGTACCAGACAGTGCACAGGGGAGGGGGGAGGGGAGAAGCTGGGAGCTGATTTACAATGGAACCTGTAGTGATAGATTCTGTTTTACAGTCAAAAGAGGCTGACATGTCCATTCTTTACTACCACAGTGTGCATCGATTCACAGTGTCAATATGCTGGTTAGTGCGCGTTAGATAGCGGTGTCATTAGTAGTTAAGCTTTCTACCCGTTTATGCCTCCGTTCCAATGTTCTTCTTCTTTGTCTTTCCTTTTTCTAAAGATGTATTGGAAGGTGGTGCTGTCAGTCATGCTGGCTGGTGTTCTATTCGCTGTGGGGGAGTCCAGGAAGACCCGCCCCCAAGGCTCCATCCCTTCTCCTTTTAAAGGAAACGGCAACACCTCTGACCGCCGCACACGCAAACAGGAAGTGTTGGCCTCCAGCCAGGAAGCACTGGTTGTCACGGAGAGGAAATACTTGAAGAGCGACTGGTGCAAGACGCAGCCCCTGCGTCAGACGGTGAGCGAGGAGGGCTGCGTGAGTCGCACCGTCATCAACCGCTTCTGCTACGGGCAGTGCAACTCCTTCTACATCCCCCGGCACGTCAAGAAGGAGGCCGAGTCCTTCCAGTCCTGTGCCTTCTGCCGGCCGCACAAGTTCACCACGCTGACCGTGGAGCTGGACTGCCCCGACCTCCAGCCGCCCTTCCGTCACCGTAAGATCCAGCGGGTGAAGCAGTGCCGCTGCATATCCGTCAGCGTGGGGGACGTCGGCAAGCAGTGACCAGGTGCGAGGCCGAGGGCGACCTGCAGGATGGACGGCAACGGTGGGAGTGTGGACTGCAGACGTGGGGATCCTGCTGTGTTTAGGCCACCCTTTATATACCCTCGACCAGCCTACACTGCTCCGCGGGGGGTTCTGGGTCTCTGAACACTCTTCCTCCCCAGGAGCTCTTCTGAGGAGCCCGACTCCTCTCACAGACACTCGTCCGTACACCCTGAGTGTACGAGGGCAAAAACACCAAGTTTGATGTCTATGACTTTCTCTTTACGATTACACATACACATACACAGTGCGAAAACAACTCAATATGCTCAGAACGTGACTGCTTCAAGGACAAAGTGTATCCGCACTCACCCAACAAGAAGACACGTTAAGGAGGCCATGGTTCCCATCTACTTCTGAGACAGACTCTATGACAGACATTCCACAGCTGATTGAGCATCGCAGAGTATATGATGCTATCCTCCCCCTCCATGCCCCTCTGAACTGTGATGGGAGTGTGTGGGGGTGGGGCGGGGGTGGGGTGGAGTGGAGGTGGGGCCTTTCACGGTTGCCTCAGTGGGATCTTTCTCCAGAGGTCTTGAGAGTTAGAGATGAAGAGAGACTGGGTCAGTAAGTCACTCAGGGCACCGTCTGAAGAAGGAGAGGAGCTGTTGACTGAAGGCAGGTTTGCTGCACAAGAGTGGGCCTTTCAAAACTGTGTCCAATACCCTACTGTGGATCCTAATAGCACTATATTGCTGTGTATAAATAAGTAAATAAACATTATTATTACTAGACAGCACATTATAGAGATTATATCAAATGGTACAGTATAAGAATTTATATATCTAGAAATATGAATAAATTATACACCAAATCCATTCTGAGTGATTTTATTCCTTTTTTGGCTTTGAGTAATTGGTGTGCTGGGGGAGAACTGATAGTTGTCAAGAAAGGTTTGCCAGATCTTTCCAAAACACTGTTTTACAATGGAATGTATTAAAATGAGATCAGAAAACATGAAACCAAATAAAATGCTGAATTTATTCATCCTTTTATTTTACATAAATTACACTGCTCCTGAACCAAAACAGAAGATCTGGTTGATACAAACACTTATTGCACATAGAGGATTCAAACCTCAAACAAATCCAGGATTGTTAAGTGATTGACATGCCGAACACAGAACACAACATTAACAAAAGAAATGTTACAAGGTTGAATACTACTTTACATTGATAAAATCATTGAATAGCATTTTAAATACATATTTTTGCAACCAAGTCAAGTGGTGTAATTTAAATGCAAAAATTAAACATTCCTCTGAATACTTTCTTACAATGTTAATTTCAAAAGAAATGCAATAATCTGCCCCTGCCCACTCTCACAAACAGGTCGAAGATTCAAAATGAGCATCTCTTCTTAAATACGTCAGTCAGTTATACAGTTACAGAGGTTAGGCATTTTATTTCCCATACTTTGGATGACACAGATGTAGGTTGTCAAATATTCCGTATATTAGAGAAGATGTGCCTGTACAGCTATGGAAAGCTCCAGAAAGCAGTTGACTGCTGTCATTTAGCTGAGCTCACAGATGGTATGTTCACATTCAGAGGTTTTGTTAACTTAAAACCAACACAGACAAGCTGGATCCTGGACAGACTTTTTTTCTTTTAATTTGTTGTTTTTTAAAACGCCGCTGCTTCAAACATTGTAATCAAGTAGGATTTGAACAACATTGATATTGAATTGATCAAAATTAAATGGTGGCTTGAATGCAAGATTATTAAAAATAAATCCTACTGCTGAAGGACCTAACACCATTGTCATACAACTGATGCTACAGAAAGTGTCTGTTTGCTGGTCACTATCCTGTGTCTCATACATCCTTATGTCCAAGACCAGGATCCTACAGCCTTGACATTATTTGGACAAATCGCAGGATCCCTTGTTGGATGTGGGTATGGAGAATGAGCGGATTACGATAATGGAGCAGTACCTCCGTAGTCAAGCAGGCAGACAGACAGACAGACAGACAGGGATTACTGTTCTAGTCCAGTTCACCTGCTGGTCCATGCAGTCCAATTGGGCTTAGTCTCTCCTCATCCACCTGTCTCCACGGTGCTCCACTGGCCAATCCATCAGATCTTCATACCCAGCTTGGCTTTCTGGAGAAACAAAACAAAGGTTTAGGCTTCAAACTGTTCTCCCTGCATCTAGGAAGATGAGACTAGGAGACAGACCACACTGAAATGAGCTCATTGAGAGACGAGTGAGGTGCCGTGTGTGAAGGAAGAGGAGAGAAGATGCTGAGATGGACGTACGATTCCTGAGGCATGCTTGGGTTTGACACTGTAAGTGGCCTTTTCCTTGGCCTGTCTGAAACACTCCTCAGCTGCCTTCAACCTGAAACACAGGACAGAAACACACACACCAAGTTAGATGAACTGGAGGAATTAGATCCATCGCATACAGGGTCTGTGCAGAAGCACTTCCTCGCAGGCGCAACCATAGGGTTGGATAAATCACGTGTTGGTTCGGACATCGTGTGAAGCCCCTCCCCCTGACACACCCACATACCCCACACTCTAGAGGTGCTGTGACCGCTGCTGCCCTGGGTCCCGGTCGATCTTGTAGTGGTTCGACTGACCCCTGCCAGGTACGATACCAACCCTGGTACTGGAGCTTACCGGCCAGCCGCTTACTGGGCTGTTCCCACACGAGCCACGCCGCACACTCCGAAAAACAAGTCTAATCCTCCCCTAGTGTAATACACTGGCCCTCGCACCAGCTCTCTCAGGGCCAGCATCCATAACAACTCACGTCACCTCTACGCCCTCACATGTATCCACGTCGCTCAGTCTGACCCGATGAGGGCCAAAGGAACGGAGCATCACAACATGTGCAGGTCACAAGTGAGTCTAATCGCCCTTAAATCCCAATGCATCATGCACACGCGCAACCACACACGGTGGGAGACTGTAATCCCAGCCATTACTATATAGCATACGCACTACGTACAGTCAGAGAGAGAGAGACAAACACATGGAGAGAGAGTGAGAGAGAGCGAGAGAGAGCGAGAAACAGAGCAAGAGAGACAGAGCGAGAGAGACAGAGAGAGAGAGAGAAAGAGAGAGAGAGAGCAGAGTGAAAGACTGAGAATGAGGCATCCTCTTGACAGCGTCTAATAGCTAGGGACAGTTCTTCGTGTGGAAACCGTCGTTTAACCGCCACAGTCGGAAGCTCTGCGATCTGACGTGCCTCTCAACCTCAGACACGTTTGCACAGACAAACAGAATGGACCGACCTGTCCGGCCACGGTGCCTTCGCAGCCTCAGAGGGATGTGCAGAGAGGAGGACCAGAGGGAGCGTGCTGGGGAGGATGAGGAGAGCCCAGAAATGAGAGAGTGTGAGGAGGTTGGAGGGTGGCCATGAAAGGGAAGCTGTCTCTCATTTCCTAACCATCAAAAGCAGCAACAGGTTTTCTGCAGACCCATAATTGGCAATGTGTTAGTGTGTGAGGCAGCCACTAGCTGCACGTTATTGACATCGCTGTACACACACGTGCACGCACGCACGCACGCACACCACTAGAAGAACTGGGAGCATGTTCCTGACACATTGGCTGCTTTACAAGGAGTTGGCTTTGACGCCAGAGGAAAGTGCTGTGGTCTCGCTTAATCAAAAAAATGATAAGGGCTTGTGTGTGCATGTCTGATGTGTATGTGTTTGGGTTTGCGGGTGTTTGTCTGCGGATTTGAAGCTGTGCGCTCCACATGTGTGCATACGGTTTGTGTTTGAGTCTACCTCATACGCCACAGACGGGGCTCCGTCTTAACTCATTTAAAAACCTGGGGTGTCAATAGGATCTAGTTTGCAAGTGAGCCCTGCTTACAAACAGTCTGACTGTACATTAGTATCAAGGGCAGACCAGTCAGACTGGTCCAGTCTGCCCCAGAAGGCTGGAGTTGGTTGTGAGTCTCTGTGACTGACAGATGAGTTGTTAGGACAGGCTGTGAGGATGATGGAAGTAGACCCTTATGATTTGTGAAAGCCTGGCCTCACAAGGTCTGCAGTTCCCTTTCTTATGTTACATGTAGAAGGCACCTTAGAAGACATTTGGATACAGATCTTGCAGAAAAGTCAAGAGGAAAAAAGTGCTTCAGTCTGAAGAATTGAGGGAAAAAGGGAGATAAATCTGGCCACCAAGTGCACTCCCCCCCCCATCCTCTCCCATTAAAGACTTCCTCACTTTCTCTCCTTTTCGTCTCCCCCTTGCATCTCTCCCCTTGCCTTCTCACCCCCCCACCCCCACCACAAACACCCCCCTCCTCTCTGCTCACCTCCTTAGTCTCCATCTTCTCTTCTACCACCCTCGAACTCTCCTACCATACCACCCTCCACCACACTAGCAACACATACACAAACACACCACACACACAACCCCACACACAACACCAAATAATATTCACACACACACACCACCACACACACCACACACACCACAACACCACCACACCAATCGATCACACACACACACAACACAAACACACACACACACACACACACACACACACACACACACACAAACACACACACACACACACACACACACACACACACACACCTCTCTCCTTGTCTACCTCTCCCTGTCTCTCTGGACCAGGCTACAGCCTGTGGCTGTGTGTTTATACAGAGCTGAGTTATGAGACCTTGGTAAAGCCCAGGACAGAGGCACATACACATGGTTTGTCAAGTCAGTCAGAGAGACACAGGTCAGTAGCTACCACTTTATAACTACTTTAAACACCACTCTGGAGCAACACACCCCCACTACAGATGAGAAGCGATGAGCGAGAGAGAGACAGTGACAGGACAATGAGAGCCCTCGCTTCCTGTCACTAGTAGTCTGGCAGAGCTGGATGAGTGTGTGTGTGTCTGTCTAAGTGTGTCTGTAAGAGGAAATCAGAGAGTGGGAGGGACAGAGAGAAAGAGGTTAAGGCTATCCAGCAAACGTGCGTGTGTCTCTAGAACCAAGGATCAGCCAGGTCCAAATAAGGGCCGGCTGAGGCAGGGTCACGCTCTGTTCCAGAACCCTCTCCATGTCTGTCTAATGACGGAGGCAGCAGGAGACACATCCTGACAATTAGCAGTGCAGGAGACAGGGGTCCCTGGGCTGTGAAGGTTTAGCATGAGCAGTCACACATCGACCGTTTCGGGGCGTTTAAGGGTGTGTGTGTGTTTGTCCGAGTGTGTGTGTGTGTGTGTGTGTGTGTGTGAAAGAGAGCAAGAAGGACAAAGAGAGGGTTTGAGGAGCTGTGTGTGTGTATGTGTCCGTGTGTCCGTGTGTGTGTGCGTGTCCGTGTGCCCTGGTGAGTCAGGTCAGAAGCAGACACTGACAGCTTGTCTCCTCTCTCTAATACAGATGTCTGGATATTTGCTATGATTTCTTTAATCCGCTACACTTCTCAGAAACCAAACTACCATCCGTTCAGCTTGGCTGAGAGCGACGAGACTTTGCCTCGACTTCAAAGCAGAGAGGCAGACGATGCTTCATCTCAATAATTCCAACATAATTCTGAAACACTGATGAATTACAATGATCAATGGCAACACATATGCTGTCCCATCTGAAATGCAGGATCCCAATAGAAGCCATCTGAAATGCAGGATCCCAATAGAAGCCATCTGAAATGCAGGATCCCATTAGAACCCATCTGAAATGCAGGATCCCATTAGAACCCACGCGCACCTCTCCGACATGGCCTCCTGGCTCCTTAGTACAGAGCTAATTGGCGTTGGTGCGAGCAGCCTGTTAGAGCACAGGTCAGAGCTGTGCCAGGAAGCAGAGGCTCTGGAGCCCCTCGCTGATGGGACGACACACACCGGACACCCATCTGAGAGGGACGCCATTTCCCACCTCTGTTTTCTTTACAAACCACTTCCATCCTCGCCAAGGTAATGCCCTCTAACAATCCAGTCAGACAGCGTCCGTCGGGTCCCTCACTCTCAATAAGCCCCCCCACCCCCCACCCCCCCACACACACACTGAGGAAGGCCTATAGCAGAGGAGCCAAGGCATGTCCCATACATTCCATGGAGGATCAGAGGAACTTGATATAAACTGGATGGTGATCTCTGTACAGATGCAGGCTGATAGACATGCCTCTCTGGTTGTGGTTGAAAATGAATAATGTAGAAAGCTCTCCTGTCTTATCGGCTGCTAGCTAGCCATGCAGGCTCATTTGTATTTGTTGACTCAAGGGGCGTTATCTAAAAACCTCATCGGACCACTGGCAGCTACTCGTTCAAGCCAGGTCCTCTTCTCATTACAGAGACTGGAGAGCAAGCTGTGGTTCAGAGACCAGCCTAACCCCCCCTGCCCTCCCCCCTTCTCTCGGTGAATGGGAATGAGGCAGATAGAATCTAATAGTAAACATATGGGCCATGTTATGGGAAGGTGGTGTTCAAAGATGTGTTGGAGTACAGTGGTAGAATACTAATGGGACACAGGGACCTCCCAATGCTAGGCCAGCCCAAGCCAGACCAGGACAGGGCAGGCCAGACCAGGCCAGGACAAGACAGGCCAGGCCAGACCTGGCCAGGACAGACCAGACCAGACCTGGCCAGGACTGGCCAGGACAGACCAGACCTGGCCAGGCCTCCGGAAAGCATGGCAAGTCTAACTCAAGCTCCTCTATTAAAAATCCAACCTTTATCCAATTGAACACCTCAGATGAGTTGACTTGCTTCATTGTAAAGAGATAGTTGTGGCCACATGTCTCAAAAGAGCTGTGGGTAAGATAGAGACCAGAGCTCAGAATAATGGCTGAGCATCTCTCAAACGAGGCTATAGTTAACAGTATTCTCATTGACCGGAACAAGAGATCCAAATTAACCACAGCTTCATAATGATCTCAAACACACTGCCATGATGTGTTAGAGATGACACACCTCAGTGAGACTAGATCAAACCTGCTGCGAAGGAGTGTGTGTGAGTGTGAGTGTGTGAGTGTGAGTGTGAGTGTGTGAGTGTGAGTGTGTGTGTGTATGTGTGTGTGTGTGTGTGTGTGTAAGTGTGAGGGAGAGTGTGGTTGAGTGTCTCTCCACTGCAAACAAGAGAAGATTCATTTCTGCCATCAGGAGGACCTAATGTGAGGAATTCTGCTGCATCCACCATCCCCTGTCACAACAAAGGCCCTCTCCATCACTCACTCCAAGGTGTAACAAATTTGACCTCAGTCAAGCTGCGGTATTTTTCAACCTCCTTTGACAGCTTGCCAGGGAGGGGGAGAGAGATTCCAGAGAGAGGGGGAGCGAGGGAGGGGAAGAGAACGGAGGAAGGATAGAAGACAAGGAGGAGGAGAAGGAAGGAAGGAAGGAAGTAAGGAAGGGAGAGGGGGGGGCGAGAGAATAATGAAGGGGATAGAGAAGGCCGAGGAAGGAGGAGGGGGGACGGTGAGGGAGAAAGAGGGACAGAGTGGAGAGGAGAGAGGGCAAGGTATTTTCCCCTAGATGCAAGTTTTATAGCCAACAATGTCAGTAGAAAATAGATGACGTGGCTGGGTATGAAATTCAGTATCAGGTCATATAAAATGAAACTTCAGTGATCTACAAGGACAGACAGCCTAAGCTCTCCTAATCACTCTTCATCTGACGGAAAATACATGTGGAGACAACTGGGGCACAGCTAAAGATCGTCCCACCAAAAGCTTCAGTGGAGGATCACATCCCCCATGTCTGCCCGGCCAGGAAAGCATATCATGGGCATCACATTCCTTTTATTAGACCCTGGAAGTGGAATACGCATGGCGGCCGAAACCCAACGTGCTGTGTGAGTATTGCTAATCGAAGACTGTGCTGGTAACAAATTCTGCTAGTTCTCCGGCCTTGACTGTGAAACCCTGGTGCTCTCACAACATCTGAAACGCTAAGAAACGCTGAGAAGTCCAAATTCACGGTTGAAAAAAAATCAAGCTGCAATATGTTTTTCCCTCGCGAGTAACTATCACTGGCATGACTTGTGGGTAGAGAACCCTGCTTAGCAAGACTTGTAAAGGAACCGAAGAGAGCTGCGGTCGATCTCAAGGGAGCCGTACCTTTCCTGAAGGATCAGCTTGTTCTCCTTCTTCCATAGCTCTTTGAAGTCTGAGGAGAACTCGTGCCACACGGAGAAGAAGGTGTGGGGAGAAACCTCCTTCTCTCCCATCTTGGCCTTTACGGAGAAGAACACCGTCAGCTCCAGGAAGCTGCAAGCAAAAGAAGACAAGGCTCACAAGGAGGAATTGCAGTGGCTGTTTTACAAGCAAAATAATGAGTAATAAGTGATTGTATTGTTTCATATCAAAGACACGATAAACCATGTTCTTGGTAAAATAATCTCCCCAAAACCCAAAAGTACATTTTGTACATACATCTAAATGTCAAGATGCCTGCTAAGGGCTGACATGATGCCACAACACTGTTTAGTTCAACCAGAGTTGACCAAAATGAATGCCACATTCTCTGAAAAACACTTATTGGATCCTTATTTAACTTAATTAAAAAGCTCCAAAGTGTTTTGACTGCTATGTCCCAGCCCATTTTGTACTAGTCTGATCTGCAGAGCCAACCTGTCTGTGTCTGACACAGAACCTTCTAGTTTACAAACTCCACATGAAGGGGAACAGGCGAGATTCCATACATAAACATGAGGCTATTCGAACTGCATACACCATGTGGACAACTCAAATGGTGTTGCTAGAGTATCCATCCAGAGCGGACAGAGGGACAGTTCGGAGGTAGAGGAGGTTCTCACATCTTGTGCGTCCCACTGAGCTGCGTCTCCTGAGCCTCCAGTTCACATTTGGCTGGAAAACAAAAGAAAACAAACAAACCAGAATAACGTAAATGATATGTCCTCTGTATGTCTGCACGTATCGAAGCAGGGTTTCCAGGGTTAGGTTGATTACTTCTGACAGCATGGCTCAGGAACAGGGGAGAGAGACAGTGAGTGTGTGTGGTGCAGAGAGGCAGTCCAATTATATCATCTAAGAAAAGTGAACCAAAGCCCTTCAACCCCGATACTCCCTCACCCCCAAAAACACGCACAACCCCCGTCATATCCACAGACGTCTCTCTGCTTCCCAGCTCCAGCTTTCATCCAGGACTAGCCCCAGCCATAACAACCCTCCCCAGCTCCCCTCCGCCTCCTGCCCAGGGAGGCAGGGGATCTGTGGGGCCTGGACAGACAGGAGGTCTCCCCTCCTGCCCTGATCTACGGTCCTCCCTACCTGGGGAATATCAAATCAGGCTTGGGTAATTGAAGCCAGAGCCACATCTGAGCTCTAAAGACACGGCCAAAGTGGAGATCTGTGGCTTCCAACACTAAATCTCCCTATTGATCTCGTAGCATGAGGTATCTATTGTTACCGGACAGTTAATCAGAGTGAAAGTTAGCAGTGAATGATCCTGCTGTATTACAGATAATCGTTGGTTGCTTGTGTTTTCACTGTGAATTAGCTACATTTATGGTAGATTTGATAAGTCACAATCTATTAAATAAAGCATGCTTGCTTGCTTTACCTAATTTCTTTCCTCACAGTTCGTCTCTGAAGTATTGAACCCTGTGATTTTCTGGAGGGAGATGGGCCTAGCCTGCCGCGTTTCACTGGAGCAGAAACGGCGGGCGTGTAGGGAAACCTACAGGAACATACCGGGGAGCGCTGGAGCCAAAGCAATCGGCACCAGCAACACTGGAAGTATTACATTATTGTCCCGTCTTTCAATGAGAAGCAGACGCGGAGTGTCCCGGCAGCACAACACAAAGTGTTCTTTCTTCGCTCTTCTGACCCGTGAGCGTGCTCTCTCCTTGGCAGGAATGTTCTGGAAACCGTAGAGGAAAAGAAGAGGCAGGGAACAACGGCCCCTAGACAAAACATGGCCGCTCTCGGCGCGGTCTGCTTTCACTTGGGGCCCTACGGCTCGGTGGCACACCCCAACGCCCGCTCGCTCAATCAGCGGGCGTCACGGTCAGGTAGTAACCACTGTTGACACGGTGGAGCAGAGACAACCACCGCAGACACCGCTTAGATATGACAGGGGATGTCAAACGGGGCAAGCTGGGAAGGAAGCTGGCCGGGAGGAGCCCGGAATCAGCTGGTCCTGGTGGGGTCAGCTCAGACTGCTGTACACCCTGGTGCTCCTACATCATATTGCCTCCTCTAACCAGCTGGCCGTACCCGGGAGAGGGGACTCCCACAAAGACGGAACCCTTGCGTCTGAAGACATTGCAATGTAGAAGCCAGGGCTACGGTACATGTGCAACAGTTTACAATCCATTCCAATATTAAGTGTGTTTCTGGATGACAAAGCTTTTTAAGCCTCATAATGACACTCCCACAGGTGATTACCCAGAGTGCACTTCTTCAATCAGCCGGACACACTCAAACAAACAGCCGCACACAAATGGACGGGAAATGGGATGTGAGTCAATGGGAAAACGGTGCCTGTTTGTTTGGATGTTAGGCTTGGATCCTCTCAGGCTCTGAGCAGGGGAGGGTTCTGGACAGGTTCTGCACAGCAGTGTACGTCTCCTCGCCTTGTCCAGCTGAACCAGCCACACCATGGGTTTATTTAGCTTCTCTGACATGCTTACAGTTGAGTGAGAGAGACAGAGAGACACAGACACAAGATGGAGACAGTGAGAATTAAAGAAAGGGAACGAGAGCATTTGATACAGACTTGAAAATGAAAGAGTTAAGAGAGAGAGAGAGAGAGATAAGCTGACAGTTGGAGAGAGACAGAGTGCTTGAGAGGAAGAAAATGTACAGTACATGAGAAAGTATGCATCGTGAGGACCAGTGAACTATCAGCATTCTGGGAGCCGAGGGAGGTTGGGGGGAAACAGGGTTTCCTGCGGGGCTGAGCAGGGGCGTCAGGGGTCAGCTGCTGGGGTGCTCATAGACAAATTGAGCCCAGTTGTGGGGAAGAGACTCCACAGAGCAGGCCCTGCAGGCTCTCTCTGTTGCTCTCTCTCTCTCTCTCTCTCGGCTTCTGATGTCTACGAGAACTCGTGGTACCGGAGAGTGTGTCAGTGCGTGTGTGTGCAATATGTGTTTGTGGAGGCAAGGATTGGAAGGGGTAACGTGTCAGAGGGAGGGTTTGCTAGGTGAGGGGGTGGAAAGGGCTTGAAGAATTCAGCTGAGAAGAGGTAGTGCCTGGGTGGGGGTCGAGTAGACAGCCCTGGGGTTAAAGCCTGTCACCTTTCTCTCCCTCTCCCACCCTCACCCCAGGTCCTCATGGGTCACCCTCCCAGATTAGCATCCGCACAGGGTGAGCTAAATCCCCTGCTGGACTGGCACCGGGTCACCGGGTCACAACACATTATCCAAACGCGTTAAGTGGCGTGGCAGCAGCAGCATCCTCAACAGACTAAATACAGCCAAAACACCCCCCAACGCACACACACAGTCCCCCCCATTCACAAACTCTCAGATCCTCCCTCTCTCAGACACACACACACACAGAAAGAGAACCACCCCCTCACACAAATGTATGCACAGATTATACGCCCCACACACACACAACACACATGACACAACCCACAGAACCCTGTTGTCACTTTGATTTATACATGCTCTGGATTCATGATTCAGTGATTCCTCGTTCATGGGGTCACCACCCAAACCCCTGAGAGGAAACGCAAGGAGAGGAACGCCAGGAATGCTCTGCCATTCAAACAATCAAGAGATAATGATGGGAGATCACGATTAAAAGGTTAACTGTGTGACATTCGGGTGAGTGAACCCGCCGTGACAGGATCTAGGTTGAAATATCTATGCCAGACGTCTTCAAACAGGAGGGTGCGAACGCAGACCTGCTCTCGCCAGCGAGTGTTGGTGTTAATGGGCGACGGCAGTATGTGCAGGCGACTGTATATGCATAACATATCTGGGCTATGCCTTTCATGTCCCGCCACATGTACTGCAACATCAATGGATTGCAACATCAAAAAAGGTCTGAGAGGCTGGCTAACCGAGACCAGCTCCAAACAGCCTCGCTTTCTTCCTCCTCCTCCTCCTCCTCCGCCACAAATCCTGATCCTCCTCTGCTGGTGTCATGTAGATGGGCAGTCAGACAGACCCGCCGGGTGGGTGTCTGTCTGTAGCAGTCAACAGAGGTCATTATGTAATGTGTTGTTTCAGAGTCTATCACAGTCCCTTGGTAGGATAGTCTAGTATACCTGCTCAGTCCATTAAACAATGTGGAGACTCAACTGTGGTCTCTGAACATTGGACATCCGCTCAGCAGCCACCAGCCACAGACCAAGACTTAGCTGCTAAGGGGAGTGCTTTCCCCCTTCTGCCATCCCTCCATTGAGGGATGGCAGAAGACACACAGCTGTAGGCCCCAGGACTAATGCTTCACATCCTTTCCTAGGCAGTTAGGCCCAAACATTGTGTGTGAGTGTGTTTCATGTTTGAATGTACGTGTGTTCTGCTCTGCTCACCTTGACTGAGGAATTCATCCATCTTGTCCTTGAAGGGCTGCAGATGTTCTTCTGATGACACCTTGCACACTTTCTCCACCTCTGAAGTGCATGCTGGAACCACAAGTGAACCCAGACCAACATCAGAAAGACACTTCGAGTGACAAAGAGAACATAGCATTGAATGCAGAACAAGACACACAAGACTTCAGTAAATACAGAGTAAATATATATTATGGAAGGACTCCTTCCGTAATATATGTTAAAGTTCTGGATAAATTCTACAAGGTAAGTCCCATTTCTAACATGTGTCCCTTATTCATTTAACAGGTATCTTCTACTATTTTGTAACATTAGTCTTCTTTTTCTTTGACGGACAGAGGAGACTTGAGCAGAAAAGATGGAAAAGTGTGTGGAAGAATGTTTCTACAAAGCCAATAAGTCAATTACATTCCTCTCCATTCACCTGTAACCCCTTCAGCACAAACAGGCAGGCATACATCGTTCACAGTGAGAAGACTGATGTCCTCTTCCTGCAGAATCTTGGAATTCTGGAACTTCCGTGACGTTCAGAGAGTCACGTAACAATCAGTGTTCATGATGGATTAGATCTCTCCCTGCTTGGCCTGGTCTGGCCCGGCCACATGCCAATCTAAATGCCATCTGGACTATTACAGACCACTTAGTTGACCTGTGGTCATGCAATGCTGCATAGCTGGGGTTACCTAGTTAACATGCTCCCAGCCTCTACTTTAGCTTTCACTTTTCACTCCGAATCTAGCCTTCAGGCCAAGCTACTGCTTCAAACTCTGGTCTAGTTCCACACTCAGCTACAGCTTTAAACTCTATTCTAGATCCACACTCAGCAACATCTTCAAACTCTTGTCTAGTTCCACATTCTGCTACAGCTTCAAACTCTTGTCTAGTTCCAACCCCATGTCTCAATCCAGTTTCAAACTGAATTCTAGATTTCAAACAAGTTTCAACCCCTGGTCTAGCCCCAGCCTCAGCCCCGGCCCTAGCCCCGGCCCCAGCCTCTCTCCATATGTGCTGCTGTCTACTTTCACCACTGCCTAGACCTCAGCGCTAACAGATGGAACCACTGATATGGACGAGACTGTCAGAATGATAGCAGACTAGATGTCATTCATCTAGATAATATTACACTGTGTTGAAATAAAAAAACCCTCAAATGGATAGTCACAGAAAGATGAGCTGGGCGAGAGAGAGAGAGACCGTGGGAGAACATGACAGAAACAGACAAAGTAGAATGCTAAAAAGTGATACAGACTCTTTGCAAAAAACAATTGGTTCCTTTAAGATCTGTTGATTGACAAGAGCTGGTCAACAACAGCAACAAAAACAAAAAAAAACATTCCATAAAAATACACCACTTTCTCCGACAGGCAAATGAGATGACAGAGCCACAACAGGACAATTGTCTTATCTGATCTATATATGATATTTAGGGAACCCCGCCGCACGCACACGCAGACACACTTTCCTTACCCCCTCTCTTTGTATATAGCCTCATATATAGGCTCCTGTTATTACAAAAGTATTAATTTACTCTCACTAGGTTTACACATGAGGTTTTCTGGTTCCAGCATTTACAATCATCTCCCCATCATGTTGCCTTTCTCTGTCTCTGTCCGGACCACCAGAACACCGCGGGAGGAGGGAGTAGGGGCACACGTTTGTTTGTTTTGACATCCTAACAAGTGAACATCCTCCAGGGCCTACAGGCTAACCCTGCAGTTTAACCCCCCAGAGAGGGAGCTCATCCTGGGGCTGGGAGTAGCGCCGACTGGGCGCTGGCTGCTGGGTCATACACTCTGGAGATGCCCTGTCTATCCTGTCCAAACAAACTCAAGTCCTTCATTTTCATATAATTAAAAACACTCAAAACACTTCTTATAAAGTGATGGTGTCTTACAGTGTAGCACTGTAAGCAGTCAGGCTAAGGGTGTTTGGATCTGCCTGTGAGTGAGTGTCTGAGTGTGTGTCTGTGTGTCTGTGTGTTTGCATAAGATTGGGAGGTGTTTATCCAACTTCCTTCTACTTCCTCTTGTCATCATTTAATGAGTCCTAGGAACAGAGGTATGAGAGTCTAATTGGTCGAGCCAATTACTGCCAAGGAGGCTATGCAGGAAATGACCTGCGCTCTAAGCGCAGCTAAGCATGTGACCAGGCTTGACACTTGCTTCTCCAGGAGATACTGTAGCTCTGACTCACTCCACTGGCTGGAGACGAGAAATGGGGGCTCTTTGTGTTTTAGGATGTTCGCTCTCTCTCTCTCTCTCTCTCTCACACACACACACACACACACACACACACACACACACACTTTCTGACGCATATTGGAAGATGAGAATGAGGAGCGAGAAGAAAGATGGATTCAAACAATGCTAAACAGACATGAAGAGATGGCCATTTTCAACGCATCAACAACTCCCAGCCTAGTAATGACTGACCTTGGGTAATCAACTGCCGATTGAACTGTGTTCAAAGCCCTGTTCCCAGCCAACTCTCCAGACTCTAATCACATCAATATTTATAGAAGTCGATTTATTGTAATTTGGCCCATTGTCCTAGGACAGACAACTGGATAATTTGAGAAATAGTCTGACCATGCATTCTTTACATCCTGAATATCAGGAAGCATGACAATAATTTACTTCTCAACTCAGATTCACAGAGATACCATCACATAGTTTGTACATTATTATAAGCATTACGTTAAATGTATCATTTTCTAAACTTGGAGAGAACAGATTCAAGGCATCAGAGAGAGGATGATAATGTAGTTAGGACAGGGGACCCGGGGAGACACTGCGACAGAGATGGAGAGCAGGTCATCCAACAGGAACTAAGCTGCTGGTTCAGGAAGAACTTCTGCTAAGCTTATCACAGCAGGGTCTTGATCAGAACACTCGGGCTTGATTGGATGGGAGGCCAGGACAGCCAATCAACAGTCCTCAACCACAAACACAGAGCTCCTACCCCAACTCCATATACACTTGTCAGATCTAAATGGTGTGGAATAAAGCATGCACATAACTTAAAGCTTCCTCTGAACATGACTGTATTAGCATATCCTCTCCAAAATCAACCCCAATAGAACATTACACATGTAAAAAAAGTTGTGTATTGCAGGCTATTGTAACTGTACAACACCTTGGGCTAACATGGGCCTCGTCTGGAAAACAGTCAAAGACTTCTGACTTTTCCTTTGAAAAGTAAAAAAAAAAGAAGAAAAAAGGAGGAAAAAACTCTAACATGCAGATGTTTTGGATCAAGGACCTAAACACAACCAGGAGCGAGGCCTTAGGGGGAGAGGAGAGGCGTGCAGAGCCCGTTCAATGCTACTGACACAGTGACAGTACTCTGGATCTGTCTGGCCTCTAACCTTTATGCTAACACAGACTGAACTTCGTCACTTCAGATGATCAAAGGCTCCCCCCCCACACAGGTCCTCTCCTAACCCAGCAGAGTCCTTAAGTCTACCCAAAGAGACACCAGCACCTCTATACCAAACACTTGGATTACTCAGGGGTACTGGATTGTTGCACAGTGGCCAGGAATGAGTCAGTGTCTCACTATCTCGCTTACCCCTTAGTCTGTCTTAATAAATCACACCGTTAGGCTGTAGGCTACGGAGGCTGTCTGTGCATCTGTAGTAGACAAATATGAGCCCCAGCTCAGTCAGATCCCCCAAAAAAGGACCAGTGTCCAGGGCTTAGATAGGTCCCAAAGAGATCTCTGTCCAGGGCTTTGACAGGTCCCAAAGAGACCCCTGTCCAGGGCTTTGACAGGTCCCAAAGAGACCCCTATCCAGGGGTTTGACAGGTCCCAAAGAGACCCCTGTCCAGGGCTTTGACAGGTCCCAAAGAGACCCCTTTCCAGGGGTTTGACAGGTCCCAAAGAGACCTCTGTCCAGGGCTTAGACACCACCCAAAGAAAGACCCCTGTCCAGGGCTTAGACACCTCCCAAAGAGAGACCAGCACCCAGGTTGGAGATATAACGTACCACGCAGGTCCTTCCTCAAACGGGATAGATCCTTCTGGAAGTCCTCAAACTTCATCTGGGAGGCCTGGAACAGGTCCTGGGGCTCTGGGAGAGGGTAGACACAGGTCTCTCTGCCAGCATCCTGCCAACACACACACACACATCCAAGTTCTTTTGTACACCAATTACCTTTATACGCCAAAAAACAAAAAACTGGATTCCAAATCACATTTCTTTCGGACATCTCTTGTACGCGGTGTGTGTGTGTATGTGTGTTATTGTATGCATGTGTGTGTACATGTAGGTTGAGGTTATGCTTGGCTCCATTGGAATTGCACAGTTTTGTACAGCTAAACACCTTATTTACAACAGGCAGTCTTTGGATGTGCTGCCAGCTGTAACTGCCTACAGGCCAGCACAACAGAGCACAGCAGCGCTGAGCAGAACAGAGAAGCAGCGCAGAGCGGGGCAGAGAGCATTAGTTAGAGCAGAAAATACGGAGGGAAAATAAATAACATTTAACAGCATTCTTTCTTTCTCTCACTCTCGCCTCACTTTCCAAGGTATCAGAGAGCAGCATGTCTGAGACATGTATCCATGGTAGAGGGCTGGGTGTTCAGGATAAGAACAGAAACAGCTAGTGGACTCACCTCATCAAAGTGCTTGAGATAGTAAGCCACAATGTAGGATAGAAGACTTCGCATGTTGTCCTGGGATTCGAAAAGAGAGAGGGAAAAAAACCCAGCACGTCACTACGCACAGTAATTCACAAACCGGTCTAAATCGCTAGCTTGTTAGTTTGTACTCTGTGGTAAGGGCTTTCAGTCACAGTCATAGTGGAGAGGATGGAGGCTTGGTGCCACTCACGCTGCTCTTCACGTCCTTGAGCTTGGGCAGGATGTCCAGGTTGAAGCCATCTGCCTGGCCTCGGGTCCGGTTCCCTCCGTTCATGAAGTTCCCAAATGCAAGAACCAGACCCAGAACCTTCATAACTCCGTTGCCACTCTGTAGGATCTGGTGTGTGTGTGTGTGTTTGTGTGTGTGAGATAAGAGAGGAAGTGGTGAATAAGGGGGCTAGGGGTCCAAAAAGTACACAGTAATTATCACACACAAAACACCCACTCACCGTGCAGGCTCTTTGAAGGATTTCTAGCTTGCGGTGGATGGAGGAGCTGCACTCAGAGAAGGTGGACTGGAAGAGGATGCAGAAGACCCGGCCTGAAAAGTTGGGGATCTCTGAGAGCTGGAACAGGAACCTGGGATGGAGAGAGAAGGAGATAAGCGGGATCTTCCTCCAGCCTCCAGAGGCAGCTCTCTGGGAATGCTTGGACAAGGACGTCTGGCAGCCTTACTGTTCAGGCTTATCCAGAGGCTTGGCGACATCCTTGTCTTTGGATGATTTGATGTGCTTTTCAATCTTATCCATTTCATCTTGTTGTGCTCTCTGTGGAAAAACAAAAGCAAAAGTGCTGCATCAGAGGGGATGTTTTTCAGGACATGTGATTGGTAATCCTCATGTAACTGTAAGATCTTTGTCAGGAGAAATTGAGAATATATATTTTTTTTCTGAACGAAACATTAAGTGTTCTCAGCTCTCCTGTTTGCCTATACAAAGGGAGGGGAAAACCTGGTTGAGCTTGAAGACAAAACTTTCGACTACTTTGTAACCGTGATCGGACTTGTCTCCTTGCCAGAAAGAATTAAAATGTCCTTAGATTTGATGACTGAGTTATTCTCATTCAAGAATTACCTAACATTTTTATTAGGGTTTTGGGTTAAAAGATTATGCAATCTAGATACTAGAGGTAGTAAACAACACAAGATATCATTGTCGGCTCTTCCTGGAGTGACTAACTAGGACCACAACATAAGACTATGGTACACACACAACGACATTATTGAGGTTTAGCATTTAAACACTTTTACCAGAAAGGCTTTTTTGATCCTGCCGCCCAAAGTATTGTGTACAAGCCAACAAGCCCAGAACAAACATTTCCTTGCTGAGTGGGCTTAAGAGGAAAACCAAAGCAATAAAAGAGGAGAGAAGCCACAATGTCTAAACTGTTTCCTTCTCTCAGCATTCTATAGCACAACTGAGAATGTGGTTAACCCTTAATTATACAAAACGCTGAAGCGTTTCGAGCTGTCAGGAGGGCCAGTGTAATACACAAGATATGGGCATTTACGCACTTGACAAATACATATGCTAACAAATGAATGGTTCAAAAACCGACTCGATGCAAGACATTCAACCAAAACATCTTGACAGCCTTCGAGTGACGATTTAATTCAGCAAGATTAGGCCAATATGCTCCATGGTCAAAAACATACCATACTATACTGCAGCCTGAACTGTTTCTTAACCCAACTCCCTCTTGGTCAAGTTGAAGCGTCTAGCTTGAAACCAGAAGGAAATGGTTGTGATCTCGTAGACCTGGGCAGCGCTAACTCAGTGGTGTGCCTTTCTGAGAGCCTGATGGAGGGCTCTAGGTGTGAGTGGCTGTCTGGATGGAGTGGCTGGCCCTTGTAAACATACCAGCTGTAGAGTAAAGTAAACACCACGGTAAACACTTCACGTCTAGATCAAACACCCTGACGACCCGACACCGTTTTAACCACTTAGCAGGGGTAGGGGAAAGGATGGAGCGTGTTGGAAAAGAGGGAGGGGGGGGGGGGGAGAAACAAGAAAGGAAACAAAAACCACTAAGGAGGAATAAGCTTCATCATGTAGTATTATAGCTCCCACTTTTATAGTGACATAGGTGAGGGGAAAGGAGGGTAGAGAGAGAAGGGGAGGAGGAGGGGGGGGGAGAGAAGGAGAGCAGCCTTGGTGTTAATGTAAACTTTGGAAAACCTTCAGATCCATTAAGCTCCATCACCAAAATCAATCAGAGGGGAGGGGGAACAGGGAGAGGGGACAGGGAGGGGTCAGCACTTCAAGGTCGGCTCAGCTCACGGCGTGCTTCTACAGGCACTTCAAACGTGAGCATCTAACACGGTGATTAGGATTCTGTTCACTCTGCCATCTGTCCACAAGGGCAACGAGCTCTGCTTCCAATTCACAGGGTTTTTAAAGTGTAAATAGTTTTAATAAAAAGCAGCCTTTTTCCATTCAGTGGGATTGTGATTCGGGATGGGAGGCATAGATGGCAAATCAAGTGAGCGCTCGATTGTCAAAAGACGCAGGGGATAAATATGTATCTTGGCTCTAGGTAATCAGTAATAGCATCTTGACGTGAGGGTAAGATCCCAACACATATGACCTAAACATTGGAACCAAAAATATGAACCAGAGAGTTGCAGCAATAATGGAAGAAAATAAATCTGTATTGAACATTTGTAAAGCACTGTATGTTTTTACAGTGACTCTCTCCCCCCAATTCTTCTAAATACCATTTCTGCAGGCCTGGTTTCCATAATTACTGAATAAGCTGTCCAGACACAAACATCTTAACGTTTCCTTCTTCCATTCCTCTCTTCTCACTCCTCGGTCTTTTCATACAGCACTGTAACTTATTTTTCTCTTTTGTAGCTACAAGACCTGCTGACGTCTGACGTTTCTGAGGAGTGAGGGTGAAGGTGAGAGTGAGGATGGAGATGAAAGAGTGAGGATGGGGGAGGAGAAAGAAGGGAGAGGGAGTGGTGGTGACTTGAGAGGAGTGGAGGATGGATGAGAGGAGGATGGATAAGAGGATTGAACAATGGATGAAAGAGTACAGAAGTGAATGATGAAGAGAATAGGAGAGATGGAGAAGTGGAGAGGAGGATGAAGTATAGTCCTCCAAGACATTCCAGTCACAGGCCTTCTCAGGGGTGCCCTGGTACCATGTCGGGCAGACAAACTGCCAAACCATGGAACGCCTGAGGGCTTGGGGGGCCTTACAAGAAACAGGGTCTCCCGGGAGGGGCAGGGGGCCAGAGGAGAGCTGTGCCAGTAAGAGCCTGGCGGAGCTGGCCGTAAAGCTTTCTGTGGTGGTGAATTAGGAGAGGGCGACAGGATGGAGTCTTGCATGTAAAGAGTCAAAACAAAAATATAGAAACACAAACTGGGGGTTGTGAAACTGCCTTAGGCAAGCAGAAAAGCGAGGGGGAGAAAAAGAGGGAGAGAATCTGGTGTCAAACACAAAAGCGTTTACAAAAGCTCAAACCAAAATGCTCGTATTTGGAACATTGGAAACAACAGATAAAAAGTGTTTACGATGTCATCTGATATCTGGCTCTGGACAGCAAATACTATCTTTTCTGACAGTTAAAAAGCAGACAGACCCTGAAAAAGTACAGATTCAGTAGCCACCAGTTGGCAAAAGAAAATAAATAAGCAGTAACCATAGGAGAAATGTGTACATGGTCACTGCATAGCTGGCGACAATGAGACAAATCTGTCCTTCACAACTAAAAGGTATCACTCATTAGGAGACTAACTTTACTAAACATAAACTCATTTCTCAAAGTGCGTGCGTGTGAGAGAGTGTGAAAGAGAGAGTGTGAGAGAATGAGAGAGAGAGAGTGAGAGAGAGAGTGTGAGAGAGAGTGTGTGAGAGAGTGTGTGAGAGAGAGAGTGTGTGAGAGAGAGCGCAAGAGAGTGAGAGAGAGAACAGGAGAAGCCAGTCTTTTGACCTTGACTTTAAGGATTTATTGTAACACGTCAGAGTCTATTGGACATTGTGGTCGTCAGCCGGACCGGGGGTCTGTAGTGGGGGGAAGCAGTGAGTGTTCTCTCGCCAGACACAACCTTTTAAGGGTCCTCGCTGCTTCTACACTGAGCCAGCCACTGGCCTGCTAATACACCACGACATTCCAGTAATTGATATCAGGTATGTGGGAGCACAGAAAGCCAAGAGCGTTCCTTTCTTTCTTTTGCTCTTACGTGATTTCTTTTAATGAAAGCAACATTAATAATGTCACTGGATACAGTATGTAACCAAAGTCAATTGCATGACATTATGAAGAAAAAAATGACCAAACTCTGGTGCCGGTTTTAATACATGAAACAAGCGTGCGTTCTTCAGAGATGGCAAACGAGGGTAATTTGGGTTTTTACGAGACTGATTCTGCAGTAAACACAGAGCGTTTCTATGCAGCCTTTGCAGTCCACAGATTCATTGTAATATTAATGCAGTTTGTTTCGATTTGGGCCTTTTGAAGTTTACCAGACTACATTTGAAGTCCAGATATTGGAGAGGATTCCAAGCGTATACATCCTGTAGGAAAACTCCTCTCTCTCCCTTTCTCTCTCCGTGTCCCTCCCTCATTGCCCATGTATCAAAGGCTCTAGAATAGATCAATCTGATTACTCAGGAGATTAAATAACAAGATGGACTCAATTATTCAGCATGTTCTGTACAGTAGGTTTCCAAGTTATAGAACAGAGCACTACCCATTTAGGAGTTTGATGAGAAACACTTGGTATTCTCCCTCCTGTGTGTTTGAAGGGGCCATGTTTAGTGTCTGCTTCTGCGAGTTCCTTCCCGGTAGATATTCTACACTGGTGCATTGTGGTACTCTGTCACAGAAAGTTCCCAATACCTTCTGTACTGATGGGTTAAGGGATTGCGGTTGATAGACCTTCAGTGACGTTCGCCTGCCTTTGATGCAGGGGTCAGTCGGGGGTGAGATACATACGTTTTCGTAGAGGGCCTGCAGCGTCTCCAGGTCCACCACGGTGTTGTCCAGGTTCAGAATGGCTGGAGAGAGACGGAGAAAACACTTTCAGAAAAAGAGAAATAGGGTAAGAAGAAGAGTGAGGATAATCAGAAGTCTCCAGAAAGGAGCGACACGGGAGGTTGAGAGAGCGTAACCACAGGTCATGAGGTGAAAGGTCAGCGCTCCTGAGCTCTTAGACCCCCCCTCCCCCCTCCCGCTCTATAGGACACAACACGCAATGTAGCGCCCTTGTTCTTAAACCCACGTTTGCCTCAAGCAGCGCCCAGCGCCAACGAATGACGCACTGTGCGAGCTTGATCACAACCCTGAACCGAGAGTTAAAGGGAGCGGGTACCTTCATACCGCCAAAACAGGGAGGGATATGAAAAAGAGTGCTAGAGAGGATAGGAGTAGATTGAGATTGATGTATGCCTAATGGTACCAGCGACACCAAATAAGCTCATTGGTGTCCCACAGGCAGGTCTGGCGGGCTGGCTGGGCCTGCTTTAATCCCTCCCAGTATTAACCTCTGCTTGGCCCCTACTCCAGGTCAAACCCTCGCCGTGTCAAGCCCACAGCTTTACAGCAGATTTGGACATATTTCTTTCCTATTCCCACAGGGTTCAGTGCCACCCACAGGATCCCCCCAGTCCCGTGTCGCCCTCTCCCAAACGGCTTGGAGCAGCCGCCCCGTCCAGCCGACTGAGCTTGACACCTCTAAGCAGCTTAATGGGGGTGTGATGAGTCTGGGGGCAATTAGCTAGATTTGGCTCAGGTGGGGGACCCTTCCATCAAGACTGTCAGACAGGGAAATAGTCTTCCCCAGAACCTGAAAACTACAGAGACCAAGGTGCACACTCCCCGACCACTTATGCCATCATCACATCATATGCATGTTGCTCTCTCCCAAAGCTTTGTGTATAGGAACATGACAGGCTGGATTGAATCATCTCCACTCAACAGCCCTGCAGAAACCTCCAGTCTGTCAAGCTGTTGTGTTAGAGTTTTGTCTTTTGCTGTGGGATGACAGTCTCTAGAAACACTACACCTGCGGGGAGAAACAAACAAAACACACTCAAATACACATAGCTATGTCTGCATTCCAAAACACTAACCTATACATACACACACGCAAACACAGCACAATCTCACTTTCATACACAAACACACACACACACAAACACACACACACACACACACACAAACAGACAGGCGCTCACCTCCACGGAGGGTGGACATATTTGCCCACCAACATTTAATCAGGCAGCAGCACATGGCCACGCTGACGAGGGCGCTGATGAAAGCGCCCGCTACCTCAGGCCTGTCAGAGAACAAAGAGGCGGCGTCTGAATTCCCGCTGTCGCCTCTTTGTCTCGGCGGCCGGGGATCTGGCGCCTTCAACTGTAATCCTTTAAAAGTAAATGTTTGAACACAAACAGAGCTGAAGATGTGGATTGTTTAATCTAAGATATAGTGTTACATCGCAGGGCTTTCTTGTGCTGAGGACCACGGAGGGAGGAGGGAAGAGGTGGAGCCCTGACACTCACCGGTCAATCTGTGTGTGTGTGTGTGTGTGTGTGAGTGAGAGAGAGAGAGACAGAGAGAGAGAGAGAGAGAGAGACAGACAGACAGACAGACAGACAGACAGAGATAGACAGAGAGAGAGAGGGAGGGGGAGACAGAGAGAGAGAGAGAGAGAGAGAGAGAGAGAGAGAGACAGACAGACAGACATACAGACAGACAGACAGACAGACAGACAGACAGACAGACAGACAGACAGACAGAGATAGACAGAGAGAGAGAGGGAGGGGGAGACAGAGAGAGAGAGGGAGGGGGAGACAGAGAGAGAGAGGGAGGGGGAGACAGAGAGAGAGAGAGAGAGAGAGACAGAGAGAGAGAGAGAGAGACAGAGAGAGAGACAGAGACAGAGACAGAGACAGAGAGAGAGACAGAGAGAGAGACAGAGACAGAGACAGAGACAGAGACAGAGACAAAGAGAGAGAGAGAGAGAGACAGAGACAGAGACAGAGAGAGAGAGAGACAGGTTTATCTGAGCGAGGGAAAAACTGCACCCAGTGGGGGAGCATGTCACTGTTTCAGCCTCTACAGTGGTGAGGAGGGGAGATGAGCGTGGGTCTGGGTGTAGAGACCTTCACTAGGGATGCTGCTTTCACCCTGGGAACCAGCCAAGCAGGGCTAAATCACTGGGCTTGTTTTCATTTGTGAGCTGCGGCAGAGTAGCACGCACTAAACAATAAACACTCCTGGGTGAAATCCTGCCTTTTGTTTGAGCTCAGAGCTGATGAGCTGCAGTTTACTTTCTGACTGCGTTGATGGTAGCAACGAAAAACATCTTGAGCACAAGGTGTGAAGTGGACAAGAGCCAGACACACACGCACATCCAACCATCCTCGTTAACACTGCATCTAGCCGGGTTCCCTGCTCAAAGGATATCCGTGTTTATCATTCCTCACTGTTTGAAATGAGACCTGTAGGAAACGGCATTAAGATATTACAGTACGTATACAATCCATTCTACATGAGGAGTATGTTGGTAAAATGACACTATCAACAATCACACAGAAATTAGTTATTTGGCTTTCTTTGGCTTTATACCCTGCATAACATTGGGGTATAGGAACAGCTCTGACCACAGTGCCCTGCACACACGCACACTCTGAGACAGGCATATACCCACTAGTAACAGCCTCATTGGATTCCACAGAAAACCTCACTGCTCCAAGATGCTGAGACCAGCTGGAGTCCAAGTATTTGACAATCCAAGGTAAAATTGATACATTAAATAGTATATTATTTTGGGACTGTAATCGGAATCAGTTGAAAAGTAGACGTGCACATTATTCCCAAGTCAAATCAAGCAGGATTTGTGCATCTGGCAAAGTATTCCTGGTGTGACCCAGACCAGACCAGAACATTGGTACAAAGCTGTGCTCAAGGCATATAACTGACCAACTTTACATGGGAAAAGCTGACCCTGTCTTTTGCATGCTCCTACTTCCATCTTCTTAGTGAGAGACAGCGAGCTAGAGAGGAAGAGAGAGAGAGAGAGCGAGAGAGAGAGAGAGAGCGAGAGCGAGAGAAAGGGTGAGAGAGGGAGAGAAAGAGAGCGAGCAAGAGAGAGAGAACGTGAGAGAGCGCGCGAGAGAGACAGCAAGCAGGTGCGGTAAGCGCTCATGCGCCAGCATGCATGCGTGTGTCCTTGTGTCTTGGCAGTTGACCCCCTGACAGGGTAAACAGATACTGCCACAGTTTTGAATGCACACACCGGCTGTAAATCAGGCCTCTGCCAGAAGCAAGATGGGGGAGGATAGCTCTCCATCTCACTATGCTACATCCACTCAGATACACTGTATGGGACATGGGATATATGAGACACATGTAATCCTTTTACAGGTCAAACTCAGGACATGTCTAAAGGCAGGGAGCAAAACCTTCTTATAACTGGGAGTCATACAGAGCAGCCCCAGGGATGGACGCAGCCTAAATAAGGCTTTTTAATCACACTTGCATAAATATGAATCCTCTCGATAAGGATGAATTTGACCTATTAGAGAAGCAATCTACACAGCAGGGGTTCATGTGATGTTGACTCTGAAATGTAACCCAACCCTCGACCTAATGCTAAGGACGGCAGCTGTAAGGAGTTGATTTCCGACCTCAAAAACCTCCTAAAACTCAACATAACCTTTCTTTTCTTTTACTTAGAGACATCAGAAAAATCATATTTTATGATCTAGCCACAGCTATGTGATAATGACGAGAAGTTGCTTATTTTCTGAAGGAAATTAATGGCGATATTTGCAAAGAGAACGCTTGCCTGTGTTCGCAACTATGCTATAAGACGCCAGGCTAGCAATTCAGACCCCTGCAATGTGCTAAGTCAGATGAACAGTTTCGAAAAGATCTATGGGAGAAGTGAACACTTCCAGATTCTTGTAAATAACCACGCCCAATCTGTCTGCTCAACCTGTGCAGATGCAGTAATCACACTGAGTGCATCCATACCTCAGCCTAGGCCTCTGATTTAGGAGGCAAACACAGACACATCTACAGGGCAAGAGTGCAGGGGTGATTTAGGGTATGCACCTTTCTCGACACCATTACAAATCCCCAAGATCATTTTACGGACTCGCAAGGAGGAGGGGGTGGAAGGGGGACTCGAACCTGGCAACCGCAGGCTGACACCAATCCAACGAGAACCGGGGAGGCCTGGAAGGAGAATCGCTCTTCAATCCTGCGACTAGATGTTTAACAAAGGAAAGGCCTGATCCTCGTGACAGAGCTCTTGCGTATGCCTGGCCCGCTGGCATATAAACACAATGATTAGACGGAAATTAACGACAAATTCTTCTGGCACCGGTATAAAATATACAGCAACATTCCACCCCCATAGGGGCCTGATGGATTTGCAGCGCTAAAATAAACGGACAGAATCTCTCTCTCTCTCTCCTTCCCTCTCTCACAGCAGTGTGAGAGGTGAACTCATGTCATCTACAGGGACATCTAACAGCTAGTTTGTTAAACTAGGTTAGCCTAAACTGACTTGCAACATCAGTTCTTCGTTCTTCGATGATCCTCTTATGGCACATGGAGCTAGGTCTTTAGGCATGGGGATTATTTTACCCCCCCACACACACTTATCCAACCCACACCCCCTCTCACTCTATTCTCTGTCTTTGATAAGAGGGCTTTTCTCTCTACCACACGATATATAGTTACAACCACCACAAGCACATGGGTGACAATGCGTCCATGTTTCAGTTGGTTCACTTAAGACCCTCACTGAAGCTCTGGCTGAGGCCCTAGCTGAGGCCCTCACTGAAGCTCTGGCTGAGGCCCTAGCTGAGGCCCTCACTGAAGCTCTGGCTGAGGCTCTGGCTGAGGCCCTAGCTGAGGCCCTAGCTGAGACCCTCACTGAAGCCCTAGCTGAGACCCTCACTGAAGCCCTAGCTGAGGCCCTAGCTGAGGCTCTCACTGAAGCCCTAGCTGAGGCCCTAGCTGAGGCCCTAGCTGAGGCCCTAGCTGAGGCCCTGATAGAAAGGCATGGCCACATCTTTGTTTTCATGTTTCCCTCTCTGATTCAGATTCACTCGCAGTTCTCCACAATACCACACACTCCTAATGCCAGTCTCAGCTCCTTACCACGCTACTGCCACTCTGTGTACAGGGGGGTGTTATGGTGTTTGTTTGGAAGTCTGACAAGATGAAGTCCTGAACACTGACACCTTATCTGACTGTCTTGCTAAGTTTCAGCAGGGATGAATGTGTCTCTCTCTTGATGAAAACATATAGTGCTTGTGCCCGTGCCTGTGCTTGTGCGTGTGTTTGTGTGGAGAATGGGGGGGAGTGAATGAGGAATTCCTGAGATTCTTGCTGGTTGAATTACATCAAACCATCCAGACATATGTCCTCTATTGGGAGTTGTAGAAGCCCCAAGAACACAAACTAAACCGTAATGTCTGCGACTCCGACACACAGCCAAACCTCAACACGTTGCTGTTGAGTGCTGTGGCGTTTTAGAGAGAAGCAGGAAACCAACGTTACTCATAAATGGCTGTCGCTTTTGTCTTTCACTGTTTATAATTCAAATGAGGCGGCAAAGCAGTCCACAATTTGCCTTTCACGACAGAGGAGATTTAACACTAAATGTAGTGGATGCAGATCAGCAACAGTACTGCAGTACGCTGCACTGGTGAGGAAGGGAGGAAAAGGTGGAGAGAGGGAGGGAGGGAGGGAGGGAGGGGGGGGTTGAAATTGAGACAAGGGAGGGCGAGATACGGACGTGAGGGAGGGGAGAGAGAGCAAGAGGAGAGAGATACCAGCCAGGGCCCTTTCCCAACCACAGAATGTCTGCAACCAAACAATCGTATCAACAACACAAACAACAACGACAGCGGAACAGCTATACTGAGTCAGTAAACACGGACAAGGAAATCCAAGGGAGGCTGTGACGCACACGCAGACTATCTGAAGGAAACGTATTCAAGAGCAGGCCCTACTGGAAGCTGAGGCGAGCTCAGAGCTGGGACGCATCAAGTGAGAATAGCCACATGAGGTACACCAGCCTCACTCTCATAGCCTCACAGACTGCTTCACCTGGTGTTCTTGGCCCTTCAGTCCTCCTATGGGAGAGGTCTGCCTGTACAGCGGCTTGAGGCCTGGCACCTGGACTCACCGTGCTGGATGTCCTTCATGTCCAGGTGCAGACTAGACATCAAGATACCCACTGCCTGGGAACGCTTGTTGTTCAGCAGCTTCACCACCTGAAACACACAGAGACGGTGGATGAAGGCACGCGCATCACGATGCATCGACGATCAAACGTGATCAGAACCGTACTGGGGACGTTGCATAGCTTCCTTGACTCACCAAAGCACTGTTAGCATCATGCACTTCTGATCTGTGAGTTTCTGCTGTTCTGTCTTTATGCAACTGTTTGTACGTCACTTTGGATAGAAGCATTCGCTAGACATCATTTATGCATGAGCATTGACATGAGCACATGCATCATTACATACTATATATCCTAACAGGGATAGTTTACCCAAAAATCTAAAGAACATATTTCTCCACTTACCTGCAGTACTATTAATCCATATAGATCGTTTAGGTGCCAGGTTTTAGAGATGTTGGCCTTCATAGATATGCAGGAGATAGATGGGACCCAGAAAACGCAGTGCATAAACTCAGCAGCAATGTCTCCTTCCAAAACACATGACCTGGTTCCTCAAGATAAACCCCAGAACTACTTGTGAGGAGATTCATGGACGAAGTTTGGTAGACAGAAAATAGTTCCAACATGAAACTACTCACAACAAATCTATGGACTCTCTTGAGTAACCTGGTCATGAATTCGAGATAGACAGAGACACCTTTTGGGGGGCGTTTGGAGTACCGACAAATATGTATATTCGATTTTTGGGTGAACTGTCCCTTTAAACTATCGCTTTATTGACATTATTGAGGGAAGTTGGTCGTAAGGGAGTAAAGGACTCACGTCAAGGTGAAGGAAGAGATGATGGAGGGAGATAGTGGAATAGAGAGAAGGAAAGGAAAGACCAAAAAGAAAGAAAGAAAGAAACTGACTGTCTAGTTCACATCCTCTGCCTTCTGTCCCAGAAGTTAAGGACAGTGATGGTCAATTGACTTTAAAAGCCTGCCATCCCAGTTAAGCAGTTACTCCTCTGATGTGTATAATGGCCTTGTGTTAAGTGTTCATTAGAAGCAGATGTGCTCACTGTGTACCTGGGGATGTAGCCTGTCAGCTAGCCCACTGCAGCAGCACTGGATATACAAGAACGCCTTTCAGTGAAATTACATGTGAACGTCTGAGGAAAACCTGCTCTTAGGATACTGCCTGGCTCACCTTCATTATGCGACCCATACCTTGTGTGTGTGAGCGTGTGTGTCGTGTATATATAAATCTGTCTGTTCCAATAGTTCGTCCCCGACAGCACCCTGGCACAGGGTTTCTTAACGAGGAAAACAAAAACAAAAGCAAAGTTGAAGAAAACAAGACAAGGCATTGGGAACATTGGAAAGACGCCTGTGCGTGATCATCGGTAGGGAGCAGGGGTCCAATCACGACCAGCCTCAGCTGGTGCACACTCCTCTCCTCCACTGATTAGATCATTACTGAGGGGGGGGGGGTTCTGGTCCAAGCCCAGACCAGAGTGCTCTAGAGGGGAATGCCAGGTCACTCAACACTGCAGGACCAAGGGTGCATGCAGTGATGACTTTCTCTGTGCCTGCACACACACACACACACACACACACACACACACATGCCTACATGCTAACACACACACAGGCCTACACGCCAACACACACACAGGCCTACACGCCGACACAAACACAGGCCTACACGCTAACACACGCACACAGGCCTACACACTGACACACGCACACAGGCCTACACGCTAACACACACACAGGCCTACATGCTAACAGACACACACAGGCCTACACGCTAACACACATGCCCACGCAGGGTTGCAGGCAAAAACAAAAACCCATTCTCCAAACTTTGGGTGAAGATCTATATCATCATGCTGGACAATAGTGCGTCCTCAAGAGTGAGCCCTGACAAAGCTGGGTGGGCACGCATGTCTAGACTAACAGCATGGAAGCACAAATGTGTTACTGACATTCTCAGAACTCTGGCATTCCCTTTAGAAGTCTCTGAAAACTGCTAGGAATGAATGATACGTCCTTACTTAAATACTTCCTATTGCCAACATGCCTTCTGCAATTTCACTAAAGAAAACATGTTACTTCCTATGAAGAAAAAATGTTTCTGGACAACTTCTGGTCGTTTGGAAGCTTGGGGGGAAAAAAGAAGAAGAAGAAAAAAAAAAGATACCAATTATTTCAATCAGTTTGTGTCTGAGGTCATGTTTAAAGCAGGAACCACAGACTGGCTGAGCTCTCAGTTCCTCTGGAGCACATCAAAGGTGAGAGGGGTTTTTTCAACCAAACTATTTAGGAGGTCAATTGCTGAAACAAATAAAATTCCTAAAACACTTTTATTTGGCGACTCAAAATTGCCTCCAGATTTACAGCAAAAACACATCTTGGCAGAAAGTCATGTGATTTTGGGACAGCTATAATTCAAACAAGATAGATACGGTGGTTAGAAATTCTCCAACTTAACATGAGTAAAATATGTTTGCTGATCAAATCATGGGTAGGAATGGGAAATAATGAAGGAGAAAGCATTACACAGGAGCAATACACATTCTCCAGAATGTAATACTGGAAAAAAAAACATCTAATTCAGGAGATGTTCAATGAGATCAAATTGAACTTGAAAAAGACCTAGATAGAGAACGCAGGACAGAGAAAAGACAGAGAAATGGGGTGGAAAACAGAGAAAGAGATGACAGCTGCTTAGATTTGAGCCTTCAGCACCAGTGGTTGGCAGCTAGGATCTGAGACACAACGCTTCCGTATTGTGGTAAACAATGAAGCCACAGACGCCAAAACACCTTCTGACATCAAGCTGCCCGAACCTTAAGCCTACTGCTTTCCTGCCTCTGCCTTAGACAGCTGCCTCTGCCTCTGCCTTAGACAGCTGCCTCTGCCTCTGCCTCTGCCTTAGACAGCTGCCTCTGCCTCTGCCTTAGACAGCTGCCTCTGCCTCTGCCTTAGACAGATGCTTTCTTGCCTCTGCCTCTGCATTAGACAGCTGCCTCTGCCTTAGACAGCTGCCTCTGCCTTAGACAGCTGCCTCTGCCTTAGACAGCTGCCTCTGCATTAGACAGCTGCCTCTGCCTTAGACAGCTGACTCTGCCTTAGACAGCTGCCTCTGCCTTAGACAGCTGCCTCTGCCTCTGCCTCTGTCTTAGACAGCTGCCTCAGCTGACTCCTTCCCTGCCCAAAGTCTAGAACGTTGACACCTTTTAGCAAGCATGCAGAGTCAAAATCATACAGGAGATGCTGATGGTGATGAGGATGAGGGGAGCAGACTGACCTGTTTGGCTTTAGACTTGGTGATAGTATCAGACAGGGGCTTCTTCTTCTCCTTGACAGCTGTTTTGGAGAACAGCTCCACAAACTCCTGGAAGTCAACGTCAGGCTCCTCGATCTTCTCCCACACCAGAGAGGAACTCACCTCCCTGGGGAAAGATGGGGACACAGCAAGGTTTGACCTTCAGGAAATACAGACATTCCGTAGCAAACCAGTTATATGTTTGATGTCTTTGAACTGAATACTGGTCATATTCAACTCTGGTGTCCCAATATCAGTCCAAACCCAGTGACATAGTATAATGTAATATACATTCAACAACTATGACTATTATGTAATAGAAAAAGTATGTTTACTTCTTCATATTGAGCTGTATTCTGGTCCAGTACAAGGGCTTCATGGGCCGAGGAGGCTCGACCATGCCTTTCCGGGGGGGTTTCTCTTGGGCCATTCCCAGGGCGAAGAGTCCCAGGGGCAGAGGTGGGGGCAGGGAGCCCAACCCTCCAGAAGGAGGAGGGAAACTGACTCCTGGAGGAGGAGGTGGTGGTGGGGGGGCTCCACAACCAGGAGGAGGAGGAGGAGGTGGTGGAGGGGCTCCAAAACCAGGAGGAGGAGGTGGAGGTGGAGGAGGGGGTCCCATCCCAGGTAGAGGTGGAGGGGGCGGGGGGGCTCCGCCTGGCAGAGGGGGCGGTGGTGGAGGTGCAGACATGCCTGGTAAGGGTGGAGGGGGTGGGGGCATGGACATACCAGGGAGTGGGGGTGGAGGTGGGGGAGGAGGTATGGCACCTCCTGGTAAGGGCGGGGGTGGTGGAGGGGCTACGGCCTGCCCCGGAAGTGGGGGAGGTGGCGGGGGAGGTGGGGGAGGCACAGGTAGGCCAGGGAGGGGTGGGGGAGGAGGAGGAGGGGGAGGTTGGGTACCATTTTGCTGCTGCTGTTGGCACGTACACACGAATCCCTGCCCCTGTTTTGGTGAGCCGGGCAGTTCAGAGAGGAGGCCAGCAGGGTCAGAGGGGGGAACAGGTCCTGCCACACCATTCTGGGATGGGAGAGGTGGAGGCAGCGGGGGAGAGGGAAAGGGTTGCGGGGCCATGGATGCTTGTGTCTGGTTCATTAAAGGCACTTTGAACCTAAAGCTCTCATCCATGGGCGATGTCTGGACGGACTTGGCCTCCAGGCAGCCCAGGAGAAGGCCCAGTCCCTCCTCTGTCTGCAGGTCCACATCACACACAGCCCTCAGCAGTCCCTCCTCCCCCCCACACTCCTGGTCCCTGGTGGCAATGCCATCCTTGTCCAGCAGAGGGTACTGTTTTTCCAGCTCTGCAATCTTGGTCCTCAGGTCCTCGATGGTCTGCTCCAGCTGCTGTATGACATTGACATGCTCCTCTTTCAGCTTGACCGTCTTAAACACAGACTCCTCCTGGTCACGTGAAAGAATGAGAGAGAGAGAAGGAGAGAGAAATAGAGAGAAAAAAGAAATAAATAAACAAAAGGAGAGAGAGGTTGAGTTAGTAGGTGAATCTACACAGACAGTTGGGGTGTGGAACGCTTTCAGGCAAATATATGAGAATGCTGCCCCCTGCTGACATCAGTTGTGATCAGCAGTCTTGATGATGCATTGTCTTTTATGTTACATTTTCTTCATTTAGCATACACTTTCATCCAAAGCCAAGTACAAATGATGCACATGAGCAGAAGAAGATTAAAGATGAGGAGTTCCTAGTTCTACAGTGTTCATGCTGGTCAGAGTGAAGGACCCGCCTGAGTCCTGTTTGTGTGATGGACGTGGTTCTAACCTGCAGCTCTTTCACCTGCTCCTTCTGCTGTCTCTTCAGACCCAAGATGGCCGCCTGGTGCTCTGTGAAGACAGGGGAACAAGATCAGGCATGACAGTCAGACGTGACCATGTGACCATGACCTGCAGGCGTCAAGTTAAACATGCAATGTGATGATGATCATTATTGGAATTGAGGTGGGACCTTTACACTGCGATTCGTTTAGAAAACTGCCAAAAAAGCATGTTTGCTGCACGAACCAAGCATGTTGCGGTCAGCTAGCTGTGGTCTGTGCAAGGCATCTCTAGCACAGGGGAAGGGAGGTTAGGCAAGGGTGAGATCTGGGGCAACGTGTTGGTGGGAACACCACCTCATCACTGCTTGCCCAAGCCCTGACTCTTTCATTGCTGCCAGGCAACCTCGCTCCCTTTCAAACCATGCAGTAGAAGCAACAAAACAGCTACACACACACACACACGTCATTTTGAAGACTTAAGACAGCAGCAACTACATGAACACAAAGCAGTTCTAGTTAGTCATGCAAATCAAGTCCTTACTCACCCTCGTCATCCTCTACAGGAAACAAACGAATGAAAGACAGAAAGATTGCGTTTAGAAACAGAAAATGTAGTACCTTTCTGACGTTCGGCAGATTTCAAACCAAGCTAGGGGGACCTTCCTCTAAACAAGCTCCTCTCAAACTGAACCCATCCTTCTGTTTAAGCCAGAGTGTGGACAAGGTGAGGTGTGGAGCAGGGCTGCATATATTAGCTTTATTCGTTTCCCCTTTCTCTTTTAACATCGGTACATAAATTTGACACAAACAAAGCTGGGTTTCAAGTGTCTGGGTGGCTATGGAGAAAGGTTAACCAAGAAGGAATAGAGCACATAAAACTCTGACTGGAGAAGACATGAGGAGATAGGGAAGTGAACTGACTGCACAAAGGGGAGGAGTTTTCCCACACAGGAACCTTCTCTAAGGTGTCATCATCAGTTCCTAGAGTGGCTGCTACTTGTTTGATATCTTATGTATTGTGCGTGTGAGTGGGGGCGGTCACAATGGCGGCGCTGCCTACCAGCCTCAGTGTACTTCAGGCCAGGACGGTCGTCCCCTCCTGGTCTGGGCGGAGGCCACAGGGTCCTAATCTGCCCTGGGATGCGCCCTTCAACGTGCTCCATGGACTGGGGCGGCTGGCTCACTGCCGCCCAGGTGTACAGCTGGTCTTGCTGGGAGCAGACAGGGGTGGGGTGAGTTAGGCCCAGTAGAGGAAATGAAGATACACCAGAGCAGTAATGGGTACCTTTTAACTGTCAACAACATGGCTTGACTACTGCAGTAAGAACCACATCAGCATCAGCATGAACCCAAACCAGCACCCAGCCCACTGGTTGACTTCACTGCAACAGTACATGGATGACAACCACACTTCCTTATATTCATACAGACACATGACCATATACTACACTGAGCTTCTAGGAATCCACTGCAACAAAACAGATGTTAGAATCCAGATGGATGAAGATAACTGCTTGGTAGTCAACCATCCCCAGCTGGCTAACCTGCAAGTGTTCAAACAGGCTACATTTCCAGCGCACAGTCTGTTTGAGTTTGAGCCAAGCTAGGTCCAGCCTCCTCTCCCTCTCCTCCTCCCGGCTCTGCCCGCTGCCGGTCAGCAGCTCCCGGACCAGCTCAGGCACCTGGGCCAGAACCAGGGACCTGCTCGCATCCCCACACACCACTGCAGACAGAGAGCAGCGGCTGGGCTCCGCGCTTCTCTCTGAGGCGGTGTCCCTGGCTCTCTCTGCGTCAGTGCCTGCCAGGCGCTCGGGGTCCGTCTCTCTGTCTGTGTCCGCGTGTCTGCTGTCCGCATCGGTCTCCTTGTCTGACGCACTCTCCATGTTCGTTCCTGTCGGTTTCAGGGTCGTCAATCACATGCGCTGTATTTCATGGTGTAGCTGTGTCTCTGGTACCAGGCAGATCGGCGTTCGCTAGTGCTCCCTGAATAATGTCCTTAAGGGGAACCGGGATGAATGCACAACGAGGTAATGAGTCAGCATATTTCCTGGTGAGTGACCGACATCCAGACCATGTTGTGGCGGTAGAGTTGGTTGGGTTCATTTCTCGCAGGTGTCGTCCGCCCCTGCAGCGCTCCCTCTCCTCCCAGCTCCAGAGAGCGTCCACCTCTCCTCTCTCTACCTGTCGTTGATCCTTTCGCGCCAGAGTCTTCCTCTGCTGTAGATCTACCGTAGCTCACATCCACCCTGTCCTTGCCCGCTAATCTGGCCGCCATAGCCACGACAACCCTGTCCTGTCCTGTCCAGCCTGTGCCCATCGCCCTCCCTCCCTCTTTTCCTCCTGCATGGTTTCCTGCTTGCCTTGCAGCTTTCCAGGCTGCAGCCAGGCTGGTTTGCAGCCTGCAGTCAGATCAGGTTCACAGTGACGATGCAGGGTGGAGGAGAAAGGAAAGGTGGGAGGGAAGCAGAGAGGATGCGGTGAGTGGGGGTGAGGACCAGAGGGAGGGGGTGAGGACTGGAGGGAGGGACGAGGGACGAGAGGGAAGGGGAGGGACTAAAGGGAGGAGGAGGGACGAGAGGGTGGGGGGATGAGAGGGAGAGGGGAGGGACTGAGGGAGGTGGAGGGACGAGAGGGAGAGGCGAAACAGGAAAGGCGGGGATGGAGGGCACAGAGGAAAGTGGCAAAGGATGACTTGATGAAAACAGGTCGATGCCTGGCAAAGCTATCCTGTCATGTTTTCAGCTGCTGCGAGTCTGAGGTCCAAAACAACATTCCCAAAGTCATCCAGTTGTGCAGGAGGACAGAGAGCAGAGCTCTGCTGAGGTCCCCAGACACTGCTGCTGTTCAGTCACTCTGCATCCTCATGGATTCATATGATCCTGCCTGAGCCAAGCCAGACACACTGCTGAGGAGGCTCCAGAATGTATCTGTTGGGAGGAATTAGGTTTCCACAAGGGGGCAGTTTGGATACAGCTCTCTTATAGAAATGCATTGCTTTCGAAAAGGTTGTCACAATATTTGTGTCATTTTGAGGTGAAAACGAGTTTTGGTATTCTTTCACTTGAAGAGTTTTGTTTTGTTGTTAATAGTTTCGATACACAACTTTCGAAAGGTTTAAAATCTTTTTTTCTAAACGTTACTAAAAAACGTTTACTTCATGGATGGATTTGAAGTTTCAAATGTTTTTGTGTCCTGTGAACAAGATGTTTTATTCCACTGTTGTTTTGAAAAGTAGAAAAAAATATTTTGGGAAACAAAACAAGTTTTGATTTGAAACAGTCGGTTAGGGATGAGACTGAGTGAGCAAACATCTGTTATCCGACAGGAGACAGATTCTTCCTATGTGTACTTAGTAGTGACGAGCGACTTGCTATTCTGCAGCTGGTATCGGTGGGGTCCAAACCAAGATTCAATTTAACGGCCTCATGCATATCAAGGGGTTGTGAAACTGCAAACATTTGTCTCCAATTTGAAGTTGGGTCGACTGTGGTAGGGTCGTGTTAACCATCATTGGTTCTCGATGATCTGGTTTCTAGCAGCATGAAATCCAGAGATTGAATCAAGCACATGGTGTAGCAACTGTCTGATGGTCCTAGTCCTGGACATAAAGAAACCTCCATGTGGATTTAACAACCCTGCTGGCCAGTAGACACTAGCTGTTCAAGTCAAAGCTGCACCTTAACGGTCTGGATTCTGCAGCAAATCAATGGGGCAGCATTTCCTTGATGTTGTCTACAAGTTCCAATGGACTGTGCGATGAAATAGAAATCTACACCGCTCGGAGCATGACGCTCTTACTCACGTCAAACTTGGAGACGATGTGGGAGGTGCTGCCCCCTAGCTGCTCCCGGAAGCAGTCGGAGAAGGGCAGGAGGAGGCCCATGGCCAGGATGCGGGAGCAGAGCCGCTCAGCCTCCTCCGGAGGGCCTGACTCCTGCTGCATGAACAGCTTCTCCAGCAGGGTGCGCCCTGGAGTCACAGACAGGGGAGACATGGAGAACAGGGAAGAGCGTCACCACTGTGCTCTCTGGAAACAGAGGGGAGGAGAGGAGGGGAGGAGGGGAGGAGGGGAGGAGGGGCACTGGCTCTTCAGCACCAGAGGAGAGGACCCAGCAATAGGGAGAGATACAGTACGTTACTGCTATGTCCCCTGGGCCAGCTGGGGCCCTGCACATAGACCCAGCACACACCTGAAACTGGATCTACTGTTTAATACATCAAGGGATCCCAACAGGTGCAGCAGAAGGGAATAGGTAGATAGAGGATTAGGCTTGCTTGCAGTCAAGTTCTTGAGACACACTGAGAATAAGATGTTACTGATCCAAAGTATACTAAACGGTACAGTTCTGTACGTCTCTTTAGGTTCACAGGATTTCTGGAACCAATACTGTGACAGCACCTATGAAAATATGCTTACAAGTCCAAACTGTTTCTATTCATGGATTTGTCAACGTCATGCATTTTGTGTGTGTGTATGTGTGGATTCCTGAACCCAGAGATAGACCCAGCACTGGTATTGAATGCACAGCAGTTGGTGCATTTCCTCCCCTCTTAAACCTCAGTGATGACTGATGAGTCACAGGCTCCCCTGTCCCTGCCTTGCCTTGCCTTTCCCCTCTCATCCTCCCTCTCATCCTGCCATCCTCTTTCCTCCTCTCCCCCCTTCCAGCCTCTCATCCTCCCTCTCATCCTGCCATCCTCTCTCCTCCTCTCCCCCCTTCCAGCCTCTCATCCTCCCTCTCATCCTGCCACCCTCTCTTCTCTCCTCCCTTCCAGCCTCTTATCCTCCCTCTCATCCTGCCATCCGCTCTCCTCCTCTCCTCCCTTCCAGCCTCTCATCCTCCCTCTCATCAATGCTCTCCTCCCTCCTAGCCTCTTATCCTCCCTCTCATCCTGCCACCCTCTCTCCTCCTCTCCCCCTTCCTAGCCTCTCATCCTCCCTCTCATCAATGCTCTCCTCCCTCCTAGCCTCTCAACCTGCCACCCTCTCTCCTCCTCTCCTCCCTTCTAGCTTCTCATCGTCCCTCTCATCCATCCTCTCCTCCCTCTCATCCAGTTATCCTCTGCTCTCTCTCAATCCTCTCCTCTCCTCCCTCCCGGCCCCTTATCCTCCTTCTCTCTCACCCATCCAAGCTTTATCGTACTTATACACCCTCTCCTCCACCCTCCCCCCCACCGAACCTCTCTCATCCTCTCTCCTCTCCTCTGTGGCCCGTCAGTGACAGATGGTGTCATGTAATTTGAGGGTGATGCAGCAAACACCTTAATATAAACCCACGAACAGCAAAGTCCTTCTTCTGAGCAGCCCTGTCAGCTCAGAACAGCCACTTTAGTCCGCCGTGAGCAGACAACCTCTAGCGTAAAAGACACATAAAGAATGACTATTCATGCTTATACGTTGAAGGGCTGTATTGAGTGCTTAGTACAAGTAGAATACTGACTATATGTCAGTATTGAATTTGGTGAAGCAACGCTGAAGTATATCAACAGTTTACCACACCCGTACTGAAACGTTCGATTTCGGAAGGGATGCATTTACATAATGGAACAGCAGAAATCACGAGGGACAATGTTGTGCATCGTTAAGAAAACGAATCACTTTGCCAAATTGAATTGTCCCGCATAACCGTTCTATTCACTTATCGCTGAGATAGAGTGAACCAATCAATGGCCGGTATCTGCTCTATCGAAGCCCTGGCCTGTGTCATGTCACAGTGCTGTCTGGTCCTCGGTATAGCTGAGCTGTAGAGCAAACACGCTAATTCAATTAGCATCGCTCCATTGGATTGATTAGTCAATATTAGCATGGCAGGGCTGACTGAGGCAATGTCCTAGAAACTTCACAGCAGGTTGTCCACACCCCTGAAGATGAAGGGGGGTGGGGGTCAGGTTGAGGAAAGGAGTGAAGGGGAGATGAGAGTGTGAAAGCTATGGCTTCCACGGCGATGCCAGATTCGAGGTGAAGGAGTCATTATGGGATTCAAGCAACACTCAGGGTGTGTTCTGTAGTGAATGCATTTCCATCTGGCCAATAATTCTGCCTATGTATATATCTAGACATTTGAAATACTACGTCCCTTCTAAATGTCACTCTGAAGCAGGGCCCATGTGTGTGTGCGTCTGTGGCACTGTGTTTAAGAGTCTTGCTACTACAGTATTGATGTGTTTCTAGGTCTGACACCCCTCCCCCCCCCCACACACACACACACTGCTAATAAGCTGGTTTCCATGACATCAGCTGTGTCTGAGTGCATGTGCGTCTGTATAGCATATATACATGGATGCACAAACTCAATATTTTGTTCTGAAATCAAGAATGAAGCAAATACCGGTCAGCGACCAAGTGATCACTACCCGGAGGTTCTTCATCCTCCATGCCTGCATGGTGGGTTACAGCATCTAAAATATTAACATCCCGCCACCGCCACCAGACGACGGCAGGGAGGGGAGGGGTGAGGGTGGGGGGGTGAAGGTGGGAGGGGTGAAGGTGGGAGGGAGGGGGGAGGGTTAATGGCAGGAAGCAGAGTGGGAGCTAGAGGTCTACTGGGCATGCTCACAAATACAGCCATCTGGTAGAGTGAGGAGGAGATTGGCTAGATCCCAGACCTGATTATAGGCCTTCACTCTGTTCTGTCTGTCAGAGAGTTTGTCTATGTGTGTTTCTGCGACTGCATCGAAATCTTCACGAGTCCTACAGCACAGCTGTCCAGAAACACATGCGACTCCTTGTTTGTCCACTACGCCTGCCTTCTGGGAATAACAGGTAGTATATATGAGGTGTCTGTAGAGCAGGCAGGGCTTGTGTACAGCACAGTACTCTATGAATAACCCAGGCTCCTGCTGAAGGATGAGTGTCCAGACAGACCACAGAGGACGAACACAGCCCTGCTGTCTAATGTACACAAACACACACACACACACACACACACACACACAGGCGTGCAAGCACACGCACATTCGGGTGCTGAGCAAAACAAAAGCGATTGAGACCCTGCATCCCCAGAACAACAACAGTGACAGAATCTGAGCTAACTGTCCATGGAACAAACGTGAAAAGAAGTGGACTAATCCCTCTCTGTCTGTTTGCCCCCTCCCCTCTCCTCCCCCACTATCCCCTCTCCTCCCCCACTATCCCCTCTCCTTCCCCACCTTCCCCTCTCCTTCCCCTCTCCTTCCCCTCTCCTTCCCCTCTCCTTCCCCTCTCCTTCCCCTCTCCTTCTCTGCCTTCCCCTCTCCACTCCTTTCACAGTCGGCCTGTAGGAGGAATTGCTACGTCATTTCAAGGGAGAGACACGGAGAGAGGATAAAATGGGGGGAGACAAAGGCCTGTGTCTTCCTCAGCCAGTTAGCTGTCCCTAGACTTCAATAGGCACTGCTGTGTGTTTATGCAAAACATGTGAGGAAATGAACAGTGACTGTCAAGGACTACACAAACACCAGCTATATCTCCAGCCCCCCTCCTGAGTTACCCTCCAGTTCAACTAGCCAGGCTGATGCAGATGGGGTTTGTTGTTGTGCCCTTGTGGGCTACAGGAGACCCATAGAGGAAGTGTCTAGATCTCTGATCTACAGGACATGGAGCATTGACTCAAAGCAGCCCATCTAGGTCTGTTTCACTATCTGGTTAAGAAAACCGTCACTGTTATTAATATGGATGAGCTGACTGGCAAATATAGATGTGAGAGCAAGCGAGGAAAAGATAAACAGATTGAGAGAGTGTGAAAGTCAGTTTTGGCTCTCTATGCAATAGGATGTAAGAAAGGCTGCCAGGGGTGTTGGTGGCAACGGTGGGGGGTGGGGACGTGCATAGACAGGTTCAGATGTTTCAGTACACTGCTAGCTTTGACATGACTGCCACCGAGACAACAGAGTGATGACTGTCACTGATATCTGTGCACATTGTGGCGTCTTCTGATCGGTATTGCAGTCTGACTCTGTGTTCATGGTTTACTTGGTAGTCTAATCAGTAAGAGCAAAGTTTGAGAAACACAATTGAGACGTTTTATGGTCGACACCCAATGTCCCTGACTCAACGTGTAACATTCGATGCCCTGGTCATGCAGGACCCTCTAGGGCCCAAAAGGGAGGATCTGTTATGATCCAGAGCTAGACCACTCACCAGTGAAGACGTCCTGGAAGCTGCCGGTGGATAACTGTCCACAGGAGGACCTCCGCGTGGCACAGAGGGGCTGGCTGCCCCCTCTCAGCCTGTCCTCCGAGCCCCCGTATCCCAGGTAGGTCCCCTCGCCCTCCTCCTCCCCCGGACGCAGCCGCTCCAGCTCCTCGGTCCAGTCTGCGGAGCGGCTGAGCGGACCGGTGATGCTGTGGGAGCGCTGCCTCCGCAGGCGGCGCTGCTCAGCCCGGTGGTGGCCCAGCTCGTAGTAGCGCCGGTGGAAGAGGGGGCTGTGGGACGGCGACGCGCCTGGGGAGAAGCTGGGCGAGCTGAGCTGCCGCGTGGTGGTCTTGATGTAGGAGGGGAAGATGGGAGGGTAAGGCTTGACCGTGGGGCTTGCCCCGCCGCTGCCCACGCTGCTGCCCCCGCCACCACCACCGCCCGCCAGGCTGGACTTGAGCAGGCGCGTGGTCCGAGGGCTTTCCTGGAGCGTCCACTGGGAGAAGGACACACTGCTCTTCCTCCGCTCCACGGTAGGGGCGTCCTCAGGTAAGGGCTCCGAGGAGCTGATGCACTCCAAGGACTCTACGCTTGTGCCTCTCCCCAGACGGACCCCCTCCTCGGAGGCTTGGTCGGAACTCAGCCCCCCCTCACTGAGACCCCCCTGGAACTCGTGGCTCCTGCTGTGGTCGCTATGGCTGTCTGCAGAGAGAGAGAGCTTGTCTGGGTACAGGCCGTTCTCCTCCTCATCACCGTCCACCTCTTCCTTCACTTCCTCTACTTCTTCTGCTTCCTCTACTTCCTCTACTTCCTCCACTTCCTCCACTTCCTCCAGTTCCTCGGGGGGCTCCACAGCACTCTCAAATGAGGCGGTGAGATCCATGAAGCTGTTAGCACTGGTTGTCTTGGCAACCAGGCCTCCCACCCCCCTATCCGTCTCTGGGGCAGTAGTGGAGGGGAGAAGAGGGAGGGGAGTGAGATGAGCAGCATGCTGGTCCTTTGTCCCCGCGGCAACAGCACAAAGGGCTGCTTGAGCCTGAGGCTCCTCCAGCTCCCTGTGTTCCCCGTTTAGCTGTGCTACAGCAGCAGCATGCTCCTTCTCCTCCTCCTTTTCCTCCTTCTCCTCCTCCTCCTTCTCCTTCTCAGGAGGGGAAGCTCCATTCACGGAACTAAGCAGGCTTGAAACCAGGCCATTCTGTGTCTTGGAGGCAGAGACAGACAGGGAGTCAGCCAGGGGTCTAGACACACACACAGACCCCTTCTGGAGTTGGGTCTCTCTCTCTGGCTCAAGGGGGGTGGGAGATGTGGTGTCACAGCTTTGCTTCCTCCCCACTCCTCCTACTCCACTGCCCCCCCAACCTCCCAGCCCCTCAGCCCCTGAGATGAGCCCCCCTTGCTGTAGCCTGATAGCCTGCTGGATGTCTGCTAGCAGGTCCTCCTGCTCCGCCGCCGAGTGGAAACTGTATATGTCCGTGTCCGACCCCGAGCTGGCCCGCGGCCCTTCTTCTCCGGGGCTTTTCGCCGTGGTGGCGCCTGCCTTCCTGCTCTCCTCCCGGGCCGCGGTGAGACGGCCACCACCGTGCTCCACCGCCTCCGTGTCCGACTGACCCAGCTCGTCCGCGGAGAGGTCTGGGGTCTTGCACAGGGAGTGAGCGCTGTCCAGTTCATCATGCTGGGACACCAGAACATCCTCTCTGGACCCCCCTATAGAGCCCCCTCCCTTCCCCTTGGACTGGTTCTTCCGCTTCCGAATGGAGAACACAGACGACTTTGACTCGGATTTGTTTTTTTTCTTGGTTCCTCCGTCCCCCCCTCCTTTACCATGCCTGCCGTGGGATTTCTTCCCCGCTCCTCCTCCTCCCTTCTTTGTGTTATCCGCCTCGCGGAGCCCCAGAGCGTCGTCCGCGACAACGGTGTTTCCATCCCCCGCTGCCGCGGCCTTCCTCTGCTTCGCCTCCTGGTTCCCCATGATGCTTGTCCTCCTCCGGCAGCACCCCCGCTTGCCTCTCAGGCCATGCCTGGGACAGATGCTCCAGTGTGGGCCTCGTCCGCTGCCTGCTCCTTGCTGCTGCTGGCGGTGGTGGTGGTTGTTGTTGTGCTGAACAGAGAGTCCTCCGTTATGCTGGCTTTCCGGTGACGATGTCAGCGGCAGTGATGTTGACAGTGATGCAGAGGAGACGTACGACGACGCTAACAACCGCGCCTGCACGCTCTCTCTCCTCCTCCTCCTCCTCCTCCTCCTCCTCCTGCTGCTGCTGCTCTCTCTCAGTGGCTGCCTCTCTGCGTCAGTGTCTCTCTCTCTCTCTCTCTGCTCTGCTGGCTCGGCCCCCCGTCTGCATAATAGGCTGACGCAGACGCGTCCCTCCGGGGCATGCTCAGCAGAGCTCTCTGCCTGGCTGCCCAGTGCGCTTGCGCTGGGCTGGGAGAGGGGATGGGGCTGGAGCAGGCAGTGCTGGGAGAGGGGATGGGGCTGGAGCAGGCAGTGCTGGGAGAGGGGATGGGGCTGGAGCAGGCAGTGCTGGGAGTGGGGATGGGGCTGGAGCAGGCAGTACTGGGAGTGTGGATGGGGCTGGAGCAGGGAGTGCTGGGAGAGGGGATGGGGCTGGGGAAGGCAGTGCTGGGAGAGGGGATGTGGCTGGGGAAGGTAGGGCTGGGAGAGGGGATGGTGATGAAGCTGGACCAGGGCATGGTGTTGGATATGATGACTTGGCCATAGATCGTGTAGCAGCATCTCGGTGTGAAAATGGGTCTGATATCTCTCATCTCTACGGTTGTCATGTAGCTGTTGGCACAGGAAGTAAGGCTGATGGGAGGAGAGGCTGATGATGATCTTCTTCCTGTTCAGGTCCCTGCTCAAACAGCCCCAGCTGGCCAGAGCCCCAGCCTCAACCCTGACAGGGGTTCTGACAATGATCTCCAGGACAGCATGCACCTGGTTATCCAGTATATGGATGGTGTGCATCCTTGTTTCTAGATCCAGGACCCGGTCAAGGGAAACTGAGCTGAATACAAAATATCTTCAGCTGAAGGGAAATATGCTATTTACTTAGAGAAATCATAGTAAAATAACAATGTTGATGCTGTATATTGCTTAATTCAGACAGAAGTATAGCCTAAACATAACACAGGGACTGGTTTATGGACAAGCACATCCAATTATTTTTTTAACAAACATCAATTTCATCAACGTCATTTTAATTCATTTTGCGATTCAACTACGCACAAAATGGGTGAAATGTATTTATCATATCTCTTTTGTCCATCACTATACCAGATTTTAAAGAGTCCAATTTGTGATTCCCAAATTCAAGGGATATGGAGATATGGTCTCCGAAGATTTGACCAAGAGGCTTTGTGTGATAATCCAACACATTTCCTCATGAGGCCATGGATGTCTACTGGGAACAGGTCTCATCGTGACAGCCTATGCCTCATAACTATGCCTTTTTACAGTTTTGTTGATTGTCAGTTTATTGCAGGATATTTTTTTTTTACTCGAATCAGGAACCGTCAATTTGTTGGCGATTCATGGGAAATGTGTAAAGACGTGTTAATTTACAACAAACTTGTATATTGTTTCAGTACTCACTCTCCGCTATCTGAAGTTTGCATCCACCAACGCGACATCGTAGTAAAGCCGTCACGATTCTTGATTTAGGTGGATTCGTCTCACCTGCGTAAATCTGACACCTTGATTGAGTCAATGACACCCTAACCATCACTGGCAGTATTAATGTACGACTCGAATGATGACACAAATTCTGTAAATATCAGTGGTTACTTATACTTATGTTGCTGTGTCAATCTAAAAATAAAGTTGACAGCAAAACGAAAGCCTGTGTGATTATCCTAAACATATACAATACTTCTCTCTAGTGGCCGTTCGGTAGAATGCATAATGACCGATCCCGTCTACATCTACTTCTTTGGGTGCTTGTTGACGGACCGCATCCAACTGTAAGATGCATACACTGCCACCGCCTGTGCTGTTGGAGTGTGAGGCCAGTCATGGCAGACCAGCATCACCTACTCCTCCACTGCTCAGTATCCTTAAGACAGCTGACTAATACCCACAACACCCTGGCCTACTACACCACCTACCTCTCTGACCTTCTCACACAACCTTGCCCTTGCCCCTATCAATCACTGTATGTGTGCGTGTGTGTGTGTGTGTGTGTGTGTGTGTGTGTGTGTGTGTGTGTGTGTATGTGAGTGTGTGCGTGTGCGTGTGTGTGTGTGTGTGTGTGTGGACAGTCACAGAAGAGGAATAATCTTAAACTTCACAGTATGAAACTTTATTATCCGTGATACATGATACATCGAAAATAAATCTAAGGGTTTGTTACCGCCATGTGCCTTCAAAAGTGAATGAAAAACGAAGATAGAAAAAGTAACATCCTGTATACTGAACATGCACATAGTGTTAATGTGATGAAATCAATAAAACAATAAAAAAAAGAAGTATAGATATACATATCCACTAGTTCTACACATAATTAGATCTAGCTGAGTCACACGTGTCAGTAACATCAATCCTAAAAATTCTGTAAGTGAGCTCACGCACGAAAACATTGTCTGAGAAGATCTGATGAATTCTGGTGTCAAATGTGTTGGCGTGAACTTTGAACATACAATAAACGAGGTGTCAAAGGAAACAAATAGCTTCTGGGTGATCTCAAACCCCTTGATTGGTGACACCAGCTCCTATATCTAACAGGCCTGTCACCTTGAGTTAAACACCACACATGTACCTGTACATAGTAATACTCTACATACAGTTGTGTATTTCATCTACTCAACTCTATATTTTTACACACCTGCCAAATCTTCCTATACTTCTTTTTACAAGAGGAACCCCGCATTTTCCTAGATCTCGAGAAATGAGCTGATAAACACAAAACACATCAATTAAGCATAAACTTGAACTTCGCTCACGTCAATGGAAAACCGTCTAGTTTGATTCTGGTGTTGATATAGTGGAACTGTCATTGAGCAACTGGGCAGTGGGAAAACACCTACGAGCCAGTTTTGTCCGTCTTGTCTGTGACTAGTGGTGTTGTGGCTTCTTCACCACTAGGTAGAGCTATTCCCTCACATTAAGTCTCTCCAACCATTCAAAACATAAAGGCTACACCTGTTTGGTAAGCAGTTACTGTCTTTGACAAATTACTTGAAATATTAGTCTTATGAAATCCCCAAAATATACGTATGAATAATGAAATACTATTGAACGATAGTCAATATCATAATGGTAAAAAGATATTCAATTATCAACATTTTCACTTTATTGCAATTTAACCGATCCATAAAAACATATCAGAAAATCTCAAGGACACATTTTGGATTTACAAAGTAATATGACAACCATTGTCTATAACATAAAACTGCATACATAAACATCTATTAATGATTATCCACACTTTATTCCACGTAGATGCCACCTGATACGGTCAAAGTACTAAGCTGAACTGTTCTGTGCTCACAACACTCACAGACTCACTGTAGGCAACATGGACAGACCACAACAATACTCAGCACGTTGTAAAATTGACCACCGCACACGCACACAAAACAGCCACAGTTTTCTTCAGATCCAACGGGAAGAACATTTCTGGCTCACATTTTCAATGACTAACACCTAGAGTTTACTCTCAAGTCCTTCAGTTGAGGCCAGTAAAAGAGCAGCACTCAAGATATTTCAAACATACTGCACCTTTACCATCCTCCTCATCAACGATGACTCCCAGCAGTCATTGTTCCTTCATCAGGCAGATGTATGTGAGTTCATGTGATCAATGTGATTTGTGTGTGGGCATCTATGTGCGTGTGTGCACTAACAAACCAGGATCTGGACAACAGACTGCTCTGAGCCACATCTATTTCCTGTTCAAAAACACACATCAGTCTTTGTCATTCTCTCCGCATCTTGTTCTGCCCTAAACACCTCATCTGTCCGCTTGAGTTGCCACTCAAGGATTTACACTGTCTGCACTTGTGTCTAGGACATGGCTGCCTCAACGTCCCACTGCAGAGGAGGCAGAATAGAGAACTGTTCTATAGACATCAACCAGACAAGCCCCTCTCCAAAAACTACAAAACCCATCAACCAGCCTCCTTTTTCTTCTTCTACAGAGGGTCTTTCTTGCGGTAGGCAACGGCCGGCTGCCTCTGCTGGAACTGAGGTTTGTTCCTTTTGCTCTTGTCATCCCACTGGCACATGAGGATCTGCTTGAAGGTGTCCCTGAAGGTCTTGTTGCAGAGGGCATAGCACATGGGGTTGACAGTACTGTTGACATAGCACAACCAGTAACCCAACGCCCACAGGGCCTCTGGAATACAATTCGTGCAGAAGGTATTGACCAGCACCATGATGTTGTAAGGAGTCCAGGTGATGATGAAAGCAAACAAGATGGCACTGAGAGTCTGAGCGGCCTTCTTCTCCTTCACCACCGAGGTCTTTTTCTTGTTGATCTGGGTCTTGGCCTTGGAGGCGAAGCGCTTGGCCAGAGCCGCGTCCTTGATGGAGACGGCAACAGATGAGGCTGACTTCAAGGTGCCGCCCCCCTCCCCGGACGAGGCCTTGGTGGTGTCTGTGGATGTGTTCGATTGGATAGAGGTCTTGGAGAAGCGCTGGTGTTCTCTCCGCCCCTTCGACAATCCCCTTTTCCCGTCCCCCTGTGGTCGGAGAGGGTCGGACTCCAACGCTTCTCTCTCCTCAGGTGAGGTCTTCTGGGAGTCCTCCCCTGACTCTGCCTTGCCTGGCAGGTTCACCGCAATAGAGTAGACAGCCCTGGACTCTGCCCCATCTTCGTCCTCAGACTCTGATTGATCCACGGACGCACCTGCATCATTGTTGTTATAGCTGTCGCTGCTACTGTGTTCCGGTTCGCCAGTTGCCGTGGTGACTGCGGCCTTCTTGGACCGACCGCGTAATGGCAGCCAGAAACGGAAGCGCCTTGCCCCCGGCCTGGCCTTGTTCCCTCCCGGGCCTCCTTTCTGAGCTGACTGGTTGAGTTCATAGCTGCTGCAGCTTCTAGAGCTTCCAGTCTTGGGAACCATGGGCGCGGTCTCTCCCTGGCCTCCCCCTTGGCCTCCCCCCTGGGCTCCCTCCTGGCTCCCTCCCTGACTGCCTCCCTGGCTCCCGTGATCTTTGCCTTGGTTACCAGACCCCCGCAGCCCCGCCAGGTCCTTGGCCCGGTTCTCGGTCTCCTGGTAGATCCTCCAGTACAGGACAGTCATGATGGTGACAGGCAGGTAGAAGGCTGCGATGGCAGTGCAGAAAGTGATGATGGGTTCTGTCAGAAACTGGATGTAGCATTCCACAGGCCCCACCGTCCGCTCCCCAACAAAGTACTGCCAGAACAGGATGGCTGGGGCCCAGAGGACGAAGGAGATGGACCAGGCCAGGGCGATCATGGTCATGGCACGCTTGGTGGTCCTCTTGGCACGGTAGGTCAGCGGCCGAGTCACTGAGAAGTACCTGAGGGTGAAGGAGTAGGAAAATAGACAAACAGATTTTAATTTTTCATTTGAAAGTTTAGTTTGAAGAATTAGTTTGACCTAAATTAGACAACTAAGAAACAGAGTCAGTTTATCCTTTACTCCTGTTTGCTTTACACTTGGTACCAGAACACTGACAATGCAATAACCCAACATGCTTCCAAACCCAACACATGAGAAGGCTGTCTATCTACCTGTCAAAGCTGATGACCAGAAGGTTCATGACGGAGGCGTTGCTGGCTACATAGTCGATGGCCAGCCACAAGTCACACACTACAGGCCCCAGAGGCCAGTATCCCATGATGATGTAGGTGGTGTACAGGTTCATGGACAGAGTACCAATGGTCAGGTCGGCGAAAGCCAAACTCAGTAAGTAGTAGTTGTTGACAGTCTTCAGCTGCTTGTTGATCTTGAACGACACCAGCACCAGAATGTTGCCAACCACTGTTACCAGGGAGAGTGAACCAGTGAGGAAGACGATAATGACAACCTGCAGTACCGTGTGACCCCCCAGAGGGTCGTAGGTCACCGTGGGGACAAGGACAGTTCCGTTGGAGGTGCTGCCAAGCGTTAGATTGGAAAAGTGGGAGGAGTCATTGGACAGACTTAAGTCAACGGGCTGAACCCACTGGCTACCGCCCACAGACAAGACTGCAGAATCAGCGTAAGCCCCGCCCACTAAAGTACCGTCCCCGTAAGCTCCGCCCATAATGGCGGTGTCGGGGTGGGCTCTCATTCCCGGGGAGCTGTTTGACAGGTAGAGGCTGGGGTCGGAGGCTGAGCTGGAGTTGAAGGTCATGATGGCAGCAGGGCATATTCTAGTAACCGATCTGAAATAGCAAAAGAAAACCAAGTTTAAAAAAAAGATTTGCAGTTGTGCTTTACTTTGTCTTAAAACATAGAATGAAACCCCACCGATGGTTTGAGGTTCTTCTATTCATTACCAAGATTGAGAACAGCCTGTCACATGTAAAGTCTAGTTGTGAACTACCATGAATGTCACATCACTTCACAGATAAAAGAACAAAAGGTTATTGCACATATTTTTCCAGTTGTTTGACATCATGTCAGGTTGTACTAATGGCATTGTTCCAATGAGAGCAGAAAGAACTGTTTGGATTGGAATCAATCAGAGAACATGGTGTTATACAGTCGCAATACTGTATGTACATGTTGGCCTTATTTATGAGGTTTCTATGTGAAACAATAGACTTAGAGAAGTGTACACATCTCCCCCATCTGATCTACTACGTCATTAGCACATTGAGAACAGAGAACAAGAAAGAGCTGAGTTGAAAGTGTGCGTTTGTGTGTGTCTGTGTGTGTCTGTGTGTGTCTGTCTATGTGTTTGGTTCGACCTCTAGGTAGATCTCAGAGCCAAAAGTCGAAGTCTATGTGGTAAATTTCATGGCTTTGACTCAGATCTGCTGACTCAATGAAATGATGCAGGTAGAGTATGAAAACTATTCCTTCAGTGACACACTCAAGGCCCGCCTGCCAAGACCCTGATATCAAATCATGGTCCAACCGTCCCATTCCAGAGAGAGGGAGAGGGAGAGAGCGAGGAACAGGGGGGAGAGTGGAGGGGGTGAAAGGGGGGGTTGAAAACAATAGATCAGGGCAAGAGAAGGGAAAAGCGAGAGGAGACAGACAAAGCAAGAGACAGAGAGCGACTGTGTGGTTACTGTGTGGCAACTATCCTCCAGGATCTTCAAAAATGTACAGCAAGCAATCCAGAGATTCAGTGCAGAAATCTACCATAACAATATGAATCACGCTACAGTGGCTACAAGCTTGTTAAATAGTCGCTGACCTATCTCCCTGTGGACATAACATTTAAATGTTGACGTAGTTATAAAGTACACAGTGAAGTATGTGAGCAGTGCCACACACGATGCTTCTGCACAAGTACGTACGCGTACAAAACTGGAGAACACGTTTATGGCTCAGCGTGGATACATTCTGTATATATCACTACAGTTGATAATCTACTTAGGCTCTGCCAAGGCTGAGAGTGAGGTCATAGTGCTGCATCCTCACTGCCAGCTACTTGATACCCTCTGTGAGACCCTGGGAGAGGAGGGGAGCAGGCCTGGCACAGCCAGAAGCAGAGCGGCAGTTCCTATAGGCTGAGCCCAACCCAGCCAAAAGGTCATTCCAATGGGAATCTGTTAGGTGAAGTAGAGGGAAACTGAATAGGACTAGACAATAATGTTGCATGCAGGTGTTCATATTTATTATTATTATTATTTATTTCTTCTGCACATTGTTATACAGCTACAGAAACTCTATCCAAACTGTTTACCTATGTGTCTAGTATTTAAAAAGTTGCTATGGTTATTCATAGAGGCTGATTTCACTGTTACCTTTTCCTTTGCTGTTGTGTCACTGTACCTGCTCATCTCCTCATAAATGTGCTCCCAGATAAAACCATGTCACGACTGATGACGTTATTGACATTGGGTCAGGTTTGAAGCTGGTAGCAGATAGGCCCACCTGAGGAGAGCTGCCCTGGTGCACCGTGGGTAGCCAGGCAGCGAGGTTCTCACCTGTCATCGGGCTTGGCCACCGTGTCGCCATGGAAACCAGCCAAGAAAAGGCTTGAGACAACAACAGGGTCCCCAAGTCCCTGCTTGTTCATCTGACCTTGCCCTCAGTCCAGCCCTCCACTGCTCAATCCATCCCTCCTACTGAGGGAAGCCATCTGGACAGCAGCAGCTGAGCCACAGCAATTCTAGATACCTCCCTTTCTTTTTCTCTCTTTTTCTTTCTCTCCCTCCACCCCTCTATCCATCCCTCCACCCCTCTGTCCATCTCTCCCTCCACCCATCTGTCCATCTCTCCCTCCACCCCTCTGTCCAACTCTCCCTCCACCCCTCTGTCCACCTCTCTCTCCACCCCTCTGTCCATCTCTCCCTCTCTCTCCACCCCTCTGTCCATCTCTCTCTCCACCCCTCTGTCCATCTCTCCCTCCACCCCTCTGTCCACCTCACTCGCCACCCCTCTGTCCATCTCTCCAATTCTGCTCCTCCCTCCCTCTTTCCCTGACAACACCGTTGCTCCTGTAAGTCATGTTGTAATGATGTGAGTGTTGAACGTATTTCCTTGCAGACCTGTATCCAACCCCAGTCCCCTTCCTGATCAACAGAGACACTCCCCCTTTTTCCATTCACTCATCTTTCCATCCTCCTCTTCTCCCTCCTTCCTCTCATCTTTCTCTCCTCTCTCCCTGGTGTGTAATTGATCTCAATCAGACTTGACGTGGCTGCAGAGATCCACTGGGAGATGGGTGATTACCTTGTAGTTGGCCCAGTGGGATGCCATCCTTTCCTGTTCCCCAACACACACACACACACACACACACACACACACACACACACACACACACACACACACACACACACACACACACACACACACACATGCTCCATGCTGCCCACAATGGAGCAAAATTACACCAATGTCACTGGGCAGAATCTACCTAGATTGGCGGAACACGTGCCACACACCTCTCCTTCCTGTAAAGTCCATCTCTCCTGCCCTCCCATTCTCTCTTTCTCTTTTCATGTCAGTAAAATCTAAATACCTTCACCCTTGCCTCCTGTCACTCGTCTGAAGGTTGGCTGTCTCTCTATCACTCCGTTTTTTGCCAAGGTAGACTTCCACCATGAAGATTAGTGTCAGACAGAGTGACAGCGTCAAGTTCCATCTCACTTCAAAGGATCAAAGTGCTACTTTCAAAATGCACATCGACGCGCCAAGACAGATCCGCAAACACCCTCCCATTAAATTTAATGGGACAATGTGTCCAAACGTACATTGAAAGCATACTTCTACACACCCACACACACCTTCTGGAGACAACTAAGGTAGTTAGACAGGCTTGTCTGTTACAACGGTGTCATTGCTGCTGTATGGACACAGAGATGGTAGCAGTACTTCTATAGCCCAGCATCTTAAAAAAGGCAAAGACAAATTAATGGAGGACAGTTATAGAGATGGAAGGAGAAGGATAGGGAGAGGAAGGAGAGAGCGAGTGTGTGTGTGTGTGTGTGTGTGTGTGTGTGTGTGTGTGTGTGTGTGTGTGTGTGTGTGTGTGTGTGTGAGAGAGAGAGAGAGAGAGAGAGAGAGAGAGAGAGAGATTAGGAGAAATACATTTTTCTGGTTATGTTCCTCTCTTTAGCTTCCTCTGAGACACACCAGACTGCACCGGCAATTCAATTCCCCTTCCAAACGGGCTGGTCTACAGCCCTATTCTACTGTTTATCTACCAGGGACAGCATGCCTTGGGTTGGACTGTAAGGCACATCACATTTGTGTGATTTTACTCTCTCTTTTGCTCACTCACACTCCCCTCTCACTCTCTATCTCCCTCCCTTAGCCTCTCCATCTTTCTCTGTCTCTTTCTCTCTTCGCCACCTCAGACAGTGTGTGAGAGAAAGAGCAGCAAAAAGACTAATGTCAACAGGCTTCAGTTTGAAATCATCTCCATATATTTCTAAAAGCTGAGAGTGTTTGTGAAAACAGCCAGATGGTGTGTTGAATCACAAGCTGTAGAGACAGAGGACACCGCTGAGAGACTAAGTATGGCAAACGTGAAGAGAGGGGGGAAGAAAAAAAAAACATATTTTTGAAAGGGCATTGTGCTTCACTAGGAGTTCTCCTCATATAATTAAATGACCAGACGCAGCAGGGTGTTCACATCTGAAGGCAGTTCTGTTCCATTCATGTTTTTGACACTTAAATCAATGCAAAGCTGTGTTAGAATCACAAGCTCAGCCAACCTCAATAGTTGCAGTCGGACGACATCTAACGTCACAAGTTTCACCAGTCATGAATCACCGGTCATGTTTAATACAGGCAACCTGTATCAATATAGTCCAAGGCATTTAGGAATATCATTTATCAAGTCCTTTTATTCCCTCAATTGGAGGTCAAAACAATAGATTCTCTGCTTTGTCTGTATGATCTTGTTAAAGTATACCTTGGAAAAAAGTGTGTTGTTGCTGGCTTAAAACATAAAAGTCTCCACTCAGAGCAGTTGTCGATCCATTACGATAGAATCTAAATGGCCACAGCATCCCCTCCCTCTCTTAGTGAAGCAGGTGAGACCCTTTCTGAGTGCTGCAGAATAATAACTCATAAGGAGAAATGAACTGTGGAAAAAGTGTAAAAAAACAAACATTTATCTACCCACTATAAAATTTGGTTTTCACCTCAAACTCTCTACAATACCCAATGTACTATTTACCCAGTGACTCACAACGCAACAGAGGCAACTGGTGACGGCCAACTTGGATCTACTCTCCAAACGGGGATCATGTATTCAGATCCATATTCAGAGTTCTGACAGGCGGTGTTAGCCATATTTGACTAAGGCTAAAGTGACGGCAACTTTAAGCCTGGTGAGAGACAAAGACAGGTTGGGAGCATGACTGCAGATCTGGAACCAAAGCTGGGCTCCAGTAGCTGGAGCAAAAGCGACAGGTAACATTCTCCTACATATCTTCAGGAACATTGTTATCCCCATCTTCCACCCCTCTGTCCTGATGTGACCGACACACAGACGTGTGCACTTCCACAGACGCACACGCTCTCAGTCCCCATCAGCTCGGGTTAAGCTGGAGCTCCCCCAGCCAGCCGCTCCCAGATGATAACTTTTAATTGCGCCAGGAACAGGCGGAATATAATTCTTAAATGAATTACAATCCATCCAGGAGAGGGACAGGGCCGTGAGACTACCCTCCCTGCAGAACCTCAGTAACAACCACCCCAGGGCTCCAGCCATCAACGTGACAAATCTGCTGTCTTCTCTCCTCCAGTCAGTTGCATGCATTCATGAAGGCTGGTGGGGGAGTGGGCCTTGTGCCCTGGCCTGAGATTGACTTTGCTGGTTAATTGTCTGAGGAAGGGATGATGTGCATATCTGCACGTAGGTAGGTGGTGAGCTATGTGGCCAAATACACGAGGAATAAAAGGACTCAGTCTGGCAACCTATAAACCCTCTAACAGTGCTTTGTTTCTCACACCAATCCGGGGGGGAGTTTTTTTTCATCAAAGCCTTATGGAATATGCAGAGGACCTTTCATAGAGCAACTCATGGCCCAACTGCAGGTACAGCCGCTCGAGGACCTAACCGAATGAGGAGGTAAGGTTGATAGTTCAGATCCTGCTGTAAAGGGCAAACTGAGCCACTTCAATGGTTGTTTCCAATTAACAGGCAGTCTGGTGGGTCTCTGGATAATGATAGCAATTTTCTCTTCATTGGACTTGGCTTCTGCAGCATGCATACAGAGAGCACTCGGTCTGTCATGTCTGCACCGAAGACAGCAGTCAGCAAGAAGTCAGCACAAGATGACTGTTTATACAAACCGTCCTTGGTAATGATTCTGCCTTTTTGAAGTAATTGAGGGATATTTCCCTCCCAAAGCAACCTTTGACCCTGAGCATCACGATACGTAAAAAGAGCTGTGAATGAAGAATCAAGGTTTAGTGCTTCAACTGTCATTTAGGAAATTCCCTGACGGTGTCCTAGACAAGGTCTCGTTTGAAGCATGTGAAGCATGAAGGCTTTCAGCCAAAAGCCATTACAACCCCATCATGGAGGGTTAACTGTTCTCTCACCCATAGTAATGCTGTTCACCAATATCAATCTGTCTATCGATCTGAAGAAGGTTGTCCCAACCAGACCAGTATCATAGAGTTTCGAAATGACAGACAGGCATGGAAAGCCCATAGCTGTAAATATGAATGATTTGTATCTGATTGATATTGTGTCATAAAAAGCTTGAATAATGCTATTGGGCCTTGAGTGTATGACTTTGTGCAATACTGTCACTCTAATCATAATATCATGACTCTTCACTCTTAACTGCATTACAGAACACTGAGTCACCTTGTTCAACCTGTGTATAATCATAGTGATGCTCTCAAACTGTCACCTACTTTGCATATGATCCAGCTAATAAAACCTTTGTTCCATCAAATATGCACACATGGACAACAGAACGACAAGCTTCAAAGAAAAGGAGGTGTTTTATCACTGGAGTGGGGTGATTTATACTTTCAAATATGCCTGAAAATGACGCAGCGTAACACAACTTAAATGTAGTTCTAATGTATTTGTCTAATACAACCATGTTACACAGCCTTGTAAAACAGATCAATGCACTGAGCATGCACACAAGTGGAGGCTGGGGCCATTTGATTTGAATCACACATCAGAGTAGTAGGGTAAAATAGAGCCTCAATCCAACTAAGTCATGGTAATAACTACAAACAAACAAACCTAAGATTTGCAACAAAGCTGCAGAAATGTATCATTAATGTGTAACCAGTCTTGTTTATGCTAAAGCTCCATTAAATGACAACCTCTCTCTAAAAAGTCCTCTTTCGATGCTATTGTATTGCTTTTATATGTCTGGAAGAATTAAGAGACGTACTTTAACATTGGAGGAGTGCTGTGTATAACTTTAGGGCTGTAATTAAATATTTTATAGACAACACTTGCACATCAGATTTGAACAGATTAACAGAAAAATAACATTTCCTCTGCAATTTGACTTCACTTTCAACGTGACCTTCAGATCATAATTTCATTCTCCAGACATACGAACCACCAGGAACCCTGAGGCAGCCTCTAACCTGACGGCAATTTGAGTCTTTAGCACGCCTCCAAAACGGATAGCTAGACTTTCCTTCTCTGGTTTCTATGTTACAGAGCATTTGACATGGAACTGTGCACATCAACTGGAATCAAACACAGAGGCATGAAATTAGAACGTGTCAAAAGTTTGTTCGCGTCGTGCCAAAAAGGTGTTTGTTTTAAAACTGAGAACCGCACACATAAGTAGCCAGATGGAGAGAAGGACTCACACGCAATCACACACGTTTGACTCTTTTGTTTCTCTTTTTTCTCTCGCTCCGCTCCTTTGATTGAGCATCATTATCTCAGCCTTTCCAGGAAGTCGTTCTCCCCGCAGGTTGGCAGACAAACAGAGGAAGTGGATAACCTCAAACAGTGTGCAGCTCGCTCTCATCTCATTCAAAGAGCTGTGAAGCAGCCAGGACCCCACTGACGGGGGAGCCAGGACACCCACATGTTGCAAGAACAATGTGGGATGCTTGAGCTGGGCGATGGAATTGAAAGTGATTGGAAAATTAGAAGAGGAATAGTTGGTGTCTGTGTGTGAGGAAAGTAAGAGAGCGAGAAAGAGCACAAGAAATAGATAGAGAGAATTTCTAGGCAGAATTTAGTTTTGTGTCTCTTCAAAATCTTGACATTGGGTATTCCAAAAAGGTGGAAATGTTTAACAACTCACCAATAAAAAGCAATCTATCAAGTCTTGAGCACTGAGCAAAAACAGTGCTGAAACCACACACTGGCTGAGTTCCCTCCAGCACTTTATCTGAAAATTATGAGAACTTTTTAGCGTCTCATCTGGCTACAAAGCCAGACAGACATGTTCTGGTGAGGCCTGATTAACTGCCAGCAGCCTGATGAATGCTCTGTGCAGGTGCATCAAGCTGCAATTTTTTATTCCCACGTCACCAAACAAAGACTTCTTTTTCAACGTCCAGCTTCAGACAGAGACTTTGGAGAAAGTTTCTGTGCTTTTCATTCCATGTCCTCTGACATTTTACTCCACCTGAGGGATATGCAAAAATTGGCTGTCAACCCCCCTCCCTCTCCCAGCCAATCCCCCAGCGCCAATCCCCCCCCCAGTGCCAATCGCCCCACCCCCTAGCCAGACTCACCCCCCCCCTTCCTCCCCAGCCTCTCCTGGACTCAGGCAGCTGCTCGTTCTCTCCACACACACTGCTGCATAGGGGCCGACAGCGCTGTAGGGGGTGCGCTAGGTGAGAGAGCGGGCGAGTGAGGACTGTGTGTCAGGCGCTCTCTCTAATGAAATATGGCAGCCAGAGCCATTTACTGAAGTATAAAGACACATCAACAACTCTCCTGAAGTGGAACATCCATTCAGGATGTCACGGCAAACACTGTGACATCTCACAGAGCCCTTTTAACATCCTTCAACGCTTCCTGTGGAAATTCAACCAATCATCTGCATGTCGGAGAAGGGGGAAAAGGGCCTGTAAACGCCACAAAGTGGACAATTCAAGTCAAAGCTGTAATTTGACCAATCGTGAGTGTTGAAGATGGGAGAAGGGTAGAAAAATAACAAAGAATAAATTGTCTTGTCACAACTGTATTTCAATTTTTAACCAGGTGTGGCACAGCTGACAATTTAACAACAAAAAAATAAATGTCATTGTCTGGATGGTTATTTTTACTTTGGTTGTAGTTTTATAGGTTCGGTCCTCTTAAAGAATGCAGTTACAGTCTTCTAAACCATCTCACCAGGCTCCTTTAAGCTCCTTGTAAACCTACAGTACATGTCTGTTCAGTTTCACCTCAGCTGGAATAACTATACAGCACACTCACACAGGCAGCAAGCACTGCACATCTCCAAATACACACACACAAACACACACGCACCATGTCTATGGGTGTTTAAAGCCATGCCATGCCACAGTAACTAACAGTAGTAGACAAGCCTGATTAATGGACCTGTAGGTATACGCTTCCTCACTCAGAAGTCCCACACTGAGGGATAGGGAACGGCTGACCAGTTAAGAAAGCCTGTCCAATCAAAACGCAATGTCCTCCATAAGAGAAGAAATCAACAGGATCATTTTGATTGGCAGCTGCCAGCTGTGAGTGCAACACCTGCTGGTGGGGAAAACAGTGAGGGGTGAGTGGCGTGGGGTGCGTGGGTGGGGATAGACCGCCTGTTTTCTGTAAAGATTCTAAATCGGTAGCAGCTCTGTAAGTCCATATGCTGTAGCCAACAGTGTGAGAGAGTGATAATTATAGTAAATAGATGTTATAGAAGCCCACTGAACAAAACAATATTTTTACTGCAGACTGAGACAATTCGTGTTATCCAGTCTGAATAGAGAGATGTTTTTGCGGTTGACCTCCATCAGGAGGGGCCCAAACTCCCACTGCACAATGCGTGAGACTTGTCATTAAATAGAAGCAGCGAGGATAAGAGCTCAGCTCTGAGAGAACCCAGGAAGCCCCCTTCAGGATCACTGGCTACACATTTATCTGTTCCCCCAACATTGGAGAGATAAACACCCCACACCAACACGCCCACATGCACGCTCACACATGCACGCTCACGCATGCATGCTCACACGTGCACGCTCACATGCACACACTCTCACACTCATACCCAGGAGCCCCCAGCAATGCAGGGCTCTAAGGCTTTGCCTTAATGGAGGAGAGACTAAGGGCTGCATACAGATTATGAGCCAACACACACACTTCCACATCCTCAGAGAGACGTCCATTTAATTCTCTCATCTTCCCCAACAGGGAGGTGTCTGCCATCTTGTTATTGCTAAACAGAGGAGAACAGGACAGAGGAGAGTCAGATAAGAAGAGAAAAACAAGGAGCTATCTCTGGAGACCTCAACACTAGGACAGCATGAGAGAGAAGATGCATGATGCTTGGCTCTGAGTGGGTCTGTAAGTGTGGAATCAGACAGAAAGCCCTTCTACTTTGAGAAGCAAGTAGGAGCTCCACTGAAAATCTGTCCGCCATCGACTGATATCAGATCAAAAGCTGAACTTTAGCGAGAATGTTTGTTTTGGTTCAATGCAAGTTACTTTTGGTAGTGGAGTGCTTAGCCCCGAGTCATAAGGTAACATGGACCACCCTTAGCCATACCAATGAATAGATGAGGAAATACTGGATGGAGGTTACATAGTGCTCCAGGATCCTTCCCAACCTGCTATATGAGGTCAGTTTGGGTAGTTTTTCTATAGAAAAAACATTTGACTGCTTTGTTGACTCTTGGTAAAGACGTCACACCCTTGTTCCTTCACAAACGACTTTGGTCAATATTTGGAATGGATCAGGCATTCTGAGTGGGCTTAGCTCTGTCCGCCACAGCTAATCACCCACCTCCTGGTCTATATATCAAAACCTAGCGACCCAAACCACATGCCACTGTGACGTACCACAAAGAAGGTCATTACCGGCACTTAACAGTTGACGGAAAAAAGTGTATTTAGTAATGAACGCCTCATACCCTGTTTTGACTCTGTCTGTGTGAATGCAGAGCCAGGCGGTGTGGTGGTTTGGCCTGGTGTTTGGGGTCGTATGTCATCCCTTTCTGAGATGACAGTGGTGGGCTGGAGTTTCCAGAAGCAGGCCTCCAGGACACAGGGGCTCATGGTTGGTTTCGATCTGTCTGGTGAGCTGTTCGTGGCAGCCATGCGAGAGGAGTTGTGTTACAGTAACCCTCCTGTAAACAGGACATCCTTGTCTGGAGAACTTTCACTGGAGTTAGCTCTGGTGAGAGTGAGTCATAGCTACTTGCCTGCCGTGTCCTGTCTGTCATTCCACTGTACCTTGTAAATTAATTCAAGAGTAATTTATCTATCTTAAGCAAGCAATACTGGAACCATTATCTACTATTGCCATTATAAAGTCCTGTCCAGAGACAAGGACTGTCTACCCTGCCGTTTACCATGCTATTGACCCAGTTTCGAGCCCTGTCAGTGGGCCAATATAAAAAGTCACACTGTGGCTTTGGAGACATCGTTCCTTTAGTGATTCTGCCATAAGCAGATGAGGGGCCCCCACTGAAATGAAACAAAGCTCTGGATTGTGGCTTTAAAGGTTGTCATGATTCCATCAAGCACAGCTGTGTGTGTTGGCGAGGAGGATCATCCTCAGGGATGAGAGCGTTGACCTCATCCCCAGTCTGTCTGAGGCGGACAGGCCTAGCTGACGGCTACACAATGCCCACCATCAGTTATTTCAGCATTTGCATAGCAGAGCTCTGAGGCTAAGAGCCGGCCCAGATGGGACCTTTCCTTTGTGTACTTAAAGTGGAAGGGAAATTAGAAACATACAAGGCTTTAGGGTTGTTAGAGATTTTCCAGCTCATTGGTCAAAAAAGGCCTGTTATCAGTGGAGCTGATGATTAGGGAAGATGACCTTGTGGCTGCTGTTATCTGAACGTTTGGTGGATCATCGTCGAAAGGACAACATGACACAGGAGACTTCTATTCAAATTGGAGAATACCAGAGTATGTGTGTGCCAGCGTGTGCAAGAGTGTGTGTTTCCTACACCGGTGTGTGCACGAGTGTGTGTACGGATGAACGCACGTGTTTGAGTGTGAGCATGCATGCACGTGTGTGTACTAAGTGTTGGTGTATGAGTGTGTGAGTATCCATGTGTGAAGCAGAAAGTAAGTGTGTACTTCTCTCTCTCATCCTCTCTCTCTCTCTCTCTCTCTCTCTCTCTCTCTCTCTCTTTCGAGTGCTCCTCTACCATGATGGAAGCACTGAGCAAATGGGAAAGAGGGAGAACCGGGACAACGTCTCAATTTCCCGACTTATCGAGGAGTGTAATACCTATCACCAACAAGAGGAGGATCCAATCTGAATTTGATTATCTGTGGAGGACCCAGTCTTCTAGCAGTACAGCGCAGACACAACAGGCACTGTGATGTTCCTGAGGGCGTCTACACTAAGGTCACATTCCAACATGGATCTAGAACTTGTGACTAATGGGATTTGAATCCTAACTCGCCTGTACATTTATGGGATTATTTCATATTTTTCAGATTGCATTTGATGAATTTAGAAACTAAATCACACGGTTGTTTTCCCTCATGTTTAGCGAAAAGCAAGAGGTTGACTTCTCATTTCGATCCTCGATCCCGCAGCTGTGGGTGAGGAGGACCTAACAGCATTTGGCCCTCTTCTGGATTCCCCTGAGATGAAGCTTGGCCTTTGTATCAGAGAGCTAACCCAACTTCAAGTTAGACCCATCCAGCTTCCACCCACACCTGCCTGTTCATATAATAGCATATGGAAGTGACAGGCCTTTTGTAGTGGTCTGACACATAACTCCATGATGGATATGGAAATCATGGTAAAAGGAAAGAACAGTCAGGCTATCCATCCTGGTAGTGTTCAATTATGAGATGGACTGTGTGTGTGTGTGCGTGTGTGTGTGTGGGTGTGTGTGTGTGTGTGTGTGTGTGTGTGTGTGTTGCTAGACTGGTGTGATGGAAAACAACTCTACGAGGGGATATTATTATGGCACCAGCAAGAGACCCCTTCATTGTATCTTTTAGTTTAATGGCACATTTTTATGGGTAAACACCCTCACACTTTGTGCCTGTCTAATAACTGGATTTGGTACCTCGTAGTATCAGAACACTCCACATTAAGACTATAACGACTGTATAACTGTCTGTGAATATTTCTTTCTGGGTAATACAGCCCCATTTTGACTATGAAATCATCTCATAAGTAATAATGGAGACACAATATAATAAGTTAGCACTGATTAAAACGGAATTACAAATTTGAAGAAAGTGACTGTTGGAGAGAAATGATAACTATAAAGTATCTCTCCAACTGAGATCTTCCTTCCTAAACCTGCGGGAGCACTTTGAACTGGTGCTGCATGAAGAACCAGACAGGAGCTACAGGAAGGATTCTGGATCTAAGCAGCTACACAGCCTCCATAATACATGTGTTAAATCACAAAGACTAGTGGTCAATAGAACTCATCCTCCTACAAATATCCAGCTTTTCAGATGTCATGGCTTCTGCTCTCTCATCCCTGCAGTGATGTTCCAATCAGAGTCAAGGCTTGTCAGATGGAAGCCTCACAGACCCCCCCCCCCCCCCCCCCTCCCCCAATCAGCCAATCAAAGATCCCCATGGTCCAGCATCAGAGGGCCCAGATCAGACGGCACAGGGACACCATTACCATGACAATACAACACAGCCACGCAGCTGGAGATGGCTGGAGAAGGAGGAACCTTCTAGATATAGAGACAGGAGAAGAAGACTGACCAGAAAGATGTCTTTACTGGTGCGCTGGTGTTGAGGTAAGGTTTGTTGCCTGTGATTCCATTTAACACCTCAGGTCGAGGACCAGGGAAACAGAGGGAAGGAGAAATGTGCTTTGGGTGCTTTAGTATGCCTGGATGAAATCTGAGTCATTCATGCAGTGTTTGAGTTTATTTGTTCTACCTCTGGCTACGACACAAAACAATGAAACTGAGATGAGTATGATAGGAGTGCCTGGACGGGTCAGGCCTGGACTCCAGAACCACCTTATTTGGACTGGACCTGGCTGGCTCAGAGAGGTGTTCTGGAAGCATACATTTCACTGAGCGACAACTTCACCATAAGGCATGCAGTATACAGATTGTCAAAGGGTTTTACAAATATTGTGTAATTGACAGCGCTTACTGTGTGTCAAAACCCGCAAAGGCAAAAGGCTGACCCAGCTCAGACCCAGAGACCTTCATCCTGGTCCACTGCTGTCCTTTGGGGCACACTAGTCTCAGCTAGAGAGCATCCTAGCTTCTCCGATTGCTTATTAAAAGTGGTTATTTTGGTCTGATGGGCCACCTGAGAGCAGACTGAGGTGTGTCTCCTGGCTGTCTGGGCCCCCTGTGTGGCTAGGGGGGGAGGGGACACACACGTGGAATTAAAACACTATCTGACATTCAGATCTTCCGAGTGGGCCGGGACACCCAGAGAGAGCACAGTCTTGGATGACCCAGTGAACACACTTCGAAAGGTTACACATGTAAACTGCAAACGCTTCATCTCGCCCTCTCGAGTCTACAGTCATTGATGTGTGAAAGATTGATCAAAAGGAAGCCCTGCTAAGACCGAGCGGGTTGTTGAGTCGTGCGATCCCATTGCATTGCTGATTCTGGCATAGATTAGCATAGCCTGTAAAGAATAGATGACATCACTAATACAGGCTATACTAATTAAAGCCAGAATCATCAAATCTGTCTTCTGAACGTCCTCTCTTAGTTGCTGCTCCTCATTGGCATGGATTCGCATGCAAACAAGGATGTGGAGCAGAAATCCAGGGGCTCCCCGAAGGATAGTTGACACTTAAGAACCTAGAAATTAAGATAACCGTTGCTATAGGCAACCATTTCTCTTTCTACCCTTTTCTTCGTTCGCCAAATAGAAGCCCTCGAAACAAATGGCTTGACTTAGTAACACGAAGTCCTCCCCGGTGGACACTGTGTATCCCATTTGACAGACACAGAGACAGAGTGACAGATCTCTATGTCATCACTGGGACCAAAAAGTAAACACCGGGACACTTCATCAAATAAGTATGACATAGAAAGTTTCAGATACGAGGAGGACACATTTCTCAGCTCAAATAAATCCCTGCAAAACAGGAGTTTGACTCCAATCGCTGTAATTGTCTCTGTTTTCGTTGCCATCTGCAACAGTATCTGTGCAGTGATACCTATCATGTGATGAGCTTGTGAATCAGAGTCCAGGCTTCTGTTATCTTGACATCATGCCTGGTTTCCCTCGTCAGGAATGCATAATGAGAATAGGTGTCATGAAAATTTGATCAAAGACAAAATCCCCATCCTCAGGAGAGGCAGGAGCACACTGCCTTGGACACGGATCAATACTGCATATTCACAAGAGGTGGAGTTTGCATTCCAGTGTGTGTGTGCGCGCGTGTGTGTGTGCGTGTGCAGGTATGCGTGTAGATAGAGGATAATATTCATTCCTATTAACACTGCTTTCCCACCACAGTGTTTCGATCTGTGTGCGTGTGCACGCGCATTTGCGTGTGTGTGTATGCTGTGTCTGTGCGCCGTGCGTGTATGTAAAGATGAAGGCGGAAAGGCAAACTAATAGAAAGTAAATTAATGGACGAAGTTCAAACTAGTTTCTGCTGACACGCCGAAGCTCCAACATCTAACAGCTCCTGTAATTTATGTTGGCCATCTACCAGTGAGTCCTTTCTCATTTGGCTGGGGGCCGTGCCAGGGTAGGGACCATGCACCTCTGCCACTCTCCCCCTGTGCTCCCCCTGTGCAGTGGGAACAGAGACGCAATGTTACCATCCTGCCCGGGGCCATCAGAATCCTTTCTGTCTGTCTGTCTGTCTGTCTGTCTGTCTGTCTGTCTGTCTGTCTGTCTATCTTGTCTCGATGGCTGGATGTCATTCCGCCTGCGGTCAAACAAAGTGGTTTGATCTTTGAAGCTCAAAGGCGTGCTGTTACGATATTAGTCGACCACTTGTTAGTTGTAACAGGATGTATTTTGACTGCAGGGCTATGTGTACGTGAGCAGTATTAAGCGTGTGGCTACAGACTCTGCATCGGCTGCATTCTTTTCTACATGCAACCTGACGGCAACATGATTAAATAGCCTACCATTCCGGACACAGAGCAAACACAGATGTCACCGTGTGTGTGCGTGCTTCTGTGCGCGTCTGTGCATGTGTGGGAGGGTCAGCATGATGCATGTGACAGAAGGCATGAAGGTAAGTGTGTAAAAGAGGTCACGGGGGGAAAGACAGCAGCAGAGAGAGATGGGAGAGAGAGAAGGGCGAGAGACATACAAGTGGACAGGGAGGAATGTGAGTTAAAGTAGAACTGGAAGCCAAAAGGGATGAAGCACACTGAATGCAGAATGGGTCTACCACTCCACCACAGACTATTGCGTAAATGGAAAATAATTATTATAAAACCTTTCGCCGGCAATGCGAATGTTTATGAGCGAGTGGGATTGTTAGACGCAGCTCTATTTCCATCGAAAAGTGTCCATTTCATTCTTTATTGTCCACAGAGGATCTCCTCCCTACGACTGAAGGATGCTTGACGTGGTGGTGTCACATGTCTAGGCAGTGACAGACCAGTATTCTGTCTGAAGGCCACCAGGCATCAGGCTGAAGAGAGAATGCGGGGACAGCCAAGGCAAACAGGTCCTAAAAATATCTGCCTCCGAAAACGACTGACACTTAGGATCCATATTACCTCAAATGCTGTAGGTTACATTTGAATACTGCTCCGTGTTAAATTATGTAAATTGAAACGAATGTCAAATTCTGATCCTTTTGTTTTGTTCTTTAAGTTGTAGCCAGCCTGCTGGCACACAGCACATCAAATTGTGTCGTTCTTTTTTGTTTTGTGAAATGAATGAGGATATGAGGTGGGAGGGAAAAAAAGGAAACTAACTTTTTCTGAAAAGGAGAATTCTATAACCACAAAAGAGGGATGGGCTGGTTAATTTGCATGTTAATTTCCTCCACTCCGGGGAGATTCTTTCGGCTTCCTATCTGTGTCTGTGCCCAGACGATGTGCGAGAAGGGGCCTTTTCTCTCTCGCTAGGGAGGCAGCAGAGCTGAGGGGAGTCTGGAACATTCGGATTGTGATGAAGAAATGCGAATTTGTTCCAGTTGTTCTCACTGAGCATACCTGGTGATTTTTATGGTTTATAAGTTGAATATGTTGACTTGTACCCAGTGTGTGTGTTTGTCTGGCCATCAATGGTGTACAGTCATGGGATTTGAACCCATCACACAGCCAAATATAGGGCTTACAAATTCATGCATTCACTTGAAAGATTTCTCAGGAGCAACGGTGAACTGGCTGGGTGACTGTTCAGTTATGGCCTCTCCCCAATAGAAGCACATTTAAGTCTGCAATGAATATAATATGTGTGAGAGGAAAGAGCAGGATTCATGGAGATTAGCTCAAATAAAGAGATAAAGAAAGTGAGACAAGCCTTTCTGTATGTACAATATATTGTAAGTATATCGTCCAATCTAGTTTATGAAGTAGCTTTTTCGGGGTCTCTTTTTTGTCTTGCTGTAATATGCATTTTGTCCAGTTCACTTCCACCGACCTGTCCATGTGGGTACTATGCAAATTTTTCACTAATCAGAAACTACAGTTGTATGCACACACACCAACACACACACACACACACACACACACACACACACACACACACACACACTGCCATACTTGGGGATGACTATCACAGTGCAGTGGGGGGTTTGTCATCCTATTACAAAGCCAGAGTGAAATCCATTAGAAGAATCAACACAGAAAAATCAACAGAGAGCAGTGGAATCACCATGACAATAAGCTATTAATTGTGCATCAATTAGTGTCATTGTACTCAAACAAAAGCACTCAGGTGTGTTCATCTGTGATAAAAATCGTCCATTAAAATCCGTTCATCCAGAGCACTGAAGGACAGGAAAGGTGTCCATGACATGGGAACTGAAGGCGGTTTCAAAATTGGGTTCCACAGGCAAGCAGGTTGTTCTGACAATATGGAGGGACCATATCAACGACCACGCAAAAGAAACCAATCATTGGCGATCTGCACCAGGACCCAAAGTACAGTCCGTTCCGTGCAGGAAACGGAGGCTAGCCATAGACCTACCACCTTGTATAGTCCTCTCAGCTCAGGTCTGCATAGCGAGAGACTACAAGGAACAGCCTTGCCACCTTGCTGTGCTTAGCAGCTGAATGAGGCCTGGACTACGGAGAGCGCAGCAGTGAGTCTCTCACCACCCATCAACCCCAGCTCCATAATGATCTAGCAAACATCCCAGCCTGACCCCATCCAGGGAGGCATCAAAGTGGGGCAATCTGAGGAACCACACAGGAGAGTGCATGGGCGTCTTCAAACAGAGCCTTTCATTTGGTTTGTTGTTGATGTATTTGTTTGGCCTTCGAGCTAAGGACCAGACACAATACCTATTCCCATCGACCACACAATACCTCTGATTGCTATTTTAGAGACGTTGCAAAATCACAGTCCATTAAGAATATTCTGCTCTTTCTTTTTCCAGGTGGCCTCACTCCCTATCAGATGTAAACACACAAACACCAACACACGCACATACCCACACACACACACACACACACACACACACACACACACACCATAAAACCATCCTACAGGACTCAGTGAGAGTAAAACGCTTGATTTTTCACTGTCTCCGTCTTCATACTGTCTCACATTTCAGCATCAGTCACTTTCACTTTCACTTGGTTTGAAAAAACAACAACTAATATTTATTTAAACACATAAAAGCTTATTTCAGTACAATGTGTCATTTGATGGTTTGATGGGGACCAAAATCAACACTGATTCCAATTGTGAGGCAGTGAAGCGTGGTCTGTAAACTAAAGACTGTGTAGCTCTGGCTGTCCAGACAGACCTGCTCTTATCACTGGTATCTGTCATCAGAATACTGCTCTCTACCAGACAACAAAGGCTGTTTACTTTTAAAATGACTTTAACACATAAATTATTAAATAAAGCATGTGAGGTTCTAAAGCATGAACTGGATGTGAGGGCATTTCAAGTAATACTTGTAGAATGTGTCAAGCATCTCATGAATGTTTTCATTTAGGCACAACTCACCAGTGCTATGAGAGTGAACAGGGTGACTCCCCAGTGCTGTGAGAGTGAGCAGGATGACTCCCCAGTGCTATGAGAGTGAACAGGGTGACTCCCCAGTGCTGTGAGAGTGAGCAGGATGACTCCCCAGTGCTGTGAGGGTGAACAGGGTGACTCCCCAGTGCTGTGAGAGTTAACAGGGTGACTCCCCAGTGCTGTGAGGGTGAACAGGGTGACTCACCAGTGCTGTGAGAGTGAACAGGGTGACTCACCAGTGCTGTGAGGGTGAACAGGGTGACTCACCAGTGCTGTGAGAGTGAACAGGGTGACTCCCCAGTGCTATGAGGGTGCACAGGGTGAATCCCCAGTCCTGTGATAGTGAACAGGATGACTCACCAGTGCTGTGAGGGTGAACAGGGTGACTCACCAGTGCTGTGAGAGTGAACAGGGTGACTCACCAGTGCTGTGAGGGTGAACAGGGTGACTCCCCAGTGCTGTGAGGGTGCACAGGGTGACTCCCCAGTGCTGTGAGGGTGCACAGGGTGACTCCCCAATGTTGTGAGGGTGATCAGGGTGACTCCCCAGTCCTGTGATAGTGAACAGGGTGACTCCCCAGTGCTGTGATAGTGAACAGGGTGACTCCCCAGTGCTGTGAGGGTGCACAGGGTGACTCCCCAGTGCTGTGATAGTGAACAGGGTGACTCACCAGTGGTGTGAGGATGTTCCCAGGTGAAGTCACCTCTTATTGGAGTACAGCCCAGCACTCAGGCATCCCAAAGTCACAAGTTCATCTGAGTGGTTCATTGTAACCAGAAAAAAATTGTAACCTAGAGCACACACACACACAAACACACACGCACACGTCCATATCAGACTGTGTATTGGTTGCCATTGGTGACAAAGCCTGGTGCAAAGCTATGCAAGGTTATTGTCGTTGTGAAACAAAGACATCTGGTTTGAATTCAAATGATATTTTGAAATGCATCACGTGATGGAAGGTATTTACATTTCCAGATTTACAGCCATGAAATCCCCAAAAAAGGTGATTTCTGAATCCTGAAAGAATCCCCTGGAAATCTCAAATGCAAATAACCTTTTAGTAAATCTACAGTTAACTCGTATGGGACGCTAAAAACCAACATTATCAGAACAGAGAATCTGATCAAATGTTTTGTGGATCTTTGCAATATTCCGAAGTCATAAAATTGCCAGACAGTCATATTCCCCAGACCCCTTGCTGTGTGGCTAGCCTGTCGTTCAGGTTCCAAGTTAGAGATGGACAGATCAGATAAAGACACGGTTAAATGAACTTGGTTTGCGGGGTTATGCTTTAATAAAGACTAACATCTCTCATGAGTTTCAACTGCATGCTCGGCTCTGGACTTGGAGGAACACATTTTGTACCTGTTGTTTGAAATCGAGAAAAAAAACATTAGTATGAGTTTACTTTGTTTCTTTTCTCTTCTCTCTGTTCCCTATTTTCTGCTTCTCTGCTTGTCTGTTGTTCGCTGTGTCTCTATCTCCCCTCTACCTCTATGTCATTTCCCACTCTCTCCCTCACTCTCTCCCTCACTTGCAGCCTACTCAAGCAAGCGCAAATGCATTTTATATGCATATTGAAAACTGCTTGAAATTAAGATGTGTAAAATACACTCCACAATCACTGGTAACAAAACAGACACATTGCTTGCTGTCCGTGGCCAGTATGCACAAAATCCATAGTTCTTGATTCCGAATATTAAAGGTAATATCAGTGACAGCGCTCTATTAAATTGTCCTGTTATTTAAGACACAAGCTGGCCTTCCAATCGGAGAATTTATGAGCCACGCTTAGATGTTTTTTCTTTCCCCACCGTTTCTAGTGGCCAAAGCACATTGGCAGGTCCAGGCTGATCAGATGCCCAATTAACAATGGAAAATAAAATGAATCCGGCCTCTTTCCACCTCAATCACTCTGATGAAATGAAGGAGGAGCAGTTGCTTTTAAGATGGAAACGCATCAAGACAAACGGAACGACACATTTCTCTGTTTAATGCGCTCAACGCTTTGAAATAAAAACATATTAAGTTGCCTGAGCACGGTCCGTAAATTGTGATTACAGGTGCAAAAAAAAAAAGTTGGAGGCAATCAATTCCACAATGATGCCCTAATTTGAACAGACTGAACTGAAAACAAACCAAAAAAAGAGCGTGTTTTTTTTGGTGAGTTAGCGCCTGACTGCGCTGGTGTGGGCGTGTGTGTGTGTGTGTGTACTGTATAGTAGAAGAAGCTCAGTGGATGTTTGTGCAGTGTGTTGTTGATCGGTTGTTGGAGGTTGTTGTTTGTTTGGGGTCTTCGTGCAGGTCGGCCATGTCTGTGTAAGGGTAGTGCAGTCGTGATAAGCTAGCGACCGTCAGACTCTTACCTACCGTTAATTTGATATGTGCTCCCCTACTCTTAATTGTCACCGTGTGCAGCTCACGTGACCACATCTCTCTGGCCGTAATGGCATTCCCCTCTAGCTTCTTTGCGTGCGTGTGTGATAGCCTTAGAACAGCACGCGGTGGCGGTATTAGCAAGTGGGTGTGGCGCATAGCGAGTGGGGTGTGTGCGCAGCTCAGCAGGGGGGGGGGGTGCCCGTGCGTGTGCAGCTGTGCGTGTACAAAAGAGCCTGTGTGGTTTACCAATGCTTTCCTTGGTGTGTGCCCACATAACCAACAAGGTTAAAACTCCATCAGGCTGCCAAAGCCTGATGTATACCATATGCATATACCATATACCACGTATACCATAAGTCCAAGAGGAACAGAAGTCTTCCAGCACTGCCTCATCATCCTCACCCCCTCTGCTTTACAAACACCGACTAAAGTGGGTTGTGTGTCTGAGCTGAGACCAACTGGGCTGGGAGTTCATCTTATTTCCCAGGTGCCAGGGGGAGGTAGCATCAAGGCCTGTTTGGATATAATCTGACCCCTACATGACCCTGGAAGTAAACCCTTTGTAAGACCCTTTCCCCCCCCGTGAACACGACCTGCTTTGACACATAGTCCAACGACATGGTTTTAAAATACAAGCCGCCAAGACAGAGAGAGCAAACAGCAATTACAGTACATGGAACTATTACAGTTGGTCAGGTGAAACCTCCACCAAAACCTCTGTTTTCTAAATGCGGACATGCCTGGTGTTATGATAGCCATCTCTTAGTTACATCCCTAATGACATCTGGAACTATCAGGGCCGCATAGTCAAGAAACACGTTCCCTAGGGAGACAGTAATTGATTCAGAACCATGAACCTTGATCCAGCTTGGGGGTGGAGGCATACTTGAGTGAAGGGAAAACAACAGAGCTTGGATGAAACCAATTATCACTCCTGCACTGTTACCATTTGAACACATTGGGTTAACAGTTGAAATGCCTGACCCTTGGTGATGCTGTACAGTCTGTATAATGGGCTGCTCCCTCACTGACCATTTCAAGGTCAGATGATCCAGTGCCGCATTGATGAATATGTTTATGGCTTTGCCTCAACTGCACTTTCCACCCTCATAAGGGATGGTGTCGCATGCCTTGACCTTGCTAATCTAGTGCCTACCACTGTGTATGCCTACGTCTATACATGGTATGGGCTTTTTGCTGTGCAATTTTGGTCCGAAAATATCAAAACTGACGTAAATTGAAACAACTCAAACCAGAAGTAGAAAGTCAAGCTTAAAGGATTGCAGACCATATTGTCTTAGCCTAGGTTACCCAGGATAAAGTAGGTGAAATAGAAACAGTGGCTGTACTATAAATCCATAACTCACTGAACTTACTCAATGGAATTCAACCCTGCAGTAAAAACAGCAAACACTGCAAATGCTATCGACTCTGTTCAGCTTAAAAGGCCAAAAACTTGAGTTTGTCGAGTTTCTCTTCAGATCCTCGAGGCAGTATCACATTTCTGGGTCCTTACTTTCTACTCACCTGTTCAAAGGTTCCGCTTTCATCAGAAGGCTTGCTGTGCCCTACGATGGCATTTCTACAGAGGCTTCTGTTTCTTTTACAGTGTTCATAAAGTGGTGTGCTAACGAACAGGTCACTCAAGTGCAGAGACACTTGAGGCAGCCAGGGTGAGTAGCACATAGGTGTATCACTTAGTCATGGTTGCTATGTCGCTGTTTGATGCAACAGTTGCCTCCCAAGATAAACACAACAGAAACGTCCTGTTTCAGAAATGTCATCTGAACAAAACGCGTCCCGGCACGATGATTTATGATTTATGAACACAATAAACCATTTCATGCATGAAAAAGACAGGCTCTTTCTATGCTATCCTGTGGTATAAGGTAAGCATCTCTCTATTTGATTTGTCACGACTGTGCCTTCAAGGGACCTATTCATGTGTCACATACAGCAGAAACATGCTAGGATGAGAAAAATGGCTCCCATGCTTTTACCAATCAACCTCTTTTAGTGGAATTGACTTGTTATACACCTGAAAACGTGAGCACGTACTTAATGGAGCTTGTCTGTTTAACAGCTCCAGGGCTCACAGCAGGTCTACACACCCTGTACTCCCCTGCTTTCATGGAGATGGAGCATGCAGTGACAGCAGCCAAATTAGAATGTCCAGCACATCTGAATTTCTCATCCAGGGTGACCAGAAAAGTACAATTAAACGCCTCCTTGAGAGCTCAAATCTGGGTCTGCTTCCAGATTGTGTGTGGCTGTGAGCAACAGCCAATGACTGATTGCAGTTTTTTTCATAATCTACATTTTCTCTAATTGAGTTCAAAACCAAGACCGTGGTTCCATGAGAATGTACCAAAGTCCAGATAAAGAGGTCAGTCCCTTGGTAGCATTATTCAGCATGAAGGCAAGGCACATTTTTACACACTATCGCTTTCATTTCCCCTCTTTCTCATGCACGCAGACACATCTTCACACAGGCAAACGAACAGAGGACTGAACGCTCTCTGTATGACTTTATCTTCATTTATAATCATCTGCGCAATGAAGGAAGCCCCATTTTTCAGATAGTTAGTAAGCCCACATCCATCCACTCAACGGGAAACTACTCTCCCACCTGCTGTTTACCGGAAGATTTAGCACATAAACCTTAACGCTGCATAAACCCAATCCCTGCTTTATACAGTTTTTCATTCCGTTAAGGAGAACTTATTCTCATTAAAAATTCACAAAGAGTCGGGCGCTGAACTTAGGTCTCGATTCTAGGTGTCCATGCTATACCTAAAGTATCCCGCTGCAAGTGATCAGATATCCCCTTAGCAACAGCAACACTCTGGGATGGTTACTACAGCAGCGTGTTTAGCTGTCCTGATGTGTACCCCCGTTGCTTTCCTCTATGATGCAGACAGGAGAGTTTGTATAGGCTAGAGAGTCTCTTAGGAACTCATCTAGGAGAAACCAGGGCAGAATTTAGGATTAAGATAGAGAATGAAACAACTTCAGATTCAGCAGACTCTCCTAACCTGCATGGTGACATTATCTGCAACAGCTGCCACTGACCCCCGGAGCAGTCTTTATCTCTCTCCATAGACACACAAGCTTATTTAACTATACACTGTCTAGATATTTCTTTCTTTCTCTTTCTCACCCTCTGACTCTCCTCAATCTGCCTGTTTTCTTCCACAGCCTGACTTGACATTTTGCGATGTGAGATATGACGTTTGGATGGCTTTCGTGTTATTCAGCCTATCAATATTCCAGTGAGTAGAAGTAGTAAATTGACCATGCGGTCCATCAATGCATATTTGTGGGTGTCTGTGAATGTGTTTCTGAGTGTGCGTATGTTTCAGTAAGTATTATCAATTCAATCATCCACAAAAGATTCCACAAAAGCATTATTGACCTTGTGTTGTGGTATATTCACACCTCTAGAAGACGGAATCGGTCTTTAACACTTCAGTGTCTTAGGTTTCCAGGTTAAGAAAGCATATGCTCAAATTCTACACCGCATTTGTAACACTACACTATTTATGCATATACTGCAGATCTTTTTAAAATATTCACACAACTGCCAAAATTACATGGATATTACACTCCATTATTCAAACATCATACCCATGGATATTCATACTCACTGAATGGGTCACTCATCATTTGGTTCTCAAGACATACTGACAGGACATTGGCCTTGGCTACCAAGTCTCAACTTGATCTAATGGACATTCATCATCATTATACTAAATCCTTGTTATGTTACTGATCATCTGTAAAGATCATGCAGTTGAAGCATGACATAAATGTGATGTGATGATTGTTATAAGCAAGTCTTTAGTGCCAGGGTTCATTGACACTAAAGACACATTAGATAAGCAATGAACCTGCTCCTTTATTCATTCTACACTCTCAAGTAGCCACCTTTCACGATGTAAGGAAAGCTTAAGTGCTTGTGGGTGTTCCTAAAATGATCAAACCATAACTAAGAGAATATGTGTTGGAAGTCTTGGAATTGCAACTCTCCAATTGGTTCTTGTGTGGTCAGTTCTAGTTCATTCGTCTCAAATCGGGTTTGGCAAGAAGAAAGCCATATTTGGAAAGCTAAAGTATGGAAGATGAGTGGTTGAGACTAAATATGGTGCAGCTCATTTGCATCTGACTGGATTATTACCAGGTGATATTCGATCCTTTATGCTGTCTAGAAGTATGTCTGCCCATAGTCTTGATAGACACTATGCAAAGGTTTCCTTATGTATCCCTTGAAAGATGGTTTCTTTCTCAATCTCTTCTCTCTCTCTCCAACCATTTCACACACACCAACAACTACATACAGGCACTATAAAAAAAACTAGCCTTACTTGACCAAGAAAACAAAATTCTGGGTCAAGTAAAAGCAAAATTTCCGTAGCTGTTTTAAGTGGATATTATAGTTTTTATCTTGAACATCTGTCGATGGTGTATTTACAGTGGATCGTGTACTGATGAAAAGTATAAGTGTTGAGACAGAATCAAATAGGCTGAAGTGCAAGTCTGTTATTAACACATGCCAGATCTGTCCCATTTCTCAGACCTCTCCATATATAAACAGCAGTATTTAAACTGAAGGCAGACAGAGAAAAAGAAAGAAAGAAAGAAAGAAAGAAAGAAAGAAAGGGAGGGGGGTAAGAGAGTGAGTTAGGGCAAAAGGCAGAAAGAACAAGACAGATGTGTATAGAGAGAGGAGAGGGACAGATAGAGAGGGACAGATAGAGAGGGACAGATAGATAGGGACAGATAGAGAGGGACACATAGAGAGGGACACATAGAGAGGGATAGATAGAGACGGACAGATAGAGAGGTACAGATAGATAGGGACAGATAGAGAGGGACATATAGAGAGGGATAGATAGAGACGGACAGATAGAGAGGGACACATAGAGAGGGATAGATAGAGACGGACAGATAGAGAGGTACAGATAGATAGGAACAGATAGAGAGGGACATATAGAGAGGGATAGATAGAGACGGACAGATAGAGAGGGACAAATAGAGAGGGACAGATAGAGAGGGACACATAGAGAGGGACACATAGAGAGGTACAGATAGAGAGGGACAGATAGAGAGGGACAGATAGAGAGGGACAGATAGAGAGAGACAGATAGAGAGAGAGATAGATAGAGAGGGACAGATAGACAAGAGATAAGAGAGCTGAAGTGGAGAAAAAAATGTTCCAGGGTGAAGCATGTTTACATTTGAATAGCTCACACTTTCTGTGTACTGTGTGCAGAGATCTATTTTCCAAGTCTGGCGTTGCCTCAGGTGGCAAGTCCCCTGGCTGTCAGAGAACTCCACTGATAACCTGGTTTTAAACACGGGACACATTTAGTTGATGCCTCTCTGGGTTTAAGAACATGTTTGTATGAATGAAGAGGCATGGTGAATCGCAAGGAGGGTGAGCTGAGGACATTCTGTTGTGGACATGTGTCCCTGAATGTGGGGCTATCAGTGGAGGACAGGGGAACAAGGGCTGAGGCAAACCTTTCCTCAGTTGGAAATGAAAACCACAGCATTGTGAGATAACTCATACTACACTGCACACATCCAAGACATACTGTAGCCTGCAATTTGGATATCTTTTAATATCTTCTGCACAATACAATGTATCTGTTGATCTCAGACAGTGAGACACAACAGGGTGATTTATCTGTTGCAATAGATGAGGAGATATTTTAGAATAGAATAAAAGAGGATACTTTATTCATCCCCACAGGGAAATTTGGGTTTACTGGTGTACCATTATTTGACCACCAATGCCTTGGGTGATGTGGGTTCAAAGGACATAAAAATGTCTGTTCTTATTGCCTGTTCTATCCATCTCTTCTCCCCCTCACAGGACACTTAGTGGTGACCACTCATTACAGCCTTCAGCATCATTGTCCAGCTCATGCAACGCAAATGGGATAAATCAGTGCTGTCATTCAAACAAAGACCAGATTATTTGCATATGGCGATTATGTGTGTGCCATTAAAATAAATCCCTAAATTAGACGCTGACAATAGCCTATAAATCAAACTGCATCTTAACACAACATCACAGAATATGGAAGCAACAGAATTATCCAATAATCTATGAAATAGCAGTTGGATTTTATAGTGACTTTGGGTCATAATATTACCGTGCGCGTTCATCAGAGGTCTGTCCTACTACGACGAGAGGCGGGAGATTTCTCAACTGAGGAGATGCTGGTCGAACAGAGACAACGGTCCTGTGTGCAAATACGTTTTTTTCAGAACTTAAGTAACATCATAGCAGATCAATGACCATACCTCTAGATAAGAAAACGCAGAATTCGTCACCAAGTCTAAAAGAAAATGGCATTCTTAATCAATTTATCAAGACAATAGACAAAATGTAATACAGTTTAGTGTTCAACGAGTTCACGTCTTTTTAATTATATTTAAGTACTTCTTGTATTATTTAGTAAATAAAACATATTGAAAGGATTTAAATAGCGTGGACTGGAACATGGCAATAATAAAACATTGATTTAATTGAATACAAATTCCCCTTACCATTTTTGAGTAAAATGCTGAAATTAAATAGTCAAAGAAGACGTTAAACAGTATTTTGTAGAAACATCGAAAACTCAGCTCCGTAGACCTGGTGAATCCACTTCCAAGAAGATATCCAGACCATACACACCTTCTGCTGTACCCTAAATGCCTCTGCAAAATGTAAAATAGTTCTTCCTAGAAAACGAGTAGCGCATCAAACGGAAGCGCAACAGAAAACTCCCAACACTTGCGCTTGAACGATGATTTGATTCACCGCCGGAGCTGCCAACAGCGCCTGCGAAACGCTCCTCTATCGGCCTAGGGTTGATTGGGCAGAGGGATAGTGACGTAACACAGCAGGTGGCACGATGCCCCTATGATCTAAACCTCAAACGGACCAGTAGACCGCCAGGAGTCTATAGAACTAATGGCCTCAGCGCTTTCTATGGCCAATATTCTCAAACTCTCTTGGTTTTGGTATATGTTAAGTCATACTTACAGCGATCAAAGTAGAGAGTGTATTGTTATTTCAAGACAGTGTAAGCTCCATGCTCCAAAACTATCTGCTCGAGAAAAAGTTAGTGAGACACAAATAAATTGCCCTTTTATTATGTTCAGCGTGTCTCCTCTCTCTTTCAGCGCTGCAGAACTTATTCAATGAGAAGTTTGGAGCTCCGTGATTCAGTCGTCGGTGTTTTCCCTGCACTGCTGGTGCCCCCTCCCGTTACACGTCAAGTGCGCATTTTAAGGAAAACTGCAGCCCGGCGCTTTGATGGCAGCGTAGCTACTGCGGGGGCGCCCGCAGCAAATGCGATTTGTCGTTAAACGTTTTTATTTATTTATTTATTTTTGCCTTTATATTTAAATTTGCCTATCAACAGGGAGTTTGATTAAAAACTTTAATTTGAGTAAACTGCTCACGCTCACCACTTAAAACGTATATACATTACTTATCTGATTTGGGGTCACTATTGTGCAAATTATACTTAGGAATTGACAGGCCTTGAGTGGAACGATCAAAGCAGAAGACTGAAAGAGCATCTCCTCACCTGAGGCCCATCTTAAAACACACACCTTCATGGGTAACCACCGTCGATATTAAGGTATTTGTGTGAACCACCGTCGATCTTACGGTATTTGTGTGTGTCTGTGTGAGTGTCTTGTAACAGCTCAGAACAACAACAAAAAAAACCTTCCCATGTCTTCGTTGTCATAGTGACTACTGCCAGGCCAGTGATGTCTGAGAACCCAATGGAACAGATCTTGGTTCCATGACTGAGACACACACACAAACCCACATACACACTCTTGCATGCACACATCCTAATGTTGAACCACATTAGTATAACCAGTTTATAGTAATTATGGAAAACTTTGGCACTTTAGAGTCTAGCATCGCTAATCAGCTGACACATACGCCTTTCTCTACCTCCAGAAGTTGTCGTTACTCATCCTGGCCGTCAGCACAGCACCTGGTTCTCTCTTGCAGATCTCCCATCTCTCCTATCATTCCCATCTCTCTCAGATCTCCCATCTCTCCTATCATTCCCATCTCTCTCAGATCTCCCATCTCTCATATCACTCCCATCTCTCCTATCACTCCCATCTCTTCTATCTCTCTCAGTTCTCCCATCTCTTCCAGCTGGTGTTGAGAATCATGATTGAGACCATGGCATATCAAACTCATTTGTTTGTTTGACCACACTGCAAGTAGCATGAACTGAGTTCAGACATTTAATCACAAGGCCTGTTTGTCTCTTTGTTTTTTTTGCAAGGCTGTTTTTTGTAAAAATTTGGGGAACAGACTACTTGATTAATTGTGCCAAGTGCCATTTAATTTAATCCATCAACCCCGTAAAAGTCTACCGTGAGGCAATCAAAGCTCCCTTAATTACTTTCAAATACTGTTTCCACACAATCTTCTCTGGTTTTCCTGAATGTCGTTCTAAGCTCCTCTACCATAGTTCTGGTTTAGCGTTCTCACTCTCTAGAGACTACAGGCTGAAATGCAACAAAACCTGGTCCCAGCTGAGCAAACCGATTATGGTCCAGAAAGTCCTCTGCATGGGACGTCTGGGGCTACTGAAACCCCACATCCTCCCAGGCTGGGTTATTTACCCTCCTGTCCTCTGGTTATTTACCCTCCTGTCCTCTGATAACAAACCTCTACACAACAACCATCCATCACACTCTAATCTATGGCATCTCCATGGATTGTCTGCAAGCTTTGATGTGATCCAGAACTTCAGTGATAAATCAAACATGTCACTAAGTGCATGTTTCTTTTGTCATGCCATTTCATGTCTTTTTATTGAAGTGGTGAAATGGAAGTCACTTTTTTGGGAAGTACCAGGAGATACATCCACGAATGTCCTTCCCAGGACACTCTTGCCTGCCTATAAGAATATTTTTGGGATCTTCAGTATTTTTTCTGTAACGAAGTGTCTTACCAGACGTTCTGCTGATGGCCTACTGAACTTGTAGCTACAGTAGGCCTGATGCTGTGATTTTCGAAATGCACTTCCAAGAACTAATTTAGTTTGTCAGTGACTTGGACTGTATACCTTTTTTCGATAACAGTGTCTAAGTAATTATATGCTATGCTAGCTCAAGGAATCAATCTTTAGTGTATGCAAGCTCAATTTAGAACAGTCTGGCAAACAAATCCACACATATTGTTCAGTAACTGTATTGGCACAAAACAAACAGACCAAACACTCATGGAACCAGAACAGTCCTATTTGTAGCCTTGTTTCAAGGTGAGGATAAAAGATAACAGTATTACAATGTACCAAATCACGTTTAGGACACACAGAATAGCCGCATGAATTTACTGAAAGTGAAATAGTACTGAAGCTACTGTGCGAAGAGATTGGAGCGCTCCCAAATCTAGTTAATGACCATTGGTTTATTTTCTTATTCTATCCCTCCCACAAGGACAATCTATGTGTACAATTGGACAAGATCCAACAGTGCTGTGACCTCACGCCCCTTAAAGAGGATATACTGCCAAATATGGTCATGCAGAAGATGTTAGCAAAGTCAACCACAAAGGAGTGTATAGAATGTAAAGAATGCTCGCACCATGTTACTGTACACTTGACTATTTTTTAAGTATAATACAAAACTTCATAGACCTTATTTTAGACTATTTGTGATCTTTGACTATTTAGATCTCTGAATATAATTCAGACCAATTAACTTAATTTGACTGTGTCTGGATCATATCTAAGGTCAAAAGAAAAACAACTAGGGAGGAGACTGACAGACTTTACCCTTGCAATTAAAGTCTTATTATCTCAAATTTAGTATGCAATCCCATAATGATTATGCCCTACGGTACTAGACTACAGAGAACAAGATACAGAATCAATCAATTTGAACTGATCTAATTTAGTATATGTTTTAAGGTGACGGATAACAATTTATCCAGGAAGAGAAATGTTAATCTGGACTTTGAAGGCTAGATCAACAAATAAGTCCCTATCCAAACCCAAAGAATGTCCTCTCTTTTGGAAGTCAGACACAAAGAAGCTCCAAGGTAATCTGATTAGAAAATAACCATGTTTTAATTGCCTACAAGTGGCAGGTTCCCAGGTTCAGTCTGTTAATTGCATGGATTATGATTGACATGCAAAGTCCCCATGTGTTTTTGTCTTTTAGGGACAGTGTTTTTTTCTAACCGATCCTCTTTTTATTATTTAGCTCCAACTGTAGTGAGAAATGTGTTTTGTTACCCACATGGGTGTGGAAGAACTGTTTGACTAACTGGGAAGCTGTCTGGGAGGCTGCCTGAGAGGCTGGTTGCAGACTGGGAGGTTGGCTCTGGCTGTTTGACTGACTGTCTGACTGACATTGTAATGTATATTGTAAAACTGAATCCTATAGTGGAACAGACCGAACAAGAAATACAGTGAAAGACAGGGACTGAAAGAGAAAGAGAAAAAGAAAAAAGAGAGTGATAAAGAGAGAGCGAGCGATGGAAGGAAAGAGAGAGCAGGAGAAAGAGAAAGCAAAAGAAAGAGAGTGCAAGAGACAGAGAGCACGCACGAGAGAAAGCACGCACGAGAGAGAGTCAGATCTAGAGGACCAACAGCTGGACCACACTACTGTGTTAGAAGCTTGAACACAAGGACAGGGAATCTGCTCCTACTCTTCCACACCTTTCCATAACTTATTTACCAAGGTGTTGTGGATGTGTAATGGAGCTGGCACAGTGGCCAGAGGCCAGGCTCCACACACATTCGTATGTTCAGGAGAAGGATGGTCTAAGTTAGCTTGTGGAGGAGGGGAACTGCTCTGTCCAGAAAACGTCAGACCATACAAGGTCACAGGCATTGGTCACTGTTATGTGTTTGTTGAAGTATGTCAAGGGGACTGATCTCAGTAACCTCAATGAGCACACACTTTCTCTCTCTCACACACACTCACTCTCTCACACACACTCACTCTCTCACACACACTCTCTCACACACACACACACACTCTCTGTCACACACAAACTATCTCTCACACTCACACTCTTTCTCACACACACATTCTCTCCATCACACACACACACACACACACACACACACACACACTATCTCTCTCTCTCACACACACACACACACCCTCTCTCTCACACAACGCATACACACACATACACACTGTCTCTCAAACAGGCACACACCATAACAGATTCACACGTATCTGCGTATGTGCGTGAGCAGTCACACAATGACAAGGCCAATCAAATCTGTGAGCGCCTGGAGACAAGCCACATCTCATTTCTCTTTATTGTCAGACGAAATCACAACATTAGAGATTTTGTTTGTTTGAGTGTCATTGGGCTGTTTACATTCACCCTTTGACCAATCTAACTTCAACGCTTTGTTCACTGTGGCTCACTGCAAATAGGAACTTTTTCTTCAAGACACAATTGAATCGCTATGCTACTGTAACTGCCGGTGATAATATTTGAGAAGACACAGAGTCTTAGGTTTCACCAGACAGTTGGTGTCGACCAATGAATGTGAGCTCCACTTTGTTCTGGAACCCTCCGCCTCCAGAGATGTGATACCAGATAGATGATTGGTTTGACGGATTACAAGTCATCAATCAGCTCTCATTATAGATACCCGAGAGGCTCCTCCCTCTGTCTGGGCATCTTATTACCGGGAAAATTATATTCAATTAAAAATGACCGTTTCCTTCTCCCACCTTTATTCTCTTGCTATAGACACAAGTGATCTGGAGAGAGAGAAAACAACGAGATTCACTTCTAAAAAAACCCAAAAGAAAATGGTGTGGAAGCTTGTTGCTTTAATGAAGGTGCGTTATCTCTGTTCACTGTCAATTGCTCAATCAGGGCAAACTGGATATGACAGACTATGGTTTATGTAGACGTTTGCCATAGCAATGAGCATTTCCACACCGTATTAGGATTTTTGCAGTAGCATTATTAAATGAAAAATGAGCTGCATCGTCTACTGGTCACAATGCAATTATTGCCAGGTGGGTTCATATATTTACTGACTGGCAGCCAGTGCCTAGGAAGTTTAGTTGACTGTTCTTAAACCTTCAGCCAGAATTTCTGTTCTTAATGGGTTTGTTTAATAATCCAATTATTAACATGTGTGTTTATGTTTCCCATTGTCCTAGAGCCTGCAGATGGGCTGCTTGAAAACACAAGAGGAGTTCTCAAAAAACAGCAATCAACTTCCTCCAACAGTCCCATATGTGGGAAAACACACAGATATTCTTTCCAACCAACACAGTACACATTACTAATGACTGAGGACAAAGTCTGCCGTAATATCATTAACCCAATCCCTGCAATCCAACTGAGAACAAGGTCACTCAAGGTTAATGTTGGCTATATTCAGAGATACTGAGGAAAGTGTGTGTGTGTGTGTGTGTGTGTGTGCTTGCTTGTTTTTGCAGGGTTCTAAGATATTAGGCTTGTCTACCATAGCCTCAGTATTCCATTTGGTAGTCAAGGTAAACATCCTTTTATCTTCCAAGCGAGGACACAAAGCCAGTATTTACCTTAAGACATCTTGGACCCACTAGGTGTGAATGTAAACAGATGTTACTGTCCCACTGTGTTGCAATGTGACTGGGATGGACACACTGCCACACCCAAATCCTGCCCTTCCATCATCCCTCTCTCCTGCCCTCCCATCATCCCTCTCTCCTCTCTTCTCATCATCCCTCTCTCCTCTCCTCCCATCATCCCTCTCTCCTACCCTCCCATCATCCCTCTCTCCTGCCCTCCCATCATCCCTCTCTCCTCTCCTCCCATCATCCCTTTCTCCTGCCCTCCCATCATTCCTCTCTCCTGCCCTCCCATCATCCCTCTCTCTTGCCGTCCCATCATCCCTCTCTCCTGCCCTCCTATCATCCCTCTCTCCTCTCCTCCCATCATCCCTCTCTCCTCTCTTCCCATCATCCCTCTCTCCTGCCCTCCTATCATCCCTCTCTCCTCTCCTCCCATCATCCCTCTCTCCTCTCTTCCCACCATCCCTCTCTCCTGCCCTCCCATCATCCCTCTCTCCTCTCCTCCCGGTCACACCTGATCCAACTTTAATGACTCACATCTGCTTTCTCTTTGAAGTCCAGATCTGTATTCAGTTGAAACATAATGAAGCAATCAGACAAGACTATCGGAGTACCCAGCCCTGAATAAGACCAGGCTAAATGAGCATGAGTCGGCAGATCATTTGACAGCATGCACAAGATGACGTCAAACTCCTGGTGTAGCTTAGTGTATTACCTGTTTTTCTGGAAAGAAATTTCAGAATAATTTTCGAACATTAAATTAGCTGATATTTCGCATTTTTGAGGGTGGAGCTGAATGTTGACAGTGTATCCTGGCAGTTGCTTTGTTTGTTCAGATCTTGTATCAGTCTCACATCTAAGCAGGCCTGTTCTGGTTTCCTCTAAACTGCTTGATTCAGCATTTTGCACAGCCTGATGGACTATTTTAATGATTCCATTAAACACGCAGCAGAGTGACCCCGGTTCATTATAAACTGACTCTGATATCACGGTTAAAATCAGCAATTATGTCGAAAATAATGTTCAACTAGGTATAAACAAACATGTTTAAAATGCTTTCTTGAACCCATAATGTGTTCGGTTGAATTATGAAACTGTAACTGAGAGAAGAGAACAGACATGGAATCTCATGATACGTTTTAAAATCAAACCTATCAGTCGTAACGGAAACATCAATGGCCTTTTGACAAGGTCATATTCCACTGAATATCTTTCTCCCTCTGTCTGTACTTGGTAGGAACTAATTCTGGTTCATCTAAAGATCACAGGCAGGACTTTAGACCGCCACATCATAAAAGACTAACATAACACAGATATTTGAGCATTACACCACACTTAGGGAAACATTTGTCAAGCAAAGTGTTGCTGAAAGAATGAGGTCAAGATGTATGGCAAACACAATTATTTCGTTACTGTTTCAAGATGTGAAATAAACACGTCTTTACATTCATCCTCCTAAAGTGAGTTCAGAGTGTGCGGTCTTCACAGAAACATCATTGTCCGCCAAGAGGCAAAGTGTGTATGTTTTCGAAGGCTCAGGGCAATGACGCAAATGAATCACCGGTGACAGAGTTTACAGCATGACAATCACACCATGGAAGATCTGTGGAAGAGCTTCATACTAGACAGGCAGACGTCAGCATCCACATAATCAGATGGCTATGGTAAACAGTCTTTCATGTATGTTTCTCTTTCAAACGCTGGATGGGAGTTTGAGGTTGGAGAGGTTCTGTGAGTAGTGTGCCATACTCAAGCTGTCTGTGTTTGTATGAGAATGGTCATTTTACAAATTATAACGGCATCATTAGTACTTGTGTTGGAATTCGTAAAAGTTTCATAAACACTTCAAATCAGCTTCAAATAAACTGAATTTAGGGAAGAATTAGGAGGAAAAAATAAGAGCTCAACTCGGCAACACAACAATTGGCTGTTTTACAAACATTCCCTAGAATAAATTATCCCAGATCTAAACTATGTACACCCCAAATACTATAAACAGGGATGAAGGAATCAATGAACACATGGATGAAAGTCAGTCCTACTGAAGCATCCATTCATGCTTCAGTTGTATTGTGGCAGAGCATCCTTCCCTCCGTGTACTCTGTATGTGACTTCGCACAAACACAAGTCTGTCACACCTTCAAAACACTCAAGATTGTGCTCAAGTAAGCAACCAGCGGCCTGTCTGTTCAGGATATCCTAACCATCACGCTAACGCCAAACTAAACAGAGAGGAACAACCGTATCCTCTGAGCGTTTGACTGTACCTTGGTTATTCCGATCGCATTTCAAGCTAAAGTAAACCAATGTAGACAATGAGTCAAGTGATCTCAGCCATGTTAAACAGCCTTCCTCCACTCATTACAGCCAGAGAACCTTCGCAGCTGAACCGTTAATTAGTCCGTCTGCGTTGCCTAATCAGGCTTCTCACCGACAGCTCAGCCGCTCCACACTCCTCCCTGCCTCCCTTATGTGCCAACAATGCTGCCTGTCTCGTTGCATTCTCCATGTGGGTGGCTCAAACTAAGCCAGGCCATTACAGACAAATCACAGCAAAACATTGTTTTGAAGGCCTTTAACTAACTGGGGCCTCTGCCTCCTATCATTACTGCTATCTATTTGTTATCGCTATATATGTTTCTCCGTTCCTTATCTTCCCTACCCTTCTTTAAGGTTTGCGGTGGGCGGTGCAAGGTCCGGACGTTAAACCAGAAGGGTTCATCCCTGTGGTGTCTGCAGGTTGTTTTGCTAAACGTTCTTGGATTTCAATCAATTCTTTCTTCATGGGAGCTTCATTGTTGCTTTTGGTGAACCTTTTGATAGCTGTCAGTGGAGTATCTGCTGCAGCTTATCATCACAGTGGAGATAGGAGAGAAGAGAGGGATGATTAAGGTTCTCAGACTCCCTTCACAGCACCATCACTGACAGCATCCCTTTCTCCATCATTATCCCTTTCTGTGTGTACCAGTATGCAGTTCCCCTGATTAGCATCACATTGCTACGCTCATTATTTTCTTCCAGAAGGCTGGGGTTCGCACCTGTGGCCATCACCTGCTCCAGAGAGGAAGGAAGTCTCAAGGTGGGGAGGAGTCTGTCACCATGGCGGTACCTCCCATGTTGACCATCCTAGGCAAAACCAAAGAATACAATTGGAGTCATTACTATGACAACACACTGGCCTATCAGAGTCTGAAGGCAATGGGATTCCTTAATTAGGAGCTCAGAAAGCTAATCATGACCATTTGAACAGTATATACTTGTGTCAGAAAATAATGGTGTGTTTTTATCCAGAAAGGCTTCACTTCACCATCCATCTGCTTCTGTGTTGGTTGAAGTTACTCAGAGCTGACTGGGCCAGATGTGTGCTGGTACTGGTGGGCTTTAAGTGGTCTGCTTTCCATTCACACCATGAATGTCTTTGGCTCTGGCCCTGCATTTCTACCAAGCGCTAGCCGCGGTTGAGACAAGTAGCGAAATAGGAGGGCAGGAAGTTTAGTTTAATGTAAGTGGCGTCGAAAGACATCTTTTAAAATCGTGTGGCTGAGGGCTTCGTCAGATGCACTTTAAATACAGTGTGTAAACGTTTCATGAAGGGACACCTGACTTCAATATTAAATTTTGCCTTGTGGCTGCATGCAGGACACCTACTGTGTTCAAATGGCTCCGTGATTGGATTAGCAGTCTGATTAGATCTGCTCTCCGTGCTCCCTCCTCTCCATCTTGAAATATCCATAGTGACATGCATGTGTGAGTTAGCAGATGAAAGGAAGAAGGAAGGAAGGAAGGACAGAAGGAAGGAAGGAAGGAAGGAAGGAAGGAAGGAAGGAAGGAAAGAAGGACGGAAGGAAGGAAGGAATGGAATGAAGGACGAAGGAAAGAATTGAGAATCAAAGAAATAAGAAAAGAGAGACTGGTTTTCCCTGTGTCTCCCCTGGAGGCTGGTTATGGGGCCACACAGGGAGGTGTTGGGTGTTAGAGGTGAGGCAGAGACAGTCAGACACATATAGACACATGTAGACAGGTCTGTCACTTCTGGGCTCTAATCCCTCATCAGACACCTGCGGCACATCTGACAACTAGAGTTGCACTGACACACACATAGGCACTAACACACACACACATACACAGATGTACAGATAGACACTAACATAGACACACATCATAAATAAATGTAATAATCAGACAGGTTACTTCACTTTGTATATGCCTAAAGAAAAAGTTGCACAGAAGGCATGACTTAAGAGGTCTAACATAGTATCATTAGCTTGGATTGGGGTCAAACATGCTGACAGTAAATGTTCACATTGGATATGAGAATGTGCAGTATATGACTGAAACTGTGACACTGCAATCAGTGTAAAATAAATTGCATTTGTGAACATGAAATACCCTCCTTGCTTACAAATGAATGACCTTGTACCCAATCAACATGCAATGCTACTGTGATTGGATCAAAGCATTGGCGGACTGTAAATGTGTTGGAGTCCACCTCACAATGTCCTCAATCTAATGGGTCTAATTGCATATGCACAGCCTGCAGTAATGTGTGTGAAGAACATCATGGTTGAATGCTTTTTCCAATATTCCTGTTATCAGCTCTCTGCCTTTTCTGCCCTTCAGACACAGACAAGAGAGTGTGTGAGAGAGAGGGGAGGATGAGAGAGAGAGGGGAGGGTGAGGGAATGGGGAGGGTGAGAGAGAGAAGGGAAGGTGAGCGAGAGGGGAGGGTGAGAGAGAGCGAGAGGAAGGTGAGAGAGGGGAGGGTGAGAGAGAGGGGAGGGTGAGGGAATGGGGAGGGTGAGAGAGAGGGGAAGGTAAGAGGGAGAAGGGAGGGTGAGATAGAGAAGGGAGGTTAAGACAGAGAAGGGAGGTTAAGACAGAGAAGGGAGGGTGAGAGAGAGAAGGGAGGATGAGAGAGAGAGAGAGAGAGAGAGAGAGAGAGAGAGAGAGAGAGAGAGGGAGGGAGAGCACATAGGTAAGCAGATATCTACAAAGTCTTTCCAATCAAATTCAGAAACTTACCAGACAACCACTTGAAGCTGACAAGCCTACCTTTTTGGAGTCTTCAGGGCATTCTACTCATGAAGGAAGTGGTTGTTTTCCTGCTTCAACAGATTTGGGGATGGAGTGAGTTAGGGAAGGAATGAGATAGATGGTTGTGTGTAAGAGATAGACGGAGGAAGCTGACAGGTCTGTCTGCAGTGATAAGACCTTTACCTGTTATCTCTCTTCACCCACTGGAGGTGAGACGTTCCACATCCTCCCCAAAAAAAGGATAGGAGAGGTGGATACTGAGAGAAAGGGAGGAGGGGAGGGAGAACAGTGTACCAAGAGGGACGATGTAAAAAGTCTAAACACTTTTTAACCTTGTTCTGAGCTCTGAAGAGTTGTGACTACCTCTGGATAGGTACCTCTAGTACATTTGTTTACACTGGAATAGAGTAGGATATGAACTGTTGAACCAGGTCAGTCTTTCTGCTGAGAGAAAACTGGAGCAGAAAAAGGTCATGAAATGCAACTGGTGTGTGTGTGTGTGTCAGAGAGAGAGAGAGAGAGAGAGAGAGAGAGAGAGAGAGAGAGAGAGAGAGAGAGAGAGTGTGTGAGAGAGACAGACAGACAGACAGACAGACAGACAGACAGAGTCTAAGTGTTAGAAACCTCGACCTGCCTACTGCCTGCCACCAGCACTCACACTTTCTCCAAACTAAGAACACTGTCAAGCATCTGCTGCATGGTCGACAAGATGTTTTTCAGAAGAAGTTTTTCAGAAAAAGATCGTGTGACGATCTAGCATTCTCTATTCCAGTGCAAAGTCTCAGTCCACTCCAGGTACGCTGTGTGTGGGTAGGGATAATGACTGTAATGATACATGGCCTTTAGTTATTTTCAGAAAGCCCAGTATAGCCTTCACCATCTGCAATCTCAGTTACACAAGATTTTTTACATGCATTTTCTCCCTTTTTCAATTACCTAAAAAACACCAATTCCCCCAACACAATCAAACTGCCCCTGACATTCAATCTCCACCTGCGGGAGCCAGTCAATGAGTGCTATTGGTCAGGCCAGTGTGGGCGTTCCGAGAACACAATCCAATCACAGCCAATGATTTGATGGCTGGCTGTGGTCATGGCTGACACAACAAGATGTCCTCCGAATCAACACAGGGAGGAAAAGGGATGGACAGACAACTGCCTCACTGCCTTATTGGCAGAGGAACTGGCCAACATTCCACTACCTCACTTGTGTTTCTCTAAGTCTATCTCTACTGCATTGTGTGCGTGATGTTTGTCGTCTTCGTAAACACAGTCACACACACACACACTCATACACACCAAGTGTTGCAGTGTGTGTTTGCATGTGAAATGGCTTGCTAATGGCACAGCAGGAACATATAATTGAAATCATGTCGAGACACACATCCCCCTCACAGACTGTTCATGAACAGCCTATGGTCTATGTCTGCCTTTAGTACAGCATGCAGATTAGCTTTGTGCACCCTTCATGGCAGTTTCGATGGCGGTCGCTTCAGACAGGCGAATGGGAAGGCATTTACCCCACTATCCTATAAGAATCAACTGATTCGAATGACAGAAGGACTGGTGACTGACTCCTATCTGTTCCTAGTGTGAAGAGCAGGATGGGCTCCTTTAAGGGCCTGGGGGGGGAGCTGGCTCAGAACAGGACGCTGCACTGTGGCCCACTAATCACATTTGTTCTGGTCACAGCTGGTTCAAAACAGGTAATATATTCATTGGCTGTGATCGGTGTTAGAGGATGGATGTGCTCACCATCAACATCATTAGCACGCGTGAGGTGCGTGTGGGTGAATTGCAAATTCAAAACGAAGCTAGCCTAGTCCTTTTCTCCTATGTAGCCACAGCTACTTCTGAACCGAGGAAAATCCTGTATACTTTAGTAGAGGACAGACGCTCTGCCATAATGACCGGTCCATATTGGATTTCATAAATAAGATGCTGTTTAATATTGATACAGGCTTTGGACCTCTTGGCTGCAATATGTGTTGCAAAGACGTGCACCCCCTTTTTGATCAATGTAGTTCCTGGTAGAAGTAGTCCCTGCCCTAACCGATGTTATTAATGCAGAACTCTGTCTGCATTGCAGCATTTTTTATTTACTGTGGTCACAGTCTTTAAGCATGCCGAGCGGACAAGGCTATTTCAATTGAGCTGAGACCTCCAGTCTTCAGCCCCATCATACTCTGCCCAGCAGCCGCGATACAGGAGAGCTCAGCTGTGTGTGTTTACTCCTGGGCTGTCATTATAACAGAGATCACCAACATGAAGACCTGATGTGATCTCACCCTGCATGTGAGATGACTGGGTCCTGCTGTAGGTTGGCACGCTGGAAAAGACTAAGCCAGCAAAGTCCCACGTTGCTTAATAAGCAGATCAACTTTAGCAAAAATGCAGATCAATCTTTTGATTGCACCTATTGATGGGAACTTCTTGGAACCGCTTGAGCCTTTTTTTTCCAAATGCAAGGGGCTCCTTTCTGCCCCGACTGGCACAGCAAGAACGCTCTCTTCTCCACACGTGAATAATAAAGAATCATTTATTTTTCAAAATCATGCAAATCCATTTGTCTCAGAGCCAAGTCCTGCTTTCCGACTTTCTCTCTTTCCCTCACACAGTCATTTACTTACAGCTCCACAGGGTACACTAGTTTGTGACAGAATTCATTAATCAATTGTTGTCATGTTGCTGTGAGTTTGGTAAACAAGTTGCTCCACATGAGTAAAATACCACTTATTGTCTTAGAGCGCTGATGCCATTTCACTGTTATTGCAATGCTTTCACATTATTATAATTATCTTCAATACAGGAAGGAAAGCTATTGTGTCATAGATGGTATGGGGGGTGAGATTATGGAGTATGGTATGTTGGATACAAAAATGTAACTTGAACCCAATGTAATATACTTATACAGAAACACTATCTCATACAGTCAGTAGCATAGAATACATGCTGCAGTCTTTGACCATTTAATACTAAACTTACACCAAAACCTCTTGTTCGTTAAACTCCTTAACTTTATTTGCAAATAATTGTGGTCTGGATGTGGTGACAGAAGGAAGCAGGCTTGTATGAGGTCACTTTACAATGGGGCTGGCCTTCATAGGGAAGGATATTGCTTCAGCATAAATCAATGTGTCATAGAATCGTCACTTAGAATATTAGAAAAACAAATGCTGGCGGGAATGGCAGAAGCAGATGATCAAATATTTTATCCGGATGCATTCTTGGCCGATGACGTTGTAATAAGAGTTGTTGATTTACAATGTAGCCCACAACACTTGGAATACTAGTATAGAGATAACCTTAAATAATCTGAAAACTAGAAAACATTTTGTGTGACATAGAGATTATCTTGCGACTTTAGTTCTTAAACTTTTTCATTAAACTTGCATAATAAACATGCAATAAAACATATTCTTTTTTCTGAGATAGTTTTTTGTAGAACTTGTATATAAAGAGTTACTCTGTTGCTGTATTGCATAAGAGCATCACCAAAATAAAAACAACTAAAGAGGAGGTGAGAGGTGTCTAAGCCTGATATGAAGACCCTACCTTGTCCTGGAGGGCAAATATGATCTCTCTCTCTCCCTTACTTTCTGTCTCCTGTCCATCACATCACTTTGTCTATGGTTCTACACCAAACTCTCTCTGACACTTCCTGATCTACTTCTACTACACACGCCCATTCTCTCTCTGTCTCTATCTCACACAGCACGCACACCACTCACACTCCCAAAGACACCCGGTCAGTCCTGTAATAGTAGCCTGACCTCCACATCAGTGGTTGATGTGAAGAGTAGCTGAGCGTGTGTCCTCCTTGTGGCTTGCATAGCTCACCTCCCCCCTGGCTTGGTAAGGCACTGTTTCCCCCCTCTCTACCCTCTTGTCTCCCTGCCAGCCTGCCCTTGACCGCCCTTCACAGGCTTCCATGTGTACACACACACACACACACACACATAGCAAACCGTATAGGACTACATACAAGAGTGCGTAGGCATACGTAATTCCTCCTGTGTCATGTCCAAAGCTCATTCCCGAGGCTGAAGATAAGCATTAACACTGCAAACCTCCTCCAACACTGAATGGAGCCCTGATCCACAATCTGACATCGCTCAACATGGCCGCCGTCGATGTCCTTCTGCCTTCTCCTTTAATTCCCCTTCCCATCCGGTCCCTTCCTCCCCTCCATCCTGTTGGTCTTCTTCATTTCCTTTCTTCTTTCCGCACATCTCTCCTCCCACTTTTTTTGCTTGTCAATGTGAATTATTAAAGCAAATGTAAAGTAATGCACATAGTCCCCACCTCTCTCCAGCACTGGCCTTGTGCTCTGCCCCCCCCCCCCCCCCCACCCCCCCAGGGACACCAGTAGACAGTAGCATTATTATCATATATGTACAGAGTCTGAAAAGCATTCCAAACAAAGTGGGAAGTCGGAAGCCGACAGCAGGCCTTGAGCGACGTATGGTGAGGTAAGAAAGAGTCTGTTATCTCTCTAAGTTCAGTTGAGCTGGTCCTCGTACTGTTTCCGGAAGCAGTCTCCAGCAGGGAAGAACTCCCAGCAGCGCTCCTGGTACATCTTCCACACGTAAGACTCCTGGGTGAGACCAGGGTGAGACCAGGGTGAGACCAGGGCGAGACCAGGGCGAGAGAGGAGCAGAGTGGTGAGCACTGTACTACATCTCAAATCAAATACTGTACATTAGAACACATGCAGTCCACAAGTACTGGCCAGAGAATATGTTGTTGTAAGAAAACCTCACATGACTGACACTTCACAAAGCAGGGTATGTGTTGGTAGAGGGTAACTGGAAGGGTGAGGAGGTGTTTACCTGGCCTGTGTGCTCTGTTTCGTCTTTGTTGATGAGGTACATCACGAAAAATCTGGAAGAAAGACATAAAGGTGCCAGTCAGAGAGAGAAAGAGATAGTGGAAAGGATGGAGAGGGAGAATGAGGGGTGGTGGTAGAGAGAGGAGGTGGTGATAGAGGCAGTAGGAAAGAGAGATAGAGGCCGAAAGAGGTATCTACTCACAGATAGTTGGCCAGGTTGTGCTCCTGTAATGTGTGTGTCTCGAAGCCATGAGGTACCGTGTCAAAGTAGTCGTTCCCTATCCCGCAGATGAAGCACTTGGTCTGAATGACAAACACAATGAGTATCTGATGCTGTTAGACAAGCACATCTAGGACAGGGCATGACACAGTGAGCGTGTGTGTGTTTGCGTGGCATCCTCACCTCCATGTCTTCCTTCACCTGCTCCTGCTGGTCTCTCAGCTCACCGAACGCATCGATGATCAGACCTGACCAGAGGAAACAGCACTGCTTTTTAGAGTGTCTAACTTCCCCTTACGCCACAGATGAGCTCATTATCAGAATATCACTGACCAGTATCTTTATAGGAGGTATCTTATGACCCTATTGACATTCTCTGACACGCGTGTTTTTTGTACGGGGATCAAAGGTGACATGCGAGGTCATCCTCACCCTGGATGATGGCCAAGAGGATGACAATGACGAAGAAAAAGAAGGTGATGTCGAAGATGATCCGGTAGATCTCGTACTCGTCTCCGGCCGGATCTTCGATTTGGTCACCGATTCCCCCGCCAGCGCGCACACCCACATACATATGGAACATGTAGCACTGGAGAGAGACAGACAGAGAGAGAAAGTGGGAGTAAGAGACAGAGAGAGAGGGAGAGACAGACAGACAGACAGACAGACAGACAGACAGACAGATGGACAGATGGACAAACAAAAAGAGGCAGTGAAGGAGAGAGATTGAGAGAGAGAAACATCTGTAGACATTTACCCTCTAAACCCCAGGGTTCTCCCCTCTCTGGGCCAACGCTGTCATTCTCTTAATTCCACTTTCTGTTTCACTGATGCATGGCGACATCAGGAAACAGACCCATTTCAAATCCAGCATATTAGCAGTTTTCTTGTCTAAACTGTATGAAGCGCCTGCATTTCCATAAAAGAACTTAGCCTCCTCACGGTCCAAGCGTGCAATGTGGTGAGTGTGTGCGTATGTGTGTGTGTTTGTGTGTGATTGTGAGGGGTTTAGGTTGAGGTTTATCCCTGTGAAGATGGCTGGGTGGGGGGGCAGACCAGTGGCCCCCATCCATCTAAGTCCTTCCTTTGTCCCCCACCCCCCCATCCCCGCCCTGAAAGAGGAAGAGGCCTCTCCTTAATAGGAAGCTACGCCGATGGAGGGCAGGTTCCGGATGGCTGGCTCAAGAGGGATTAGAGGTGGGGGGAGAGGGGGGCTGGGGGGCACGGGCAGTGATCTGTGATCCCACTGTCCCCTGGTATGTCTGTCATTGTCGAACTTTCAAACGCAGACCCACACACACACACATACAGGCTGCAGGGCCCTTATATGGCTCTCTGTTCAAATGATGGCATTAAGATCTAGATTCCTCCTATCCGCTGGTTCTGCTTCACTCTACCTTGCCTCTCTCTTTCTCTCACTTTTTTTTCCTCACCTAACCCATTTTAAGTCCCTATAATCCAAAGGTCTCTCTATAATAGAGGTCTCTTAACCTCATTTGGACTTCCTGTGTAACAGAAGGTCAGGTACCAATAGCTTCTGTATATCATTCTGATGTTAAGAAAATATCTTCTACCATCCCCCCTAACCCTCCATGCAGAATGGCTGGATAAACCCCCTACTCCCTGGGCCAGCCATGGCCACCCAGCCCCTGGTGTCATACCCCAGGCTGGCCACATACTGGGTCAGGGACAACAGGAAACAATGGAGGTTAATACACGCCTTGTCTCATTCTCATGTCACACAGACCTCTATTTGGTCTCCATTAGTGAAGGGGGGTAATTACCCCGCTAAGCCAATCAAAGGGCTCTAATTGTGATGGCACTGAGTGTCAGGGAATCCTGGGTAATTAGCAGCACACGGCGGAGGCTGTGATTAATTAGCGCAGGAGGTTTTTTAACGAGCTGCGTTCTTAACAAGCTTCATCTGCGCTGCAATCAGGGTGACAGAGAGAGGAGAGTTTCTGATGTGCCACAGATGGCTTCAGAGGGGTCTCTCTCAAAAGTCTGACTTTCCAAAGTAGCAGCGGAACCTCTAGGAGAATGTCGCAGAGTTTACATGGAGACTCCAAAGGCAGTCCCTGCAGAGCTTACATGGAGACTCCAAAGGCAGTCCCTGCAGAGCTTACATGGAGACTCCTAAGGCAGTCCCTGAGGCGGACGGACAACACTCACTGTCAGCATGTCGTCACACTTCATGTCGGGCGACTCTCCGTCTTCGCTCTTGTTGTAGAATTTGCGGAAGAAATTGAACGCCACCACTGTGTAGAGGTACACAACCACAGCTAGAAGGCCTACTGTCAACACCAACTAGAGGAGATGTGAGAGGAAAGCGGGAGAGAGGGAGGGAGAGAAGAGGGGGAGGAGTAAGTAAGTCGTAAAGGAATGTTCAAACAGACTGTCTTATTCAGAATGTTAGTTTTACCTGTTTGCCATTATGAGTGACGGAGGACAGGATTGTGCGGAGCGTCTTGAAGCCCATGGCAATGTCCAGCAGGTGGGCAGCGAAGAAGAAGTTGTTGTAATGACCCAGGATAGACATGGTCATGTACCAGGCTAGGTACAGGAAGGACTGCAGACACACACACACAGTTAGGGTCATGTTTTTTCTGAATGTTTACAGAGATTTGCTATGACGAGCAGTAAATAAGGTACACAAATAAGCTATACTTTACTTACATTATCAGTGAAGACCACTCCTAGTTTCCAGATTTGATACTTCACATCGATGGAGTTAAGCCTGGAATTGGCCAGAGAAGGGAGAAAGGAGGGGACTTTTTAAAAGTTAAATGTTTTCTGCTACACTGTGGCTTCTGCCATCAACACTGGCAGTCACATATTAAAGTATAATTGGTCATTACTGCCATCTTCAGACAGAGAAACGTAAAGGGCAACCGAAGATTTCTGTCAAAACATCTCTCCCTCTCCCTCCAGATCCTGAACCTTAAACTTTCTTTTAGTTTAAGACTTTCCCCAATTTTTTCTCCCTCCACAGTAATAGAAAGTGGTCCTTTCTTTGAGCTTCAATTAGTGAAGTGAGTGGGCTGAGAAGGGGTCCTGTTGGCAGTGACACAAGACAGGCTTCCTCCACCCACCACCCACCCACTCCCTCTTTCCTCATTCTGCCCTGGAAGAGGTTTTCTAAGAGAAAGATTCAAATGGCTCCAAACACCCTCTTCTGCTGTAGTCTGGCACTGGTCTAACTCTCCCCCCCCCCTTGTGTCCTCTCTCAACCTCTCCTCCTCTCCTCATCTTCTGTCCTTCTCATTCTCCCCCCACTTAGCTCTTGTATTATACCCTCCTCTCCTCCTGTCTCCCTCCCCTGGCCTCGCCTCCTCCACACTTACACAGCAGCTAGCGAGCTGTCTTTCTTGGGCTTCCTCTTCTCGTGGGCCACGCTGAAGTCCAGGGCAGCCTTGTCCATCCCCAGCAGCTCGCTGATGCGGTCATGGCCGTAGAACTCCCCATACTTATCCATCACCTGAGGGGAGGGGGAAGGGGAAGGGGAGGGGGAGAGGGAACACAGACATCTCAGGTACACGTGCTTCCAATTCCTCCAGTACTCCATTCACCACAGCCACACACACTTGTCCATATATGTCAAACAGGATTTTGATTTGGGTGCATTCTAGGTTACACTCCACAACGTATCTTACCCCAGGATGACCCGCAATATGTTTATGGTGTTCCATGTAAATTATATCAAATGAATCCCAGATGATAAATTATTATAACTTCATGGAAAAATGTCAACTACAGTACTTATGTGTGTAATCAATAAGATACACATGGCCGACTCTAAATTAGCCTCCACATTCATAACCCTGCACAGGAAAAACACAAACGCATGGAAACACACCTCGCTTTTGGCTAAGTCCACTCACCTTCCTTTTCACAAACTTATCCCAGTAATTATTTGGAAAGGATCTGCAAGACACAAAAAAAAATTGTTCATGAGAATTCTCAGTATGAAGTTAATGAACAAGCTATCACATGTAATGGTCATACTGCACCAGGACGCTTCCATACAAGTATAATCGTCTTCAATGTGGTATTAGTCTGTAATAGAGCAATAACCAGGTCAAAGCATGCTATGATTGGTGGGTCTGAGGCTCTGAGGTCAGCATTGCTGTCAGCTTTGACATTTAGCTTGGGGCCCATTAAACCAGCCTGCAGCCTGTGTGACCTTACTGTGGCTCTCATTACTACAGAAGACCCATGGTGAATAGCAGGCTAATGATTGTTAATGAACTAAGCTGTAATGGATACTCGGAGAGGCCTTTCAGTCTCTACAAAAACAGCTCTGGCTCAAAACAGCTTAGAATAGAAAGGAAAACACACATGCACACAACAGGCTGGGGGGGGAGCCTGTAGTCACTGGTTAGTCCAGCCCTTCCATGCAAGGCCCACATGGTGAGACAAACTCACTGAGTGTTGATGACCAGGCGGTCCCACTGGCCCTTGATGTCATCCTCAGATGGCTGCTCTGTGATGTACAGGCCGTCAAACTCCAGCTTCCTGGCAACCTCCTTCTCACGCTTGAAGATCACCAGCGGGACCTGACCAGCAGAGAGGTGTGGGAAGGAGAATCAAGAGCCCAGAAGGACCGTATGACAGCACCATTAACCGCACGCCCACTGCTCTGCCTCTCTATTCAGGAGGGCAGCGTATCTATTGCATCAATGAGGCAGGACTAGCGGAAAGCCTACCTTCAGGCAGTAGTAGCCGATGATGCAGAAGAAGGAGATGACAGTGTGCAGGATGGCCAGGATGCGCAGGGTGGGCTCCATGTAGCCGCTGCTCTCCTCCAGTACAAAGTGGACCGTCACTGGCCTCTGGGGCTCCCCATCCTCCGTGAGGGTGTCCCACTGGACGCTGGGGTCTGACTGGCTCCTGCTGTACACCACCTCCCTCTCCTCCACCACTGCTGAGGACGTGGAGACCTGGGGGACAGTTTGCACCCGCTCTTTTTCATTATTATTGATCATTACAAAGGCAGATACAGAAGGGATGCTGAGATACACTGAGATGATTTGATCAATGACTACAATTGGAAGGATATTACGATCAGGTTCGATTACTTGGTTACCTTGTAAAACAGGAGGATGAAGTTGATGGCAAAGGCAACAAACAGAGCCAGCATTCTCATGTTGTAGAAGTTCCTTGCAAAATAGTTCTATGGGGAACAGACAAGATCCGTATTTAGGAGATTGAGTGTGTGTCAGTGTCTGCACGTGTGCGTGTGCATTTGTGTCCTAAGTACCAGCAGTTTTCTTTGGTAGGCGATGATCTTTTTCCAGAAGGCAGACTCCTGAAGGTCAGGTTCATCTGATTTGGATGTATGGTGCTGCCTGACCTTCTGCTTAGGCTTTTCTTCCTTCTGTTTCTCCTGTTTCTCTCCACCCTCGCCCCTGGGAAGAGGAACAGAAGGGCAAAACTAAGTGGGGCATGAACACATTGACTAAGTTGACTTATATGATTTATACAGAGTAATAATATACGTTAGCATTGACCAATCTGACACAATTGACAACAGATTCACTGAGTTGCACTGCGAAAACAGGAAAGAACTTTAGGACAGGCAGGATCTTCCACCTACTCTGCTTTCTCTGGCTCACACTTGGTCTCCTCCGTAGCCTCTTTGTCTTCCTCAGAGGAGGAGGGGGTCTTGGCCTGTGACAGGAGAGGGGACAGACATTAAACTGGCAAAGCTCTACATCTTGATAATGAAAAGTGCTGATGGTGATGGCTCATAGGCACTCTAATGCCCATTATGCCTCTGCCTGCTGGGAGGGCAATGGGCCAGGAAGGAGGGAGGATGGGAGGTAGGGAGGATGGGAGGGAGAGAGGGAGGGAGAGAACGAGCGATACTGTAGCAATATAGACGTCTTTTCTTGCGAATATATACAGTATGGATATGGGTTAGAGAGAAAGAGCAAGAGAGCAAAAGAGAAAGACATTTGGATGAAAGAAAGACAGAGACAGATGGGAGTACTCGTTTCAAATGATGGTCTCTGTATACCAGTTGTACACAGTGTCTTATAAATGACTTAATCAGTAAGGCTAAAAATATCAGTCCTTTTCAACAACAACAACATCCTGCCATTACCGTGTGCCTCCTCCTCAGCTCAGGGGAGGGGGTGGGGACAGGGGGCACAGGGGAGTTGAGTAGATCCGTCAGGCTGGCGTTGGGGTTGTGAGGGGTGATCTTATACTGCCCCCCCTCCCTCCTCAGGTCCAGGCCAAAGATGTCAGAGAGTAGCTCCGTCTCATCTGTGTTCACTGCCAAATCAGCTAGGTCCTTCTCAGCGGAGGCCCGGTCCACTGCCCGTCTCTCTCCACCCTCCTCCCCCTCCTCCCCCTCTCCCCTCACATCGTCCTGGGTGGGGTCCGGCATGTTGGCTAGGAGCTCCGACACCTGAGGAGATGAGGTGAGTTGGTAAAAACCTGTGTGGTTCCCACCCAGCTGTACCACACAACAGAACAAATCCAACAACCTTTACGTTGAGTACCTTCATGGCTTTGGCTCCTTCCACCAGGCTGCCTCCTAGGAAGGTGTTGTGTACGATCCTGAAGAAGCCTCGGGTCACAGAGAAGGCAAAGTGTAGCAAGCCCAGCAGCAAGCTCCAGTAGAACCCCACAAGCGTGGTCACCATGTCCTTCACTGTCATCTTCTTCATCCTCTTTACCTGCTTCTTCAGGCTCTTCATAGACAGAACCTGGAAGGAATGATGTCACATTCAGTCTTCAGTCCTGAACTTGAGCTAGGTTATAAGATATATATGTGCATATTTAACATTTGGGTGACATTTAGGGGCACTGGAGATACCACAGAGGTTAAGTTTTAGCTCTTACCTTCATGAGAAGCATTATGTTGTATCGGAGGGCCATGAGCGCTGTCCTCACCGTGGTAACAGAGAAGAAGCCCATCTCTGGGTTCTCTTCTTCTGGCTTCTCCTTCTCGTTCTCCTCTTTACTGGCCGAGCGCTCGCCCGCGTCCGACATCTGAGCCGCCAGCTGCATCTCGAAGATGGTGTCCTCACAGAAGTTCACAAAGAGCTCCATCTTCTCCTTCTCACCTCCCTCGTTCACGACATCAAAGATGAATTGCCTCTTGGACTCTTTCACCTGAAGAAGACATTTGACATTTGTAATTATAGATAATCTGCGTGAAGCACATTTTTAAAATGGGTTTGAAAACATCATGTGATTCAATAATCTGGAGTAGAAACCAGAGAAGTACACAAGAAAAATTAAATGATTGTTTAGCTCACAAACCTGGGGCTTCTCCCACTGGGTCCTGCTGGACTCACTGATCTCAAAGTAGACCCTCTCAATGCGCTTGGCACTGCCCATGATCTCGATGCGCCCCAGGTATGGCTGGAAATAGTTGAGTACGGACTCTGCCAGCTCCAGGAACGTCTGCAGGCGCGTGTCGTGGGGCATGTGCTCGGACAGGTTGGTCAGCAGCACGGCCACGTTGAAGCCGATGTCCTTGGCGGGTTCGTGGAAACGCTCCACAAACTCCTCATAGTCCAGGAGCTCGTTCTCGTCGGGCTCGGCGCAGGACAGCAGGAACTCTGTCTCAGACTGGGTGTAGTGCTTGTGGCTCTCCATGGCCTTGTGGAAGTCCCGCTTGGAGATCACTCCCTTGCCGTCTGGGTCATACTCCTTGAAGGCATCGGAGGAGGTGAGGTCTTTCAGCTTGAGGAACATGTCGAAGAACTTGAGGATCATCTCCACGTTGTTGGAGGACTCCACCAACATGTCCACCATCTGCTTCCCGATGGTACCGTTGACCACGTTCCCTTCCAGCATGGACAGCAGCATCACCACCATGTCCTTCTGAAGGTCCATCAGTTCCTTCAGCAGCTCTATCTGACTGGAGTCCTGAGAAACACGACGGCTACATCACCCACAACCTGAACACTGTGTTTGAGCCCGTACTGGTTCTGATGAAGTATGTGGCAAACAGGTCACAGCACAGTGTAAAAGCTGACTAAATGATATGAAGATAGCTGGAGAGGCTGGAGTCTTGCTGCTCACCTGTGACAGCTTCATCTGCATGTGAGCAAAGACATGCAGGAAACCAACAACTGCGTCCCACAGTCTGCTGTGAGCTAGACTTTGCTGGTTCCCTGTGCACGGGCCCTGAAAGGATGACATAGCAAAATACTCTTCAAAATGTAATATTTTAGATCCTCTCCCAAATAGATGGGGAAGGACACCAAATGTATGTTATAATAACATATATGAGCATGTTCTGGATTAGTGTCAATAAACTTTGAAAACTGGAATACTTAATTAAAAAATGTATACTTTGAGTTGGACTAGCAAGACTAAGATATTGAGAAGCCCAAACCAATCTGGCAATGATTAAATATTGCAACGCTTGCCCAATCTATCTCTGCCAACATCTCTGTTGCCAAAAAATTCATAACAGAAGTTTGAGGGTTGACTGATTCATAGGGTTAGGATGGCAAAAATCTTGTTTGCATTATTGAGTTGCGTGTCAGTGCATAGGCAAGCGACAAATGGTGAGTTGATTAGATCAAAATGGACGGTGAATTGATATAATTCGATTCATTATGCAATTTGATGCTTCTGTTGCCATATAATCAACACCATTTTATGAATTTAATTTCTAAATTATTCACATCAATTGTCAATCTATCCATGCATCATTTAATTAAGGTAGCGTCTTAATCACTTCAACATTTATTAAGGCATATGCGTTCCTTCCATCCCATCTCTGAGCTGATCCCATTATGGCCTGAGGCTGTCTGACAACAGACTTGTGAAGAGCGGCTTCCGGAAGGTCCCTGAAGTCCAACATTAACCCATACCTGGATGTATTCGGTCAGGGTATTGAAGACCTGCTTAGCCACATTGATCGCCTTGGAAAAGTTACGCTGCCCTTGCTCGTCAATAACATCCTTCCCAGAATAGTACCAATAGAAATCACTGATAGACTCCTGCAAGGGAAAGACATTCATCAATACTTGAGTACATCAGTTTGTTTGCTTTCTGGTGCATGTATGAGTGTGTGTATTCTCACCTGGACCCTGAGCAAGTAATCCACAGTAGATATGATGATGTTGACTGTGGTGTTGTTCCCTGTCTGAGTCCTCAGGTAGTTCTGGAAGTCTGGAACATTGCACAGTAGTATAATGTCTTTATTCTCTTCTATCCTCATGTATCTGGGCCAGTAGATTTATAACAAGATGGCTAGCATGACTCAAAAATAGCACCAGCAACAAGCTCTGGAAGCATGTCTTGCTAACTGATGTCTGTGATGGACCTCTGTGTGACCAACGTCTTGTACCTGAATTATGTCCTTCACACAGGAGCTGGAGGAAGCGGAACAGATCACAAGTGAACTCATCATCCTGCATCACCTTCTCTCCTACAATGGAAAAGGCCACACACACACACACACAAACACACATACAGATGCATGCACACAAACACCCCCCCCACACACATTCACACACACACACAAACACATACGCAGACAAATGTGCACACACAAAGTAAGCACACAAGTTAACAGGTTAAGAGATGAATACACATACACACGTACCCTCGCACAGACAAAATAAAGACCAACACAGAAACACACAACAACACACACACACACACAGGGAGAGACATTCATTAGAGACTGGCTGTGCTGGGCTGGTGTCTCTAAGCAGAGCAGAAGTACAGTATTCCTGACACACCTCCAACAGAACACACACTCTAGGATGTCTACTGTATGGGAACAGAGCATGGGGATACACACATGGATGTGGACTGGAGTGAAGTGGTTAAAACCAGCAGCATTTGAGACATCATCTTCCAAAACATGTCAGTGGAAACATTATCATTGATAAGCATCTACAATGTCTTTGTCTACGACTAGCCTGGACAATAAGGCAGATATTTTTAGAGTAGGCTGGGAGGAGTTATACAGACTGTGGACTGCTAACCAAATGCTGCTAATAACCATGTAGACTGATGGTAATGGGTACAGTTGACAGGATGGGAGGAGAATGAAGTATCTGGAATACACTGTACAGTCTGAATCTGATACAGCAATGGCTTGATTGGACTTGGACTAGAGAACGAGAGAGAGAGAGAGAGAGAGAGAGAGAGAGAGAGAGAGAGAGAGAGAGAGAGCAGGAGAGAACAAGAAAAATAGATTGCAAGAGAGAGAGAAAGAGAAACAATTAGAGAGAGAGAGAGAGAGAGAGAGAGAAAGAGAGAGAAACAGAGAGAGTGGGAGAAATAAAGAGAGGAAGAGGAACATTAAAAAACCTAGAACAGGCCTGAAAGTACCCAGGACAGACTATTAGAATATCATCATGAACTACATTATGGACTGCTTGTGGATTATTATTATATATCACTACAATCAATGTTACAACATTACAACCTTTAGCATCTGCTTTCTTTCAATTTTTCTTTGGGTTGTTTAGTAAGAATGTGACTGGGCACTTTCAAGCTCATTTATAACACAATGATAAACCAGATCTGAAGTTTAAATTAAGTAAATAAGTATTGGATGCTCATTTCCTTTGGATATTATATACCTTTCATGTATTTTAGGCATGTTAAATGTTGAACGTATTTCATGAGTTAAATTATTTTTCTAATAAATTGGAGAACTCTTTTGATAGTTTGTTGATATACCATAATCAAGTAATCTTAAATTAGTGGCTTTGTGGCTTGTAAACGTATGCTTCATCTGGTCTATCATGAACTCGTTAAGACAGTTGAGAGAATAAATCAGACTCAGTGTGAAGGACTACAACAAAACAAAATCATGACTTTTTTCACAAACGGAAAAAAACATAAGTGCACAACACCACAGTAACATAGGATAAGTAAGGCCACACCTATACACCACAGAACACAGAGTCAACTGCTGGGCCAGTTGAGAGGAGGGGGGGGGAGTGGGGAAGATAGCGGCCTTTGGGCCAGTTCCCTCCGCTAGCACAGATCAGCACAGCCATAGATACAGTAAGGAAGCCATCAAGTCCAAAATGCACCACAGTCAGACACTAGACTAACAGAGAGAAGAGTACAGAACTGTACACCACCAACAACAACACAATCTCCATGTCGACAACACCAACACCAACCAGCCAACTAGAGCTCAAGAGCAGAGGCCACCACTTCAGTCCAGCTCACAACTAGCAGCTAGTACTAGCTAACATTTACATAGATGTGCCAGATACTGTGCAAATCCTGAGAGGGTTATGGATGAGTAGTAACGGTGGGGGCTCCATGGCTAACAGACGGCTAGCTGTGAGGCTCTTTGGTGGTAGCTACGGGTAGCAGAGGACAGATACAGAACCAACTACAGGACGGGTAGTTAGCTTCATGCTAAGGTACATTGAGACAGAGGAGCAGCTAAACAGGGAAAGAAGAGGCCGGGTTTTGTAGTGGGGAGGTGACTCAGGACCTGAACAGAACTGACACAGAACTAACGGACCGGAAGACTGACCTATCGGCCAATCGTGACAGAAAAGTGCCAGGAGTCATAATTACCACGTTCATGAGTGATGACTGAGGAGGGGAAGACAGTACAGAAAACCCAAAAGGAAAAAGGAAAGGAAAGGAAAGGAAAAAAGAACAGCCAGAAGTCAAACAGATTCCAGAAGAGTTTCAGTATGTTTGTTATGTCAAAGTTTTCACCCAGAAATATATTACGACCAGTTAGATAAGGGTGCAGAAAAAAGTTGCATCAATGTTGTAAAGGATCTGTGAAAGGGTATTGTTGACAAAAAAGTTCAGAAAAAATATGACAAAATATAAATCTCTGCAGTTTAAATTCAATACAGGATGAAAGAGGAGATTAAAAACCCCCCGACTAGATTATAAACGATGAATGAACATATTTGTGTTTCAAAAGAATGTATGACTTGCTGAGAAAAGAAATCTGTGTTAACCAGGGACAATAAGCACAGCAAAGGTACATTTGAATGCATTTGTGTTTCTGTGGATTTTTCCACGTTGCCTTTGCATACACTTCTTGTCATGAGTATGTGTGAGAAAACCTTTTTTGTCAAAGTACCCCAGTGAAAACATTCAGTTCATGAAAACACAAGTCTATGTCCCTTCAGTCTCCAACTCCTATTATGGGGACATCCCTTAATCTGGACACTTATCTCTGATTGTGTTGGTTAACTTTGATTGACATTTTAAAAATGTAAGGATTTGGACAATAAAACAAAATATTTAGTAGTAACACTCATAGACATACATAAAGGGGCAGTAATTAAATCATAGGCACATGGACACATCTGACTTGTATGTTAGGAAATTATAACTGATCATGAATGTAGACAACACAGACACAAGTGCCCATAGCATTTCGACTTGAATGAGTAATCCAGCTGAATTCGTGTTCAGCCGTTGCAATGACAAAAACAACTAGACAAAAGAAGAAAGATCATGATAAACAGACAAAGCTGCATGTTAAGGACGTATGAGTTATTTACTGTTTAAAATACCGTGAAATGGACTATTCTGCTGTCCATTGATTGTTCCTGGCACATTCCTACAGTATGCCAAGTTGACAGACTTTCCTTTGCATCAGACTCCCTACGAGACGACAAGCCTTCTTGAGGAAAGAAGGCGGAGAGTGCTTCTGCACTCAGTGGAGCGATGGTAGGACACAGGCGAGTCGGTGAAGCGTACCTGATCCCTCCTCTGTCACCATGCCCAGCCCTTCAGCCTTGTTCTGTCTCTCAAACGCGTTCAGGTCCAGAACACTGGAAGATAGACAGAGACGCCAGTCGGAGCGCGCAACAACACACTGGCCAATCAAGGGTAGGATGGAAGGTGATCGCAGGGAGAAACAGGGGAGAGGAAGAGAGGTGACCACAGGAAGAGAAGAAGAGCTGGAGGGAAAATGGCGGACCGAGTCCAGTACCTGCACGACTGCATCAGACCGGCCAGACTCTGGAAGAAGCCAACATCCTTCTTGTCTTTCAGATAGTCCAACATTTTCTATCAGCAGAAATGACACGTGAAAAGATTGTGAAAACAGAAATCGCATCAGTCGCAAGATTCATAATATGCAATCGAAGCCTTGTTTCTTAGTAGAGCAGAGCCTGGCCGTCATGTGAGAGTACCTGCTGGACAGTGGAGTTTCCTCCATTGAGGACAGCTATGCCCAGCTTCAGGGTGGAGGCCACCATAGGGCCCATTTCACCTGGAGCAGACAGACAGAGATGAGCAGAGGACTAGCCCATAACAGGCCCACTAGAAAGCTAAGAGGCTGAAAACGGGCCTCTTAGAGGAGCTGCACTGTAGATAATGACTGAGGGCTTTAAACTAACGGTGTCCCGTCATCCTGGGGGTGATGAGAAAGATGTCTGGGGCAGACGTTCTCTTCTACTGAGTTCCACTTACAGCTTACCTACATTTGCTTGTGAACCCCCAAAAGTTATCCACCTTCATTCAGCGAGTGAGCGAGCGCTACACGGTCATCCTGACCTTACCTTTGCTGGCGCTGATGGTCTGCAGTACCATCTCTGCAGCCCCACGGTCATGCAGCCGGGCCTGCTGGTACAGCAGCTTCTGCTTCTCCATCTCCTTCTCCTGCAGACCGGGGAGGGTGGAGACGTGAGCGGGTGCCGCCACGCCTCCTACAAGTGAGACAACCAGGCTCTCATAGGGCTAGGAGGGACATGCCACACTGGGTCTATGGGTCCACGGGCCTCAGGAAAGGATGTTTAAGGTCCGTACAACTGGTACTTTCAATGAAAGGGAGCCACTTTATATCATTTTCAATGCTAAGAATGAAGCTGGCTAGGTTCTATATATGTATCAGGGTATGCCCTGTAGTCCTGATGGCTCTATGAGAGTAGGTGGTCCCTGTGTGAGAGTGTGTGTACGTGTGTTGGTGTGTGGATGTGAAAGTGTGTGAACGTGTGTATTAATAACAGTGAGGTTAGTGTGAAGGAAGCTGAGCTCCAGGGGACATGAGACCTGGTTCAGAGAGGGTCAGTGTCATGTCCCCCAGGCCTCCCACTCAAACACAGCTACAACTACAGCCGCCAGCAGTGAACACGCGACATCAGCAACACAGGCACAACTGACAGCCAGCAGCAGGGGGCGCTGTGGCGCCGGCTTTGCTGCTTCCCGCTTTCCATCTGAGCTATGAAGAAGAAACACAAGGAAGAGATGGAAGAGCCCAGAGAAAGGAAAAGGATGGCCGCACCTGTAGCTCGTTTTTTTTCACATCGTTGAGGGTGTGAAAGAAAACCCAGGGGGAGAGAAAGACGTGATGAAGGAATTGAACGGATGAGGGAACCGCTCAAAGAAACACCAAAACATTAAAAAAAGGAAATCGGATGCGACCCACAGAGACTTTGAGCTTCGTTTACCAGAGATTTCTCCTCCTTGTTGGCAATTTTGTTGCTTAAACCTTTGATAATATCACGCTGCGGAAACAAAATGTCATCATTTCACGGTGCAGTGAGGACGTCTGCTACTGTCAACAAACCAGAAAGTAGATAGAAAAGAATGGTGAGGCAGAAGAAAAAGGAAAGAAAGGAAAGGAAGGGAGAGAATGGGGTGCATCGTGAGCAGCCTTGCTCCTGGAAAGCCATGCAGGAGTGTTGACCTGGTTTTTAAGCCTGCCCTCAGTCAACCGACACATCATACATATACTCCATTGTTTCTGTATGCTGCTGCAGAGTAGGACTGCATGGTTATCACCATGTATGTAGAATACTGCACGAGACGATCTGCTTCAAACCTTTCTCCTACTTCCTGTCAACGACTCCTTCGTGTTTGGAATGTGAGCTGACAAAGGGGGGCAACACTAGTGATTCTCAGTGACGCTAGTGATTCTCAGTGACACTAGTGATTCTCAGTGACACTAGTGATTCTCAGTGACACTAGTGATTCTCAGTGACACAAGTGATTCTCAGTGACTCTAGTGATTCTCAGTGACACTAGTGAATCTCAGTGACTCTAGTGATTCTCAGTGACTCTAGTGATTCTCAGTGACTCTAGTGATTCTCAGTGACACTAGTGATTCTCAGTGACACTAGTGAATCTCAGTGACACTAGTGATTCTCAGTGACACTAGTGATTCTCAGTGATTCTCAGTGACACTAGTGATTCTCAGTGACTCTAGTGATTCTCAGGTCCATGAAGTAACTCTGACTTTGCAAGCTAACCATCATCTTCAAGGATAAATCAGTCTCAAAGACATATATCATAATCATTCTCATTAAGATACACTTTGAAGTCGCTTGAACAAAGGCGGTTGAGTAACACTGATAAAGAATACAACCAGATAAACGCATGATCAATGCTATCTGGGGAAAGGACCGATGCAAATACTTCTGAGAAGGTGTTAGTTCAGGCTACTAATGAGACCAGTTATTATTAAGGTGTATAACTGTCCTTCACAGAAACAATGAACACATCCAGACTCTGGAGAGGTGAGAAGTCGTATTATTGTCAAGGAGACTCTAGTCATGCAGTCTCATCTCACTGCGTTGTTCATGGGAAGCTTCAAGCCATGACCAAAAGAAACGAAAACACATTTTCAAAGAACTGGTTCCTCTTTCAAATGTGCCAGTGATGGACTTAGGAAAAATGGTGATTCAGCGGGTAAGGAGAGACAGAGGAAGAACACCTACTTCAAAACTCTTCACCTCCTCTCCGTCTTCATCCTCTTCGTCATGGCAACTCTAGATTGAGGGATGGATCAAGGGAGACCCAGGAGAACCATCAACCAACCAGACATCATTGTATAAACCAATAAAGACAGCGCTCTCTGATAGGTTAACTAGTGAATCCAGAAAGCTGGTACCTTTGCCATAATGTCAGCATAGGCCATATAGAGGATGTCTTCTTCCAGTTTACTGCAACACACAGGAGAAGAGACACAATGAAAACCTGGTGCACACCAGTCCTTCCATGTGTCCTAACATTATAGGACTGGAGAACCCACTGTTACATGTGTGTTTATGGGTACCATGTATGTTCTGTGGGTTGTGGTTCTGTCTGTGTGTGTGGTTCTATGGTCTCTCTCTGTGTGTGTGCGTGTGTGTGTGTGTGTGTGTGTGTGTGTGTGGTAGTGCCCCCACCACTTCTCTGTGAGGGCAGTTCTGCTGAACAGCTGGATGAGTTGGTGCAGAGGGTCGATCCTCTTCAAGCCCTCCTCTTCCTCCACTGGTTCCTCCTCACCAGCTTTCTGAACACACACACACACACACATACAGAACGTATGTAAAAAGCATGATACTATACAAATCAAGCATTGTTTTGGGGTACGACTCCTGTCCACCAGCCTGTCGCCGTTCTCCTGTCATGTTCTGATGGTCTCCCAGGTCTTGCCCGGATCCACAGACATTTATTTGGTAAACAATGGGCCCTCCTGTTGCCCTTTCCACAGAAAATCATTCCTCCACAACAAACCGTAATGGAATTCAGCTAATCAATTCAGGCCTTAATTGCAACAGCAGTTTTGCGCATCTGTGCCTTGAATAGCAGGAGACAGCCCAAGACACACAGGGTTTATGTGCAGGGGGGAAATAGACTGCATTCAACTGAATGTCAACATCTGTCAGGGGTTTGGCTCCTCAATCTTTCGCTTCTCACTAGTTTGTAGCTTCCTCTACAGATCACATTTCAAATCTGCCCTTTTGGAGAACCTCATTTTGCTTGAAATATTTTTCCCGCACAAATCTGCAGGCAAATCTGAGAGTGGTGGGAACTCACAGCTAAGTCCTCTATGAGCTTATCTTCAAAGTAGTGCTCCTCAGCCTCTATCCATGACTTCTCATAGCCCTGCAGGAACAGGTTCACTGCTCGGTGCCTGGGAGAGAGAGAATTAGGGAGAGAGAGAGAGAGAGAGCGAGTGAGAGAGCGAGAGAAAGCGAGAGAGAGAGAGAGAGAGAGAAGGAGAGAGAGAGAGAGAGAGAGGAAGAGAGAGAGAGAGAGTGTGTCAGTATGTGAGGTGTTTATTTTGTGTGTGCGTCTAGTGTGTGTACAGGTATGCCTACGTGTTGTATTGTATGTGGATTCTCATGTGTTTAAGTGCATGTACCGTATGTGTGCGTGCTTCTGTGAGTATTGTTGTGTGTTTGCGAATGCGTGCGCGGTACCTGGGTAAGTTATAGAGAGGGGCCATTCTAAAGCAGGCTACCACAGCTCTCTTCCTCTGTTTGGACAGCAGTTTGTGCCACACAGCCTTCTTGCTCCTCTGCGGATGTTCCACCTGCAGTAAGAGGCAAACTAACTCTGACTGCTCAGGACAAAAAAATTCAACTGAGTTCTTTTCTGAGGTTGGAAACGTAAGCAACCGTTGTTTTAATTGACTTAAGGTTTGGCTTGCAACTTTCCACTCGCGAGTGGAGTGTGCTGAAGCAAATTCACTGATCACTTACATACTTCTTCTTCTACAACACTTTGGGAGAAGTGGACCACCTCTGCTACACTACCCACCTGGTCCAGGTGGAAGAGGACATGTGCGATGTCCAGAACTCTCTCTACTGTCTTCTCTGGGTCAGATGTGTCTTCGCTCCTGTTGGGCAGGTCTCTGTAAAGGGCCATCTGCCAGCGGATGGCTGGATCCTCCAGCTGTGGTCATACAAACACCACACGCAGAACAACCACACACATGCAGAAAGATGTAGGCTCATGTATTTCTAACTACCACAACTGCCTGACGAAGGCTGCCAGAAGGAACATGCCATTTAGCCTAAGTACTGACATGACATTGGTGGAATTATGAACACAGCTACTGCTTCCAGTGATGACAGTACCCACCAACACAGTGGTACACCCAAACAGGCCCTGCCCTGCCAGCTGGCTCTCTCTAAGCTTAGCAGAGGCCAGGGCGTCCGCTGGTCTGGCGGGAGGTTTGGCATGTCCGTGGTGCCCATGATGCTTTGCATGGTCCACGGACGCTGCCTTCTTAATGGCTGCCGGGGGCGCCCTGGGCAGGCGGTGGGTAATGTCCACGGTGGCGGAGCGTTTGCGGAGGGGAGGCATGCGTTTGTGCCCACTGGGCATCTCGGAGCCTGAGGGTTTGGACTGGCGGGACTTCATCCACTTCATGACTATGATGAGCTTCTTGACCAGCTTTTTGAAGTGGAACACTCGGTACTGGTGGTGGGGCAGTAGGGAGTGGAAGACATGCAGGATGGATGGATGCACATGGACAGACAGAAAGAAGAGAGAGTGGGGGTGGGGGTGGGAGCGGGACATGCTGGTTAATGGAGGGGACATGCTGGGTGAGGGGTTATTTTTGGGGAGGGTCTCTATTTATAGTATTAGACCACAGTGATCTGATTGGACAGAGTGGCTAATAGCTATAAAGGGAACATCTGGTTGAGTTCCAACATTGTTAGAATGCAGGTTTGCCAGTGAGAGGTGGGGATGAGTATGAATGAGTATGAATGAGTATGAATGAGTATGATGGTGTCACCCGGTCTATGCGGTCTACATTTGAGCGTGTTCTCACCTTGCCCTGTAGATGCAGGTTGTTCCTTATGATCTCCCGTACCTCGTCCTCTGTGTCTTTCTGTGGGGAGCAACAATACCAGATCAGCCGGGAGAGGAACCTCCACCCCTCAGCTCCTCCAATCAAGGAGCCAGAACACATCAACAGACTCCTAGCAGTCATTTAAAAGCCAATTAAAAACGCTTGATTAACCTTGCCTGGTATTCCTGACATGCTCAGTCATGCTCAGTGTGTCAGCAGAGGGTCACCTGAGTGAAGCGGTTCTTAGCGAGGGCGATCAGCTCCTGGTCACCCGGGGCACAGATGTTGAGGCCGACAGGAAGCAGGCGCTTGAGCGTGGCCACGATCAGGCTGGTCTGCATGGAGTAGCGGTCTCCCTTCCTCTTCATTTTCTTCCTCTCCTGGTCTGATACAGCTCCCTGTACAACAACCATATGCACACACAAACACACAGACATGCACGCAGAGGAAAACACGTTACGACACGTTTTCAAATGTCATTATTTCATTGTCAAACCTTTCCTGAATCCTGCTCAAGCAAGACTACGCTATCAATCCACGTACCTTGGACATCTTAGACTTGGTGTCAGTAATGAGGAAGGACATGTTGTTGATCTCGTTCTGTACCACAAAGTTTTGCTCCTCCCGTTTGAAGTTCTGCGATGGAGGAATGAGAAATGTCAGCGGTTCAGCTCCAGAAGAGAGGGAGAGATGCATGGTGTTGTCACCGGCATCAGAGCACAGGCACACACCGAAAGCAAGGTTCGCATACATCACAGTCAGCTAGATCTGGCCGCCAAGGACTTCATTCTAAATGGCCGTGTCATGCAGAGCACTGCAGGGCCTCTGTCTGCTGTATTCTATCTGAGCCTCCTGAGTCTCCTCTGAAGTTCCTTGGTCCTCTGTAGCAGAAGGAGTCCAGTCTGCCTGACTTACATGAGACTTGGCCCAGAAGATGAAGACCTCCGCCACCATACGGAACAGCTCCTCAGCCTCAGCGTTAGGCTCCTTCAGCCACTTGGCTCTGTGACAAACATCAACAACATGATCAGCAACCAACCACAGAACGGCTGTCAAATGACCTTTTGGCAATGTATAGAGTGATGGTCATCTGTATACTTTGTTCAGGATATTTAGCATCAGTTTGTCATTGTAAGTGTGGTAGTGCCCTGTAAAGTACCTGTTGTAGTCGACGAATCGTATCAGGAGAGGGTAGAAGGCGTAAAGGTCTCTGACCAATATAGTGAACTCATCTAGGATCAGAAGCTCCGCCTCTGACATCTCACCCCGCCCCTCAGCCTTCATGTGTTCCTCGTCCAATAGGACAGTGGCAGCCTTCTTCTTTAGCTTCTCCATCAGAGGCAGAAAATGGGTCTTCAACAGCTGAGCATTGGCCTTGCTGATGATTGGCTGAGAGAACACTAGAGGGAAGGGTTAGAAGGCAGAGAATGGCAGTAAGGAATTGTCCAGCATAGAACCTTGGCCACAACATGTTTTAAAATCCACGCTTGGCTCAGTCAAGGTTAACTGTGTCTTATAGCTGAGTACCACCCGGGTCTGCCCCCCCTACCAGCCAGTCGTTTCATCCAAGCACCCTCGTCGATTCCCAGGTTGTTGTAGATGATCTTCAGGATGTTCCCCAGCAGAGTGTTCATGTGGTCGGAGGTGAGCGAGGTGCAGCAGCTGTCGGCCCGCTCCGCAGGGTGGTTCTCAGGTCCATGCTCCCACCAATGGGACATGTAGCTGCAGAGCATGGGCAGGACCACCTCCATGACGTGGGGCATATGGGTGTAGCGCATCCCAGACTCGGCCAGGTCCATGATCTCCTCCAGGGACTTCTCCAGAGAGGGGATGGCTGGACAGGCTTCCTCAACCTGGGAGGGGAGCCCTAGTGCTGGGGAAGGAGTCCGGTGAGGGGCAGGGGAAAAGAGTGGGAGGATGAAAAGGAGAAAAGGACAGAAATCATGGCTGTGATGTTTATTTGGACAAGAATCATGACATAAATTGCTTTCCGTTCCCTTGTGAACAACATTGAAAGATTGAAATGGTGGAATGGTTAGAGAGGAGTCTGTACCAGTCCTGTCTCGGGCCCCCTTGGTGTTGTAGATAGAGTAGCTGTTGAACTTGTTGATTTGAGGCTCCAGAAAGGCCACAGGGAAAGCTGCAGAGAACGCCGCCAGACACTCCCCCAGCGCCGGACGCTGTCTGCAAATGGACGGGGAGGACAAGAGAGAGAGAGAGAAAGTAGGAGAGATATGGTTAACGGGAGAGAGTGCGAAAGCGAGTTAGAGAGAGAAAAGTCACAGAGAAACAGAGAGAGAGAGAGCAATTGAGCAATACAGATACAACCCCAGTAGAGTACAGTAAGTGGCAAGTCATTACCTCTCCACGTAGATGCTCTTGTTGGTGCCCAGAGAGTACAGGCTGTTTAGGATGCGGTAGCACGACACCTGGATGTCATCCACTGAGAAAAACACACACAGCTCAACATGTCAGTACAGTACAATATAAACAACCACAAACATCCCATAACTTCATACGTCATTTCTGTAGCCTCTAACTCTCGCATGGATTCTCACATATGAGGTCTTCTCCGAACAGGTTCTGGCCGATGTGTTCGAAGAGGGAGGAGAGGACGGGCAGCAAGGCGAAGGTGGTGTAGTTGATGATCTGCGTGACGCCGCGGGGCTGGGTTCGGGTGTGTGTGAACTGGCCCTGACGCAGGTTCTCCAGGGTCTTCTCCAGGTCCTCAGCAGCGTTGTCAAAGAACGCCCTCAGCGCCGCCTTCACCGTTTCCAGACCCGTCTTCATCACCGTCCTGGTGGAGTCACACACGCGCACACGCACCCACACACGCACACACACACACGTACACACAGCATACACGCACACGCACACACACACACGCACCCACACACGCACGCACACACACATACACACAGCATACACGCACACAAATACACACACACACACACGCACGCACAGACAACACCCGCACACACAGCACACACACACAGACACACACACACACACGCACGCACACACAGCATACACATAAGCCAGCAGAGGATTGTTTGGTATATATTGTTCATTCCAAGATTAAAAACAGTGATGAGAATAATTTATTCATTTATTTATAAACACACATATACTGAATGTGTATTTATGACTTGTGGAACACAGCCAAGTGACATACCTGGCATCCAGTGTTTGTCCCAGTATGTGAAGACAGTTGACAATGGAGGTGGCATCATTTCCTGTGGATGCACCAGATGAACAGTGAGTGTGGTAGTGTAGCAGAGAGTCTCTCCAGTCTGGGCGGTCAATATCACATGCCACACCACACAACACACACATGCTCTTGTAGAACACAAACACAAGACAATAAAACGGAATCCCAAATGAACAGGCCAGTCAGATGATCTTTTCCTGAGTACAAGTTTGTCAGGAAAAGATCAGAGCAGAAAACCCAACACACACAGACACACAAACACCACAGCTCTGCTGTCTCTCCTTACCAAACAAGGATATCCTATGTCTGACAAGAACTCCCAGTTTGCAGAACAGACTGAAGAAAAGGAGGTAGAGAAGGGGAAGTGGAGGGGGGAAGAGATGAATGAATAGAAGGAAAGCAAAAGGCAGAGAAACGGAAAGGAAACAGCAGATGTGAGTGATCAAGGAAGGACAACTTGAAAGACAGGAACACAGAGTGGTATAAAAGACTGAGCAACGTTAGAACTGTATGTTTGTTTGTGCTTGTGTGTGTGTGTGTGTGTTGTGTGTGTGTGCGTGTGTGTGCGCGAAGACTTCTAAGCTATCTGAATTTAAATTACAAGGATATCCTGGGTTAAATGCCTGAATTCCAATGGTTTTTCAAATAAGACCCTTGAGGAAATATTCCTACTCGAATGCAAACAACTGAGCTCATCTCCCCTCTCTCACATACACTGATCCAAGACCCAGGAAGGCTAACAACATCCAGCTACATTTGGCCCTGATCGCCTCGATTATTGCAAACAGACAGAGACATAGCAAGTAGGCCAGTTTACACAACTAAGACACATCCACTGATCTGGTGGTACTCCTCACCTGGTCACCATCTCCTTCTCTTTATTGGAAGCGTGGCCCCCACTGCTGATTGGTCGGATGGCTGTTGACAGGAAGTAGAGGCGGTGGTTCTTGAAGTACTGGTCGACCAGTGGCAGGACAACCTGTGGTGATGAAGACAGAAGACACAGTTCTTCAACAAAAAAACAACCAAATGACCAAAAGACCCCTTGCCCTGGGTGCATCTTCTGCCCATAATTATAGGCATGTGGAACACAGCCCCTTGTTCATTGGTCCCTGTCTTGCTGCTTCAGATTGACTTCTGCTGACTTTTGAGCTATCTGTGAGTTTTGCTGCGGTTGTATATTTCTTTTCTTTTAGAAAATCTTGCCAAGTTAAACGTTCTAGTCCTGTTGGCAGATAATTTGGCTTATTTGAAGTCATATTCACCTAATTGTAGTACTTTTGTCTTGTTATTTTAAGATAGATTTTTGCAGTGTAGCAGATCAAAATCTGAAGCAGCCTACAAAACATACCAGAGAGATAAGGGTAGAGATAGACAAAGAGAAACCCAGACACGAAGCCAGACGGCTACTCAGACAGACAAACACACCTTTCCAAAAAACTTGATCTGCTGTTCATGGGGAACCTTCTCTCCTTTGGGTCGTGTTCCAACGTCTGCAAAGAGAAAGACAGAGGGTCTGAGAACACGAGAGTACAAGCGCTCGTAACCCACACTCACACACCTGCAGACAAGTGGCTTGAATATACCAGACTGGGTGTGTGTGGGAGCCCTCACCAAACTCTAGCATATGCTCGTGAGCTTGGTCTACATAGGTGATGAGCTGTTGGAGGAAGGTGTAGGCAAAACGCTTCTCTATTGAAGGGGTGTCCAACTCCTGCTCCTTCACACACCTGCACAGAGAAACCATGTCTGGGGAAACACTATGGACACACACACACAGATGCACACACACACTCACTACACGCATTCCTTACCTAGATACACTGTATCCATTGATTTGTAGGAATTTGAGGATCTCTTGTGCTTTTTCTCGGTCTTTGGATTTCTCTTTGGCAGTGAGCGTGTCATAGGGCACCAGCAGAGGATGGCTTCCTCCGCCTGGGACACAAGCCAGGGGGAGATTGTTAAACACTGACATCTGCTGGCCGTTGCTGTCAGACGTCTGTGCGCGTTCCCTCAGGTCAAATGAGAAAACGTAGATTGCAAACTTCAGTCAGGGGTTGATGTTCTGCATTGCAGCAATACTGTGGGGTTTGGAGTGTGTCTGTAGGCCTAGTACTAGGAATGAGACTAAGCTAATAGCTATTGCTACCAGAAACAAGGATAGCAGCGGGAGTTAATCAGACTTTACCTTCGTCAGTCAACAATAATTTCCTGCCTTTCAGATCAACCCAGAAGGCAGAAGGACAGAGACAGACAGCAACCATTTTCACACCTACAACGTGTCTTTCAGGGGGATGATGGACCTGGCTTATTATTGGTCAGATGTCATACTAAAAACTGGACTAACCTTTAGCCTCTAGCTCAAATTTCTTCTTTTTGGCCCAAATATTGTGGTAATTCTCCGCAAGGAGTTCTGCCATCGACTAAAAGATAAGAAAGTTGAGTGTAAGCATTCGTCCATTGCAGTACAACAGAGTGAACATAGAATAGGGGTACTTCTAACTCACATGTAGGTCTCGAGAAAGGGTCACGTTGCTCATGTCGATCGGTCGAGGGATAAAGCCAGGTGCTCCTTCCGTTGACAACTGGACACAGAAGATTTTCTTTATTGCATGACTCTGTCAGCGTGTGTTAGTATGTCTAACTGCATGTGTATGTGTTGGAGCATGTGCATGCATCTACCTGACTGGCCTGTGAGATGCGTCGGGACCTGTTGTGCAGGCTAGCAGGGTCCCCCTCCCTGGTCCTCTCTATGCTCCAGCCCCAGGCAAGCATGGTCTTCAGAGACTCCTTGATGGGCCAGCGGTAGACCTCCTTATCCTACAGCAGAGGAGGAACAACACAGGATGAGGGAGGACTCATGATGAACATTCCATCCAATGATGTCATCCACAATGACCAAACTAAGTCTATGTCTTTGATTTAGACAGTCAAACTTAACACATTCACTGACACCAGGCCACTCAGTCATGTATACAAATCCATAGTAGTCTCTGATGACACCATTGGGCTTGACTGGGTTCCAGCCCATGGGCCCTGCCCATTTATGCTCATTTCATTTGTTCATAAAAAAATCTTAAAATGTAATATTCTTTTAGATAAGACATCCGTTTGATCCTGTTTTGGTTCAGCTACCAATAAGCAACCTTTTGCACTGTTGACTCATAGTATTCATCATTTTGTTCTATTTAAAGTCATGTATAGAAGGTAGGGCCTGAAAATAACTCAAGGCAAGGGGCCCCCATCAGCCTACGTCCTGCCCTGCTGCTGACATGTACTGTAGTCGCTGTACTGTAGTCAGCCTGTGAGCTCTGACCTTCTCAGACAGGCCTTTGAAGGGCTTGAGAAGAGGGTGGCTCTTGGACGCCTCACACTGCTGCTCTCCATGCACCCATCCGTTGGCAAACTAGGAGATAGAGGAGGAGAGTATGGGTAGAAGCCATGTACATGCTACCTGCAGACTACCTGTACGCTGCATTACAGCGTCACTTTGTCTTTGTTTTAACTAACCACTGGATGAAATACCATGATATTATTATAAGTGTAAATCCACCTTGTCCATGGACCACTTCTCATGGGAGTGTTCAGCGTATTTGTTGAGAAAATAGTCCAGTTTTTCTGGGATGTTCACACTGGAGCAGGAAAGTAGAAACACAATGTTAGCAGTGTTAGTAATACTACCCTGCTAACAGTTGATGTCGCTCAGAAAAACTCTGTTGGCAAGTCATGAACTTATTTAGTATTTAAAAGTGTTTCCAGATCGTACTTAGCAGTGTCTGCTGGTTGAGGGTTGAAGTTGCCCTCCGCATCCATAGACGACTGCTTCTCCATCATGGCCACGTATGTAGACTCCATGTAGTCAGGGGGCAACGCCCCGGCAACAGCACTCAGACAGGGCAAGGCCAGCTTGAACAGCTCCTGGTCATACCTCTGGAGGGAGACAATACCCGCCCCCACACACACACATACATACACACACACACACACACACACACACACACACACACACAGACGTACAGACACACATACACACACGAACATAGACACAAATGCAGGAATTAAAACTAAGAGCCACTAGGAGGTGCTGTAGTCATGCCGGATTCACCTGCAAGTCTACTGTAGTGGTCTCGCTGCTATATACAATCAATATCCTTTTGTACCAATGTCAAAATGGAAAACTATGGTACCCATATCCATAAAGTTTTACAAACGATTGATTTGTTAATTGATCGGTCTACCTTGCGTGACAGGGCGTCAAAGATTCCCCAGAACAGCTTCCTGGAGAGGTGAAGTTCCTCTTCTGATGAGGCGCCAAAGCTGCCCCACCCCCCTGTCAGACAGTAGTACTTCCAACAACGCTCATAGTGATTGGTCAGCAGCTGGATGGAGGAGACAAGAGTTCAGCATAGCAGTCACTGATCAGAGTAAACTGATGATTGGTTTCCACCAATGATATCCAGAATCATCTTCCGCTGAACGACTCATAGATCAGTGTACGACATGATGTGAATAAAGCTTTGATTCCCTGTGTGTTACTGTGTCTCTTCGACGGGTGACTTGGTGATTTCGCTATGTGTCATAGTTATGTTTATAGTGGATAGCTGTGTAGTAGATTATTGCAGGGGGGTAGCTGCAGAGGGTTGGCTGCAGTGTGTAGATCCAAGGTGTGGCTGCATTGTGTAGCTGCATTGTGTAGCTGGAGGGTGTAGCTGAAGGGTGTGGCTGCATTGTGTAGCTGCATTGTGTAGCTGCAGGGTGTAGCTGAAGGGTGTGGCTGCATTGTGTAGCTGCAGGGTGTAGCTGAAGGGTGTGGCTGCATTGTGTAGCTGCAGGGTGTAGCTGCAGGGTGTAACTTCAGGGTGTAGCTGCAGGGTGTAGCTGAAGGGTGTGGCTTGTACACCACCTTGAGAGGCATCTTAGTGTGCTCGTTGAGGAGAGGAACATCAAACACCAGACGCCTGAGCAGGTGCTGCATCATCGACGGCCTTAGTTTACTGCAGGTAAACCAGAGCAACAGCAACATCCTCAGTTATTACCTGCACTGAATAGCAAACCCATTGACCACCCATACAGAGTTGAGCTAAACCGATTAAGAGTTCATTACATTTCAGCAATCAGCAGCGTGTTAGTTGGATCCAGAGAGAGGTTTAATAAAAGACCAGACCCAGGAGCCTAGCTGCCTCTTACCCACAGACGGCGAGTAAACACTCCTCGATGGCGTCCCTCTGTGCCTTGGTGAGGCAGCAGCCTTTAGACAGCCGGTACACGGTGTGGAGGAGGGAGTCGATCAGAGAGGCGAAGGGCTCCGTCCCGGCGAACAGCGGGGCACACTTGGTGAGGAGGGGGAGTACGGCTGTGCACAGGTACCTGTTAAGGGCCAGGGCCATGTCTGTGGCGCTGAGGGCCGCCTGGGAGGCAGGGGGCGGGGGAGGATACCCGGTTAGTTATACAGCTGCAAGATAAAGATGGAGGTGTAGATCCCTTCTCTCTCTCTCCTACTGTAAACTCTGCCTCTCTCGCCCGTTCCTTCTCCTCACCGTGTCCAGGGAGGCTGCCGCTCTCAGGTCTGGCAGGAAGCCCACCTCCAAAAGGTGCAGCAAGAAGATCTGGTCCTCGATACCGTAGACCCGGTCCAGGAACAGAACCATGGCTGCCTTGTGGTCAGGACAGAACCCTGCCGACATGTCTGGCTCCACCACCGATCCGTCTGAGACAGCACAGGCAAGCAGCAAACAAACACACTTATCAGTCGAACTGTGGATCAACATGGTATGGCTTCAGAGAACGGCGTCATCTTTTACAGTAGTCAAAACAAGCAGTCCACTGGTTTCTGTGCGGAGGTGTGACATCCCCACCTTTGGCGAGGGTGGGCATGGGGAAGGGGATACTGATGACCCCCTCCAGGTCCTCGATGGGGATGAGGGAACGCAGGATGGCTCGGATACGGATAGCCTCGCCTTTTCCTGCATGGATCAACTGGTGACAACACACACGCATACATCAAAACCTCCCTACAGGAAAAGGCCACATTGTGCCACACCTGGCCTATCACAGCCATCCACATTTCCTACTGTTGTAAAATGAGTGTCATTAGTTCTTCCTTGTCCCCTTTACTGGTCTACAGACCTCCCCACCACCACCACCAGTAGGAGGCGCTAGTCCTGTGTCTCAGTCTCACATGCATCTCCGGAGCACAGCGTCCCAGCAGGTCAATGAGCGCAGCATAGAAGGTCATGATGGCATTGCCCATGTGGATGGTGTCGTCCTCCTCATCCTCCAACATGTCACTGCTGTGAGGGAACACACACAAATAATGACACGATCGTTTACGCCACATACACACACATACAGTAACTATGCAGAAACAGTCCTGGGTGTTTCTCACTATCTATTTACATGCTTGGCCCTTGGTCCTGTTGTTGGTGTGCAGTAAGTATGTTCTAGGGACTGAGCCTCTGTCATGTTCTGATGTGATATCATGTATTATAACGTCTCCCTCAAACACACTGTGGAGGCAGTGTGCAAGTAGTTATGCAACACTTGGCAGAGCGTGACAGAACGAGAGCGCTGGAGAGTAATGAGCTACCTTTCTGGCAGTAGAGGAGAGGAGAGAAAGGGGGATAGGGGAAAGAGAGAAAGGGAGGCGGAGTGAGAAAGAGACAGAAGCCTGTAAATGAGAGAGAATGAGAGCAGAAGGAGGGAAAGAAGAAGAGGGAGAGAGAGACTTACTTGCCCCTAATTTATTCCCTGAACACACATTCAAAGTTAGAAAGTCTGAGAAGTTCCACAGAACTGAGAAAAAGTAATCTGATGAATGGGGAGCAGAGGATTAGCCCATGAGGAGTTTGCACAACTATGAAGCTTCTATGGCACTTACAGCGTCCTGCTGGCTTCTGAGGTGGGGGAGGGTCCATCTCGACTGGGATCCTCTGATATCTTGATGGCTTCCATCATGGCCGCCAGAAGACCGTTGCCGCCCTCACCACGTAACGCGGGGCCAAAGCACTCTGGCCGGCGAATCAGCAGCCTCACGACCACGTTGGCGTTCTCCTCCACGCTCTCGCCTGATTGGATAGAAGGAAACGGTTCAGTATCTCAGTGGGCCAATATAAAGATGCAAAGGATTATGGGACAGATTGGCTCGTGTGAAAACAGGGACCGTTGCAGAAGACAGCGAAGCGCAGAAAGTCCAGGTAGCGTTCACCCTCCACAGGGTTCCAGCCAATGTCAGGGTAGCCCTTAGAAACCAGCATGACACAGCTCTGTAGTCCACACCCTGCGAGGTACTGAACCACCTGGGGGAGGGTGGGGAGGGGGGTGTGGAGGGAGGGAGAGAGATCAGGGTCATTTTAATGTTGGCCAGTCAGGGTAAAGTTTAGACAGGATACCTTAGCTTCTCAGGTGTGCAGCAGCACACATAATGTACAAGGCAGCTCTCTGGGAGCCAGTCTATAAATACAACAAGGGTGTATTCAGTGTTCGGGCTGGCCTGAATAAAGTTAGTTCTGTTAGACAGAGGTAGGAAGAGGGCAAAGAAAAGGAGAGAGAGTGAGTGGGAGGGACAGAGAGAGAAGGTAGAATAGAGAAAATGAGAGTGAGAAAGATCCAGTACCTTCTCCAGGTCAGGCTCCCTGAGGGCCAGAGCCAGCTCATTGTTATCCATCACCGATGCTGCAGCTACATCCAGGGGGGTCGAACCTCGCATGGATGGGGAGGCTAGGAAGGGGCAGGGGCCCAGGGAGAGGAGGGAGGCAGAACAGGGGGAGAGGGGGTGGAGGGGTGCAGAGGACAAAGTAAGGGGGGAGGGGTGCAGGCAGAGAAGGGGAGAGGAAAGGAGAGGAGAATAAGGAGGGAAGGAGAGGGCACCGAAGTTGGAAGGATGAGGTTGAGAAAGAGGGATGAGAAGATGGATGAGGAGATGGATGAGGATATGTGCAGGAAACACAGAGATACAGCATAATCAGGAACCCTCATCTGATTTTAGAATGGCATGCATCACTACACAGCTGCAGGCGTTCGTCAAGATTACACCATACTAGTTTATGCTCTGTGTACCAATGTAATGCACTGTGTCTGCGCCTGCAGAATTATAGAGGACACTTATTTTCTAGGGTGAGCTCAACTGCCAGTAAAGGTCTAATAGACTGTGTCAAAGTGCCCCGAGATCTCATCACAGTGAAATAGAAAAACAATAAAAAGCCAATCGAAACATATGCTTACCGAGGCCGACGCTGCTGTTTTCCAGCAGGTAACTGAGGTGGTCAAACATGGCTTTTTGGTTTTGTCTACTGATGCGACAGAAGTAGCACAGAAAACGACAGCAGTTGGCCACCATCTTAGGAAATGTGATTTCCTTAACAGAAGTGATAGAGAAGTCGCACAGTGTTACTGGTTGTGTCAGGGTGACGTCGCTGTCAGACATCACACACAGGCGCACTGAGGCCCTCAGAAAAAGCACGAGAGGGAGAAGGCTAGTCATCGTTTCTAATATGTTTGTACATCAAAGACCGCATAACTCAAGTCTCACATAATTGCCAAATGTATTACACAGTAATACGACAGTGTAGCTAAGTAATTAAATGCTGTACAATGGGAATGGCTGTCAGATAATTGGTTGCTTGCTTGCTTAGGTGGTCAGTTAGCTCGTCTACTAGTTTGTTACCTTGGACTCTCCTCCACTGAGCACATTCACCATGACCTCCATGACAGTCTCGTGCATTCCAAGGGCCCTCATCAGGTTAGGATGCTGGTAGAACACCTTGTTGTTCATGATGTCACTGAGGAGAAACACACTGGCTTATACACCGCCATCTTGGCTGTTGATACCCAAACAGACCTGGGGTCTGCAGAGAACAGCAGGCGTGTGTGTGTTTCGTTCTCTCCTCACCCCAGACCCCTTATCATGAGCTTCTCCTCCTCTCGGCCCATGCGTACAGACAGCAGAGACCTGATCTGGCCCAGAGACGCCAGCAGGTTGATGGTATCCTCCACTGACACCGAGTTGATGGTGTAGGTCTTGGGAAGCGCCCTCACCTGGCCACCTGGAGAAGTTCAGCCAAGGTTAGGACAGTTTGGTCTGCCAAACATGGCTAACCCAAGCTTTACGTGGTATTTTACACCGTCTGCAGGATTGAGTGAGCTTGTTTCGTATCGGAGCGTACCGATGCCATCGTACTGGCGGTGCAGCAGGACAAACATGGCTCTGACCAGCTCAGGGTCCTCGATGACAGACTCCTGTGCCCAGCGCACCATTGTCTCTGAGATGAGCTGCTGGAGAGTACCTTGAGGACATACAGAGATATATGACCATCACAAAGATATGGACACATCTGCACACACACAAACACACACACAAGGCAAATCTATGCGGGACTTTGATTTGTTCCTTTGGGGGGGAAGGTTGTGAAAACAATGTTGAAAAAGGCTGAAGTGAAATGGAAATAGTCATATGAAAATGTAAGTCTTGAATTACAGTGTACCGAGATCGAAAAAAAAACTAGAACGCAAAAACTTCCGACTTCTATAGGCGTAAGTGAAGAGGACAGAGTTGTCATAATGAGGTCAGTGTATTGTGGTATGTTCCTCCCTGTTCCCTGCCTGTCCCACAGGAAGACAGCAGGGAAGAACAGGCTTACTGGGCTTCTTGGCTTGTTTTTTCTTGGGCAGGTCAGACATTTTCCTCTTCAAGTAGGCCACCTTCTCCACGAGGGAGAGCAGTCGGCCCCTGATGGTGAAGTCACTGTCGCCTTCGCTCGCCCGGTCATCATCCATCTCTATACCTGCGCAACGCACACACACACAGTTACCTCGTGAGGAGCAGTGAGTGTGTGTGTGGAGAGGTCTCATTTGGTGACCAGCTAATCAAATGTAGTGAAGTTGATTTAATTAAGATGTGAGTAGTTGAGTTAATGAGGAGATTATTTCCAGTCATTCAGTATCAAGGAGATTGGTGGGACCAGCATTACCACAGTGAATCATGAGGTCTTCATGGAAGTCCAGCAGCTGTTCTCTGATGTCTTCTGGACATGGACATTCCTGCTTTTCCTCCTTGAAGTTCAGCAGCATGTTGATCTACAGGGAGGAGCATGGCGGAGCCAGCAGGTTGATAAACTACACATAGAAAGTATGATGATGAAAAAAATCATCAATGATTTTTCCAAAAAATGATTTAAAAATACAGCTGCATGTAAAACTCCACACTTCCTCTCTTCCTCTCTCACCAGGCCCCTTTCCTACCCTTTCCTCTCCTATCCTCCCTCCTTCCCTCTGTCAATGTTCGCTTCCTGCTGTACCTGTTCCTGTGGGGGGGATCTGAACTCTTTGGTCTTGCGAGCGGTCAGGGCAGCAGACATGTTGAGAGCCTGCATGACCTCGTTGTAGCGGAAACGCTGGTTGTCCTGAAGATGGGCCACGAAGTCATCAGAGAATGCCACCACCGCCTCGATGCGATGCCTCACCTGACAGTCACACAGGTACTGGAGCAGGTGGCACATCTGGAGACACGCACGCACGTACAAGCACACACTCTGGTGAGGAGGGAAGTCATTAGAGAACGCAGGTGTGACTGTGTAGTGTGTGAGGACACTTTCCTACCTGGAGTTTTACAGGCTCTGGTAGTTTCATCTGTAGAAGGCCCTCCTTAGGCACCTTAATCCCCCCATCCTCCCCTCCTGGCCCCTCCCCCCGCGTCTCCCCCTTACTGCCCTCCTTCTCAGGCTTCTCGGGGGGCCCGTCACCCCCTTCGGAGAACACGCTGGGTTCTATCAGCTGCAGGATGTTCTTCAGGTCCCCATTGTGGAACACGCCCATGATGAGAAGCGTGTAGAACAGTTTAATGAGGGGAACGAACAGGAACTCAGTGCTGCCCCCTATGGGATCCCGGACGTGCAGGCTGCCTTCCCTCACCGCCTCCGTCAACATCTCGATCGTCTTCGTCTTCAGAATGTCCAACGGGAACTCGGGGCTGTACTGGAAACAGTCCCCGCCCCCTCCCAAGCCCCCCACCCCACACAGAAAGCTGGGCGAGGAAAAATGCATTCTGGGTCGCAGCGAGGTGCTGAGGCCGATCCCTGGGAGCCCGTGCTTCTTCCTCTCATCCGGGAACAGCGTGATGCTCTTGGTCTCGTCTGTCATGGGGACGATGTACTCGTTGTTCATCATGAGCCTGGCCGTGGCGTAGGTGCTGAGGTGGATGTCTATGAGCAGGTCGTAGTAGCCTGTTCGCAGCAGGCCTGGCATGTACTTGTTATCAATGGCGTACAGGAGCTGAGCCTCGTCCACGTGGCTGCAGAGGGCGTGGGCCACGCGGTTGTTGCCCAGGGCGCACACGGCCGAGTACAGCCGCAGAGTGTGGTAGTGGAACTTCAGCAGGTCCATCTGCTCCGTCAGCTCCAGGATGTCCACTGACCTGGACGCACACATAAACGCACGTACGGTTCAGCGTGGGCAGGCCAACGTTCGACAAGATTCAAACCCCCGATTCACCAATCTCGCGAAAGAGCCCAAAGCGAGCAGGGTACCTGTTCTCCTCAGGGATGTGCAGGGACATGAACTGGAGCGGTTGGGAACACTGCACCAACCAGCCGTGGCGGTCATTGACGCGTGACACCTCCACCTTCAGGAAGTGGTTGGGGACGCGGCTCCAGAGGACGGGGGTCAGGAACTGGATGTGCAGCCTGGGGGGGCACTGGGGCGTGGCATTCTTCCTCTCGCTCTTAAACAGCCCTGCCGACAAGGGCATCACGTTCTGGCAACACAGACACAGACATACTGAGCTGGTATAGAGAGAGAGATAAAGAGAGAGAGAGAGAGAGAGAGAGAGAGAGAGAGAGAGATAAAAAGAGAGAGAGAGATAGAGAGATAGAGATAGAGATAGAGATAGAGAGAGATAGAGAGAGAGATAGATAGAGAGAGATAGAGAGAGATAGAGAGAGAGAGAGAGATAGATAGAGAGAGAGAGAGAGAGAGAGAGAGAGAGAGAGAGACAGGGCCAGACGTTTTGCTGCAAACTCTCTCTGAAGAATGAAGGTCAGACAGTGGGTTTTATCGAGAACACAGATAGATCACAGACATGAGAAACAACAGCTGTTGCTTCTCAAAAAGTAGGGTGAAAAATACAGAGGGCCAAAGGTCTTTGGAAATTATAAGATATGCAGTATGGTGCTGACAGCTTCCCTCCTGGTCAAAGCAAAGCACATTGAAAACACACAGGGAAACGAAGAACTAGTCTAACAACACCGCAATACTACAATCATTATCAACCATGTAGCAGTATGAAGATATCAATAGATTTGATCATGTTAAACATGTGTGATGTATGACATCAATGAGGTAAAGTAAGACTTGATTTTCCAATCAGAATGAAAATTTGCCAATAATAAATCCATCCATTTCTCCTTCAAGAGAAGAAGGCAATCACAGACAGGAAAACTGTCAGATAGTGGCTCTTAGTGTTGGGGAAAGTCTATGAGACCGGTGGAAAAGGTGAGGAAGCTTGTCTCTTCAGATGGTGTGAGGTCCTTCTTGTTCTCTGCTCCTCCAAAACCTCCTGCCATCTGAGGCTGGCCTAGAAAGCCCTGGCTCTATTCTGTCACCAGCTGGATGTATTTCTGTGGGAGCGGATCCTCACCTTCATGCGTCCCAGTTCAAACTGGAAGATGTTGGGGCTGGTGGCCTGAGCGAACACGGCAGGAAACAGCTTGGTACTGGGTTCCACCTGGAGAGGCAGAGGGAGGGAGATGGAGAAGGAGAGAGAGAGGGAGAGAAGAGAGACAGAGAGAGAGAAGGAGAGAGAAAGAAAGAAAGAAAGAAAGAGAGATAGAGAGAGAGGGAGAAAGAAAGTGTGAAAGAGAAGGAGAAAGAGAGAAAGAGACAGGGAGAGAGAGAGTGGGAGAGAGAGACCGTCAGTGAGGCCCTGCTCGAACCTACCGTGTTACTTGATGGTGACTGTGCTGTGTACTTTACCTGGTAGTAGGTGCTAAGCTCCTTGCCATTGGCAGTGAAGGAGAGCAGTCCATTAGCAGAGTCCACCACACAGCCAATCTCCAGACCATTGTTGTTCCTGCCCTGCCCTGGACTGGTGCTCTCCCCTGCCCACACCATGTAGCAGTTACTGCGCTTTATACTGGAGAGGAAAGGACACACAAGGGCTCTTTTTTTAAATCCCAGATTCTGAGAGTTTATTCAGACAGACCGGCCCTGTGGGAAGCACTCCAACTCACGCTGACCTCTCGTGAACTTTGCCCTTCTCATCTCCCAGGGTAACGGTGACAGTGCGGACCTTGTCCAGTTCAAAAGCCGTGTCGTGCTGGTGGAAGTCTGACGTGACCCAGCCAACCCACACACTGGACGGCTCCTGGCCTGGGAAGATGCGCACCGAGTAGTAGTACTGGGGAGACACACACACACATGCAGGTTCATATACACAGTAAGAAGTAGGGAGTGGGATTCTTAATGGCGTAAGTGTGTGTGTGTGTGTGTGTGTGTGTGTGTGTGTGTGTGTGTGTGTGTGTGTGAACACATCTCACTGTGGATGTCTGCATGAGGCACTCATAGTCGTCTCTCTCATCAGCCAGCACCTCCTCAGACAGCCGGGTGGAGGAGGTGCTGCTGTTGTCTGGCTTAGTCCTCTTCAGCATGAACCTGCCATAGAGTTAGGGTCATGGTTAGAGTTAGGGTTAGGGTCATGGTTAGGATCAGGGTCATGGTTGGGTTAGGGTGATGGTTGGGGTTAGGGTCATGGTTAGAGTTAGGAATAGGTTGATGATTCACAGTTAATCCATTTTACTCGGGAAAAGTACGGTATGTCATGTATGTCTAGACACAGTGTGAGGAAAGAGTCTCACAGGAGTATAGCTGTGTGTGTCTCCCTACCTCTGTTTCAGTTTGGAGGGCTTCTCCTGGGCATAGTCTTTGTGATTGTTAAACTCGTCCTTCTCGGGCCCGTTGGAGCCCATGTGACCATGTGCAGACTTCATCAGGACCTCGAAGTCTGACACTGTCTCAAAGTCCTCCAGCTCCTTCTTGGGGGAGAAGATGCCTCCGTTGGCTGGTAGTGTCCCACCGGGCGACTTGGCGAATGCCTCAGCGCATTCGATAGGCATGCTGAGGCGATAGAACACGATGTCTGTGTTGCTGTTCTGGGAGCCGAACGACCTCTGGGTGACCTTGAGGCACGGAGGGATCTCCACAGTGCCGTCGATCCTTGTGACCTTTAAACCACAGGGAGGGGACAAGGGTGGGGAAGAGGTCATGCTGGGGTCGTGGTGGGAGCACCTTTTTCATACTTCAAACTAAGATTGTGTGGAAACCTAAGTCCCTCTGTCACGGGCAGTGCTGTGTAGTACAGCAAGCGTTGATGATCTCGTCTGTGTGCGGTCAGTCTCACCTCGATGTGTTCGTGGTTGTGAGGCACGGGGATGAACTGAGGTAGCCTCTTGCTGAGCCACATGGTCAGATCACGGTTCATGTTGACGGCAAACGGTTCGTAGCCCTCCTGCAGACCGCATATGGTGAAGTATTTGAGCGTGCTCACATCCTTGCCAAAGTTCATCCGGCCCACCTGACACACACCCAGACTGCACACTGGGATGAAACCTGGGGAAGGGAGGAAGGGACATCATCATCATCTTCTCCTTCCTCGTCACCACCATCTCCATCGTCATGATGATCACCTTACCATGGCTATCGTGACAGTTACGGTGGATCAACATATTGATGTGCATATGTATTGACCTTGATTCATGTGTTTTTCCTACAAAAAGAACCAAACCCCTGGAGTTCTACTCTACTGTGACCAGTAGATGGCTCCGAAGCTCACTTGTTTCACCTGCGACTTGATAGGCTGCTGATGACCCTCATGTGCCACTCCAAAACTGCCTCATTAGCCCTATCACATCTATTTCATTAACGCCCTCTCTATCATAAACTCTATCTAATCACATGGATGCCTTCATAGCCCCACTTCCTGGTTGTGTGTCCGTCTGTTACCATGGGAGCAGATCAGACCGGGCCAGGTGGATTGTGGGATTGCGGATTGTGGGATTGTGGATTGTGCTTGTGCCCAATCAGCACTGCGACACTTACAGCAGTGCTAGTCTGCTTAGCCCTGTCTCTAAGATAGCCTCTGACCATGCAATGTTTGGGTATTTGACTGCTTGTGTGTGTGTGTGTGTCTTTGCCCATGTCCTGTGAGCTAGAGTGGAGTGAAGCAGGATAACAGACACAGTCACTGGTCCCTCTGGTCTGAACAAAGTACTGTGCAGGAGGCAAGCCAGTGGAACTAACAGTCAGGAAGGCTTAGAGAAGTACACATGATGGTGTCATCGATGGCATAACAGTGATGCTAATGGTTAGTTGAAATAATGCCAAAACTTCTAAATTCTTTCTGATCTCAGTCTGGGTCATTTTTTGGACCGGAAATTTCATTTGAACTGGAATCAACTGGATTACATTAATACAGATTACATTTGAGAGGAAACAGAGTTGAGGCACAAACCTTCCCAGACCTCAAAGTCCTTGAAGGCCAGTTCAGACCCTGAGTCATCCAGTAAGACCTCTCCGTTGAGAGTGAAGATCATGGTGTGTTCGTTCATGTCCACCATGCAGCCCACCACATCACCTGACTGCCACGACCGCCCAAAGTGTTCATTCCCCTGGTGCCACCTCTGGGCCTGAGCAGGGGAAACAGCACACACACATACGTCAGCAGTATACCAGTAGACACTGTACTGACACACAAACACACATGTGCGCACATGCACGCACATCTACACACTCTCTCTTCCTCCAGGTATCACATACACACTTGGTAACACAGACAGACAAGCAGAATGCACACACACACACACACACACATATGCAGATATCTCTAGCTTCCTCTTTACTGGTCATAAATAGCTGTTGTCACCACCTGCAGTGCTTGACAGTGTGAGTCACCTCGGCCCTCTCCTTCTGCCCACTCACAGAATGACAGCCTTCACACCAGCCTTCGTCTGACTAACTCCCAGCTCAGTCACCTGCCCTGTGCACAGCAGACAGCATGGAGGAGCCTAGCTTCACACAGTGCTTCCTAACCACAGCTGCAAGGGCCTCTAAGTGCATCCAAGGATCGTGTATGCATAGAGAATACCTTCATCTTCTCGCCAAGAAAGGGCCAAACAATGGCCTACTTCTGGCAGACTCTCAACATTGTCACAGTCATGGTGGCTCACTTGGCTCATTCGCTCAAAAAAGGCAGCAACAACAGCAGGACTGATTACGCGGTGTTAACCGGTGATGTTACCTTGAAGCCGTCGAATACGAAGGCGTGCTCATCGGAGCCCAGTTCCTGGTCGGGCAGACAGCCAGGCCGCGCCCATCCCACCCTCATCTCCCCTGATGTCACCACCTCAAACTCAAAGTACCACTTCCCGGCGTTCACGCTGTAGGTCTTCTCCGCACGGAAGATACGGAAACGCTCGGCAGACATGTTGCTCATGTCGGCTCTGGCTGCTGGAGGAGGAGGAGAGAGAGAGGGAGAGAGAGGTAGAGAGAGAGGGAGAGAGAGAGAGAGGGAGAGAGAGAGAGAGAGAGAGAGAGAGAGAGAGAGAGAGAGAGAGAGAGAGAGAGAGGGAGAGAGATGGAGAGAGAGGATGAGTGACACCATATGAAGGACACATAACAGTATTCTGGCGGTGTGATGTAAGGATCGCTTTGAGACCTTGCTGGTGAAGAAGCATAGAAGTAAATGTATTCCCTGTGGGTTGATGGGAAAAGAAAACATGGAGAGGGCCTACTGACAAAGTGTTTTTCAAAAAGCGTCGTTTATTGGCAGTTTTGCCTTGCTCAGCATCCGTCAGAAGAAGCAGCTCTGGCTGGGCTAACCCTGGCAGCTAGCTGGTAGCGAAGGTAAACAACTGTCCAGGTGATTCATAGTGCGGTGCTTGCACAGCTAAGTCACCCATGCAGGCCCAATACAGCTATAAATTCAATCACACCAGGGAAAGAAAAACCAACTAGCCAGTTTGTCATAAAGAATTCAAAAGAATAGTGCATGAACTGTCTTGGATAAGACAGAGCTGTCGCTAAGAAGACAAGGGAGTGTGTGTGTGTGTGTGTGTATGTGTGTGTGTGTGTGTGTGTGTTGCGTGAGTGACAATACCATGGTCTTGGTCAGGGGCCTCCAGGTTGTATCCATAGCCCAGCAGAGTGCGTACGGCCTCTCTCAGACTATCCTTGTTGGACTTCTTGGTTCTCTCGTCCAGCAGGGCATAGGGAACAAGACGTGGGTTCCTCCGGTTCTTTACATCCTTCACCAGGGAGGAGGAGGTTAGTCAGGAAATGGTGACAGGAAGCTGTTTTATGTTCAGCCACTAGTCGTGGTGATTTTGTAACTGTGTATGTTTTTGATCGTTCAAATACAGACATGTTCTGATGACAGAAGCATCAACAGCCCCATGTGGCAAATAACCTTGACCCATGTCAGCATGTCCAAATTCAACAATGTACATTTTGGGATCGATGGACTTTAGTTTGAGATTGGTTCATTTTGAACTTCGGGGCGGTTCTGGGCACGGCAAAGAGAAATGTTAATTGCTACCCCTGCACAGATCACATCTGCTCCTCAACATGCTAAGACCCTGCCAACATATCTCTGACGCAGAACAAAGCGGAGCGTGCTGTCAGACAGGTTTCACAGCCAGGATTACTGTGGAGCGTCTGCATTAGCGAGTGTGCTAACCCCTGTCATGAATAACCCTGGCAGTGTTAATCCTCTCCATTCACCACCCTTCATTCTTTTACTCCCCCCTCCATCACCCCCGTCTACCCCTCCTACCTAGACGATTTAGAAGAACTGTGTATCGTACGTAATAATGCAGCACCGTTGGGTACTATGCTGTTGTACTGTATACCCAGTGGTACAGGAGTTGTAAGCACATTCGAGAGAGGTCTAAAACCGAGGCAGCCTTTTAAAATGTTTGTCCATTTTTGTTTATAACTGAGATAAAGATCAGCATCAGAGATACAGACAGGCACACACATTGAACGCCCCCTCATCATACCCACACACGTAGATACATCACACACACACACCTGTTGGATGCCGTAGGTCCAGCCCTGGCGGATGCGGTCCCTGGCCCAGACGTTGTGGGCGTTCTCTGCTAGCTTGTCTACCATGGCCTCCTGGGTGGAGGCCAGTTTAATGTGGCTCAGATCCATGGGGGCCGGCTTGTAGCCACTGGACAGCTCATAGCTGGCCCGGAGAGAGAGGAGAAACAGCCGGGTTACACACTCTGGAAATGCTTCCTTCCTTCAGACAAGCTGACTAGTGTTGTTGCCCCTCCTGCCACACTGTAAGACACTGTCACACTAGCATTCTGCGACATGCTGATCTGGTGGGATGAACTGTAAGACATTATTGGATAGGTGACTTACGTAGGGGACAGTTTGAGGTTCTTGACCTTCTCAACAGCATGTTCATCAGCCAGGCCAACATGGCAACCCAGAGCCAGGAGAGTCCTTTGGAGACATACAGGTTTGAGGAGTCGGCAGACAGTAAGAGAACACTGTCCTCTTCTTTTTTTAGGTTTGACCAGTGAAGGGAGACGAAGTGATGTTTTGGTCATTAGAACTCAAAGAGAGCGGAACAGTGGTATGTCTATTCCTCCAGCAGCATCAGAATAACATGGTGTTTGACACAGTGTACAGTAAATCTGTATGGGCAGTTAGCCTGGTTAATCAAGACTGAGAAGCCTCCAGTGCAGAATATAGTCTAAAATCCATGTGCCGAAAACGTCCAAACCACCACAAGAGCCTTTATGAGTCTTAAACAAGAAAACATATAAACACTGCTTTTAGGCATTTCCGAATTTTGTAAAGGATAATGAGCAGAAAGAGAGAGAGAGAGAGAGAGAGAGAGAGACTCGGGTACTTAAATATTCTGGTCAGGGAAAACCCTTTTTGCATTTAGACTGCCCGTCGTGTCTCTCTCATCTCAGCTCAGCAATTCACTCTCACTCCTCCTCGACTTATGGAATTAATTAAACTAACATCGCTATTCCCTGAAGGTTTCAAATGACTTGTGGAATTGGCAATGGGTAGACTTGGAGAAAAAATAGCTGTCAGAAGAAGCTGATATTCTGTTGATGGAGAGGCACAGCAGGTATTGAAAATCCGTTTGCCTGTCACAAACTGCTCATCGATCACAAGAACGAGCCAGACGGAACCAGAGATCAAGTAATGTGATGTGTGTATCAGCGTGGCTAGCAGCACAGAGGATATCCTAACCCGTTAATCCATTTGTGATCTTGAACTCGAATCCATGGCGTTAATACACCAATCAGATGTCCTTGCTATAATAGTCTCTTTTCGTTCAATTAGACATGATGCCAGAATTACAAAGACATATCTACCAAGAACAAGATCCCTGGTCTTGAACTTGCATCAGATCTAGTTTGGGACTAAGTACCCTGCTAATCAACTCCACTTCATTCAACACAAGCCGGATCTAAGGGAGTTAGCATTTAGCGGTTAAAGCTAGACCCCAACAGGCTGCTTCCACAAGATTGGATTCGAAGTGACCAACTGTGGCAATAGGGGAGCAGAAGCAGACCTACTTGAGTGTCTCTAAAGACATCTGCAGGTTGTAGCTTCTTTCCTGCTCAGGCAGCCTGGAGAACTCCACCAGACAGGGGTGCTGCCGCTTATTGTCATCTCGCACCTGGAGGAAGCACACAGGAACCAATCAGCATGACCCACGGTCAGTCACACCATACCTAGATCATATCATATCGTACTCCTTTAGTCAACTGGTCGGTCAGTCTGTCTGTCTCGATCTGCCTGACTGACAGCCTGATTGCTTGTGTGTCTGCCTGTCGTGTTGCTGGTGTTGGAACAGCTTGTGTGTGTGTGTCACTCACAGCTCCATAGGTCCAGCCTAGTTCAATCTTATTCATGACCCACAGTTCATGGATGTTCTCAGCCAGCTTCTCTCTGATCCTTTCCAGGTGAGGAGGCAACACAATCTACACGTACACACACATACACATGGATACACTGGATATAATAGCAGTAGTAGTTAAGGTGGAGCAGAAGGTACTTAGATGGGGTAGGGGTAGTTAGGGTGGTGTAGGGGGTAGGTGAGGTAAGGTTTGGCAGCAAGGAAGGTGGGGTAAGGGGTTGTAGATGTTAGTGCAGGTGTAGCAGGCGTCTTCACCTGGCTTGTGTCCACAGGCGTGGGGGTGAAGGCAGCCTGGGACAGGGTGACAGTGGGCCCCAAGAGGTCTCTGGTCCCAGCATGGTCCTGCTTGTACTCCTGGCTGTGCTCCACTCTCAGCTTCTCCCTGGGGAGCACGGCCTCGAAACATGGCGCATAGCCAGGGGGAGGCAGGAACTTGAACTCTCCATGGCGACCGCCTAGCAGGAAACGCACCCTGGAGATGGAGGGAGACGGAGAAAAGAGCGTTGGAGGTTCTGATCATGTACTTCTATCTGAGCCAGAGAGAGGGTGGTCAGGGGGAGGGGTAGGGGGACGTGTGTTTCACAAAAGCAACATATCTCCAGCAGAGCCAGGCTGGTTCCAAGCCAGTTCTTACACCTCAGCCTTTGGCTTGAGGGATACAGTGCTTGAAGCAATCAATACTAAAACAATTAGATCCTTGCTGCAGGGCACATGAGTGATTGCATTATGATAGAATTGAGGCCATTCATAGCGGCCTGTCCTCTCTGGAGCAAAACGGCCTTACTCAGACATAAATAATCGAACAACGATTGTCCTGAGAGGCGAGCAGTGAGTGACTACTTTGGCCTGATGGCGAGGTTCCATTTGAGTGATTTACAGGAGCTACCAGCAAAGCTCCTATCTGCACATCCTGGCTGAAAATTCCACGCCGCTTTTCCGGTGGTTGCATTACCAGCACTTTATTCATATCTTTATGAAATGCAATTCACACTCAGATATCTCACTTAAGGCACAATTGTTCGGTTATGGAGGTGTTTGTTTAAAGGGTTCAAAGCAATACTAATGCAATGTAAAGCTTATTGCATTTTAATGTCCTCTGTGGCATATACAATTACATTGACAGATTGCCACTTGTGGTGCATATATTTATTTTCCAGTGTCCATTGGTATTCCACACATTAGCAGGCCTACAAAATGATTCATGGGGCGATATCCAGTTTCTTCCAGACATGTACATACTGTAGTTAACCATTGGTCCTACAATCATCTTCCTTATACTTATCCAGATGTTTATAGATCAACAAAAGTGTTAATGAGCCAGTGTTTATCAGGTGCGGGTAGGCATGGGTCCACACAGGAACAGGAGGGAGAGTGCGTACTTGACCCCAGCTGAGAAGCTGGCCACGGGGAAGAAAAGGCCATCAGAGTTGAAGTTCTCAAACATGCCCTGGACGGGCTGGCCGTTGATCCGGAAGGAGATACTGGGCACGCTCAGATCCAGGCAGCAGCTCACCACGTCCTCCACCTTCAGCAGATGCTGATTGGGTGAGCTGACTGTCCGCGCGATGCAGCCTGTGAGTGAGAGGAAGGTAAGGTTCAACTTCCATCAATAATAAAGGAGACAGAGCCGACGCTGCTACAGTGTCACACACACACGCACACACACACACACACATACACATGCATGCACACATACACACACACACACACACACACATACACGCACACATACACACACACATGCACGCACGCACACGCACACATACACACGCACACACGCACAGTTTTAGCATCAGTTTCTACAATCCAAGCAGTTCGAAGCCCCTAACTTTTGTGTGTGTGTGTGTGTGTGAACAGACATTGGTGGAGATCCCTGGTCAAAGCCAGGCAGGAGCAGTGTGTTGCTGGCTTAGCAGTAAAACAGAAAGGGAGGTGAGATATAGTCTGGGCCAGCCAGGCCTAAAGAGCCCAGCTGAGGATTTATCTAACTCTGCTCTCTCTCTCCTCTCTGGCCTCTCACCCCACCACACACACACACACACACACACACACACACACACAAACACACACACACACATAATCAATATTCTCCTCCACTTCAGGGTAGCACAAACTCCCAGGGAGCACCAGTCCATCTAGACTGCCCCTTTCCCCTCCTGAAACAAAGCCCAGCACGCAGGAACCCTTCCTGACTAAATCGACATCCAGTTAGCATGTTGTAACCATGTAATCGTCACGATGACATGTTACTCCTCTCTAAAAACCACTTACCTCCTCGCCCCCCCTCCCCTGTGTTCGCTTCCTGTCTTTCACCTCCCCTCCCATCATCTGGCCTGTAATGACTCCCCTCACCCCCTCTCTCCCACCATCCTCCCTTCCTCCTTAATCACTTGTTCCACTTTCCCTCCCTCTTACTCGTTCTATGGTCGACCCCTTTTCCCTCCTCTTCTCCATACTCCACCCTTCCCTCTTTCCTACTTCATCTACCTCATCATGTCCTCCCCCCACCCTCCTGGCCTCGATGGTTTCCTTCCATCTCAAATAACCTTCCCACCAGCATTGAGCTGCACACATTGTCAGTAGTGCTGAAATGAAACGGTCAAAACCATGTCATTGAATAGAATGATTTCGCCATAGAGGAAAATAAATTGCGTGTTTACAGTAGCATGCTTTTTTCTTTTAGAAACAACATCTCTCTCTACCTCTCTCTCTCTCCCTCTCTCTCTAATTCTCTCTCTCTCTCTCTAATTCCCTCTCTCTCTCTCCCTCTCCTTCCCCATTCCTCTCTTTTGGCCTGGGTGTATTATCTCCCCCACACCTGCCTACTATGCAGGGATTATCCACAGGCAGTCGCGTGTTTAGGGATTAGCCAATCATAACACTGCTACAGCACCTCTCCGTCAGAGCCTGCCAACACCACTGTGTTGAACACACTGCGTCTGAACCTTCAGCCTGCGCATGGGGGAGAGGAACGTTCAGTGGACTAGGAGCTTGATGACATAACACAGAAAACTGCAGGGATAGGAGATATTGCCACTGACACCAAATCAATTGAATTTGATGCAGCGCAGACTGAAAAACTACTACAGCTCAATAGCGCTGAACTTGATACCCCCTTAATTTTGATGTAACTCTCTCTCATGCGAGCTAGGGCATCTTGTAAAATTGGGGTTGAGGTCCAGTTCAATTTCATTTATTGTAATAACACAAGAAAATCATATCAAATGTAGCATTTGGAGTAAACAAAATTACATTGGAATCACATTTAAATGCAGCATCTGAACATAATCCACCGTGTCATATAGAAACAGAATGGCACTCCTCCGCCACCGTTCTCACCTGACCAGAGATGCAGGCCGTCGAAGCCGTAGGAGTAGAGGTCGTCCCCCACGCCGTTGCCCCCCCAGCCCTCCCCACCCCCTGGGTATGGGGCGTACCCATCAGTGGTGGCCCAGCCCACTCGCAGGTGTGTGGCCTCCGCTGTCACAAACGACAACACCTGGTCCACGATGAGCTCATAGTACCACTTCCTGTACTGGGCGGAGCCTTCGCTCACCCCCAGGAAGATGTTGGGCCTCATGCTGTGATTGGACGAGGAAGAGAGAGGGAGGGAAGATGGATGAGTGGCCGAGAAAGAAAGACAGCAAGAGAGAGAGGGGGGAGAGATAGAGAGGGAGAGAGAGAGAGAGAGATAGAGGGAGAGAGAGATAGAGGAAGAGAGAGGGAGAGAGATATTGAATGTGAGAGAGTGGAAAATGAGAGAATGGGGTACAAAGAAACGCCCAGGAAGTAAGGAAACAAGGCTTCAGGTGCACGAGTGGCTAACAGCCAGACAGCCTCTTCTATAGCCTATCTAATCAGGTCAATACAGGTTGGCTGAACTGTATAGAGTGAGTGGCAGAGTGATTAACCTCCTGCCCAAGTCCTCTCCCTCTTGGGGGGGCTTACAGTGAGGGGGGAGGGGGGCGGAGTGGCAGGGTGAGCAGCCATGTCGGCAGAATGTGTAAGTGTGTGTGTGTGTACCTGCTAACATGGTTGACCAGGCGTGTCTGCAGTAGCAGGTCTCGTCCAGGGAGCAGGTTGTCACAGATCAGGTGCTGGTTGGATCGCACCGCCACGCCATGGCACACACACAGAGAACACAGCACATCCAGCACCTGACAGACACACACAGCATTACCTCCTGAACACACACACACACCCATACCGAGTATATACACTTACACAAACAGGCACACCTACACTCACACACACACTCGCCTCACACACACACAGCTGCGCTCCTTCAGAATCTGACCTTGTGGTTGCGTCCGTGTTTGTCCAGGAGGGAGATGATGGACTTGATGTGTCCCTCCTTGATGATGTTCAGGGCTTCAGGACTCTCCACCAGCACACAGTGAAGAACCTCCAGGATCCCTGCAGCACCACCACAAGGGGAACAACCAGTTCAACATCCACTCCATCCACCCCCAACATGGCTTCCATCCACTCCACCCCAACATGGCTTCCATCCACTCCACCCCCAACATCTTCCATCCTTTGCACCCCTACAGTTTTTTTGGGAATCCAGTGAGTTCGTTTGTTGAGGCATTTGAAAGACGAGTAGGTTTGTGTTCTGTGCGAATGTGTGTGTTAATCACCCTAACTTCAAACAGTTATTTATTCTCCCCTTATCAGCCTATGACTCATCCTGTTCTATATTCTAAACAGCTTCCTCAAACACCAACCACGCTCTCAGCACCAGAGACACCAGCACCTCTCTCTGTCTCTCTCTCTCTCTCTCTCTCTCTCTCTCTCTTTCAATCTCTCTCACTTCTGAAGTGAAAGGGGCTCAAAATAGGAGTTGGAATACCCAGCTACTCTTCTGTGTGTGTGTGTGTGTGTGTGTGAGAGAGAGAGAGCGAGAGAGAGAGAGAGAGAGAGAGAGAGAGAGAGAGAGAGAAAGCTGAAGAGGGAGAGCAATTCAGAGAGAGAGTGAGAATGATCTCACCCTTTACTCCCCTTCAGTAAATTCTAAATCGACACATGAAAACGGTCGGCTAAAAATGCCTTGTGCCTAGCACCCGGACCAGAATAGCTTGAGGTCAGGTCTAGGTTGTGTTTGTGTGGGCTTGAAGCCTGTGTGTGGATGTACAGCATAGCTCTCAAAGCTGGTGCTGTACGACTGGAACAGGGCCTGGACTATGCTAGAGTTTCATAATTCAGAGCTTTTGAAGTATGTGGTGGAATCTTTCACCACCTGTGTAAGAGTTCAAGTGTATGCGTATGTGAGTATGTGTGTGTGTGTGTGTGTGTGAGAGAGAGAGACAAAGAGAGAGAAAGAGAGAGAGAGAGAGAGAGAGAGAGAGAGGAGGAGCAGTGCTTTAGCCAAGCATCCTGCTCATGCACACGCTCAGTTCATTCATTTTTTACTGCTGGCAAGGACCAAAGTTATTCTCTTTCTTCTCCTCTCTCCCTCCCTCTCTCCCTCCCTCCCTCTCTCCCTCCCTCCCTCTCTCCCTCCCTCTCTCCCCATCTTCACCCTCATCTGTGTAAGGAGGCCAATGCAGGTAGACACTGTCCTATCTTTTCCCTCCTTCACTGTCTTTCTCTCTCGACTCCAGTCCACCTCTCTTTCCATCTCATCCTTCCATCCTCTCTCAACAATCTCCCTCTCTCTTTTTCTCACACCCATTATTGTAATGTACAACCTGGCTTCAGACCAAACAACAGTGATTCCACTACTACCCCTGCCTGCAGCATTCTGGGATAGCCACGTTTCTCTCTGGCCAACGGTAGCAGACTCGTTCAGAAGCGATGTACAAGGGCTGCTTCGTCTGCATACAGAGCTGTTTGAGTAACACAAGGCCACTAAGCTGTTTAGTTATCCTGAAGGTAGTGATATGATAGAGAGTCCCCTGTCATCTCACAGTAGATCCATCACAGATAATCAGCCCACACAAAGCAGCCGTGGAACAGAGACAGGCAGCATATCCACGAGGAGATCTAGGAGTTGGTCCTTTTCACCGCACGATCAGTCACATTGAAGATTAACTTCACAGGCAGATAGACAGATAGACAGTAGGCACGAACACGGTGCTGCTGTAGAGGCGATTCAGGATTAGGCTTGAGGAACCAAAATGAATGGTGAGGGAATGTCTAGAGCTAAAGGGACGAATAGGCACTGTGGTGCGTATCTGTTGTGTGTTTAGTTTCTTAGGTGCAAAGGTGGGCGTAGATCACATGACAGTTGACCTACCAGAAGAGGCCTCCAGACGCTCCAGTCTGCTGATCAACCAATCCAGAGAGCCAGAAAACTGGGCGCAATTCTTCCTGTTTCCTCTTATCAATGCAGCTGGGAGAGATGGAGAACATAACCAAGTATAACAATTGTGAAAGAGAACAGAAGTGTGTTCTAAACTCCTTCCTCCTTCTCTGTTTCTCTCTCTGTGTTTTGTCTCTCTTTTCCCTTCTCCCTCCACCTTTGTACCACTACTACTGCACTACTCCAGGTAAAACAATGACTCCAAACACACACAGGGTTGTAAGTCCTCCCATGGTACTTTCATGTGTGTATGTGTGCATTTGTCTAAGCCCAGCCAGTGGCAGGTGACCAGATGCCAGAGTATTCCAGCGTTCAGCCACAGTTATCAGTAATGTGACAGATACCCACCAGAGACTCGGTGGTGCCAACCAGACACACTCTTTTTAAGCTACACTTCTCTGATGCTGTATAGATGGTGGCTCCTTCCTCTGTCATTCCATTCTTTATGTGTTTGCCCTCTTTCATTTCCCCTCTGTCTCATTATCTGCCTCTCTCTCTTCATTCTCTCTCTCTCTCTCTCTCTCTCTCTTCATTCTCTCTCTCTCTCTCTCTCTCTCTCTCTCTCCCTCTCTCTTCATTCTCTCTCTCTCTCTCTCTTCATTCTCTCTCTCTCTCTCTCTGTCTCTGTCTCTCTCTCTGTCTCTCTCTCTCTCCTGATTGACTGACATGGGGATGACTATGTAGGCCTGGCTCCTCCGCTCCCCTGGGTCAGAGAGAGTGTGTTACAGAGAGTCCACAGGCTGGGCAGCAGCATTAGAATCCCCCTGTGTGAGTGTGCAGTCAGCCAGGCAGGCAGTTCACCCCACATCACCCCCCCCGGCCCCCACCCACCCCCCGACCCATACTCCCTGCCCCCCCCCGGCCCCTCCCTCACCCAGCAGCTCATATAATGAGTTTAGGATGGACTTCCAGGCTTCACCGGCCTCCCGGCCCGCCACGTCAGCAAAATGGGCAGCGCTGCTGTAGATGTGCAGGCGGTCGATGCACTCCAGCACCAGGTTGATCATTCCCTAGTGGGCAGGGGTCGGGGAAGGGGGGTGGATAGTGTCTGTGTCATGTTTAAAACGTATCCACCACCCGCACACATGCAAAATACACTCCCGACATGAAGTGAAACACAGGTACAGAGGAAAACACTGCAGTGGAGGACTGCAAATCCCAGACTCCTACACTAAACGCTACCTCTTCCTGGAAGAGGTTCTGTCGGTTCTTCAGCGCTCGCAGGCGGTTCTGCTTGTCCTCATGTTCCAGGTGCTCGTCAGGAGGCTGGAAGTAACCAATAAGATCCTGCAGACTCAGACTGACTGATTCGATTGGAAGGTCCAGTGTTGAGGTCTTCCCTTTTTTACTAAGTGTGTCCAATCCCCTGCGAGATAGAAACCAGGGTGAAGGGACAGAAAGAGAGTTGGAAAGGAAGAGAAGGATGAACAAGAAAGATGTTACCATCTCTCACCTCATTTCATTGTGTTGATCTACAGGTTCAAGTGATCCAAATTAAGAGGATTTATAAAGAGTGCTGTTGAAAAGGTACTTCATCATTGTGACTAAAGATGTGGCGTAAGGTGTCGTATGTGCTGTGTGTATGTGTGTGTGTGTGCATGTATGTGTGTGTGTGTGTATGTGTGTATGTATATGTGTATGAATGTGTGTATGTGTATGTATGTGTGTGCCTGTGTGTGTATGTGTGTGTCCGTGTGTGCGAGCGTGTGTATGTGTGTGTGTGTATGTGTGCGAGCGTGTGTGTGTGTGTGTGTGTGCATGTGTGCGAGCGCGTGTGTGTGTGTGTATGTGTGCGAGCGTGTGTATGTGTGTGTGTGTATGTGTGTGTGTGCATGTGTGCGCGTGTGTATGTGTGTGTGTGTGTGTGTGCGTGTGTGTGCGTGTGTACCTAATGAAGCGGTTAAACAGAAACACGGTGCTGCGTATGACGCGCGCCGTGCGAGACTCCTCGTGCTGGGACCGTGAGAGGGTCAGCCCATCATCCATGTGACCCTCGTGGTGCATGATGGCCTGAAACAGCAGGTCACAACAGGCTGTCATGTGACCTCAAAAACAGCTCGGCGTACCAAAGGTAGCCAATTCACTTCCAGTCTGGCCTGAAACAGCACGTCAGTTTAATGACCATACAGGTCTTGGATACAGCAACATAACCTATGAAATGACCACCGTTCCTTTTATACTGTAAAGTAAATGTTGGAAGATCATCCACTATGTCGTACCTTCCTCTGCACGCCTCCCATGCGGGCACATTTGGCATCGACAGTCTGGTAGGTGAGCCATAGACAGGTGTCCACGTGCTGGATGTAGCACACTGAGTCTCCATACTTGATATCAGGAACCCCCATGCCATCCACCTCCTTCTTCAGGGCAAAGTCCAGCTTCTCCTGTGTGTGTGTGTGGGGGGGGGGGACAACCCAGACAGGGTGAGTTCATGCCACCGAGGGCGGGGCTGGGTACCGCTCGCTCCCCCTGTCTGACTGTGCTGCTGACTGGCTCTGTCTTCACTCGCTCTGCTTTTCTCCTCTCCATCTTCGGAGGCTTCGCAACTGTTAACGGTGAACTCTATTACTGCCAACATGGGACCCCTTCTCCCACAGTGTTCTATAACCTACAGCATCATGCTGCCTGGCTGACAGGACAGGACACTTCAGCATTGCCTTGCTGCATTTGAGCAGAGAGAATGGCTTGTGTTGGTATGGGTGTGCGTGTATGTGTGCATGCAAGAGGGCACATCATTTTCCCCTTCTATCTTTCCTCTTTTCTCCTCTCCTCTTTTCCTCTTCTCCCTCTCTTCTTTTCTCCTCCCTCTCCCTCTTAAGTCCCCCCCTCTCCTCAACTTCTCTTTAATCTATGAGTAGGTAGGTAGCTGGATGTTGAGTCTCTTGAATGCAGTATTCTCTGCTAACACCCAACACTGGTACTGGCTCCATATAGCAGGTCTCCCCTACCTAGCACAGGACAATAACTTCCAGTGCTACCCAGCTCTGTCAGTGAGAGCAGGAGGAGTTACAGTGTAAATACTGCTGGCCTGCTGCCTCAGCTAGGTGTGGATATCCCCCCACAGCTCACACTGCTAGCCTGTATCCTTTGTACCTGGATGTGTTGACGCTGCAGAACATTGCGTACTGTTGGGTCGCTATCTACAACAGCCGACATACCCTTGAATTACAGTACCAACGAATCCGTTACCATGGAAACGTGCCTGTGTGTGTCTGTGCGTTCCTACCTTGGATGACCTGAAGCAGAAGGCAGTAGACTTGACGTCAGCCTTCTCCTTGTCCATCAACAGCAGGGCCCGGTCCTCCATCAAGCTCAAGTACTTCCCTGTAGTCACATGTCTCAGCCTGAAGGGCTGGCCCCAGCGTGTGTGACTCCCGCTCCATCTGCACACACACACACGCACACACACACACACGTACACACACACACGCACACACACACACACACGCACGCATGCACACACGCACACACGCACAGACACAAACACACATGCACACAAAGACGTGCATGCAAGCACACACATGCGGAAACACACGCAGGTATGTATTCAAGGAAACACAAACACACACACAGGTCCAACATTTATTGAATAGAAGGGTATGAAAGTGCTTTATTGGTGTGTCCTGGCGTCCTGCCCAGATCAGTTAGCTGGACTACCAGGCCTGGTCGTGAAAGTAGAAAAGGTGGCAGGGGGAAAGAAAAAGTTCTGTAAGGAGGTCCGGATTAAGTCCAAGTACAAGAGATGATACACGAGCAGCTATTTCTACAACCAGAACCAGCCCAACCCCATAATGTCAGTTTGACAGAACACTGCAGGCTAAGGAAGCCAGGGAGAATTTATAGGCTAAAACTACATCCCTATTTCAGTCACTGTATATACAGTAATTGTCTGGTTAACTAAAGGAATCACAATCTCGGTCATCCTCAGGGAACTGCTCATTCTTTATCGAATGACACTTAAGACTTGCATTTTGTAGGTGAGGATCTGATAGGTGGGGAGAGGTGCGTTGTGGGAGTTGTAGTTTTACTTACGCGACCCGTAGCGTCTCCAACCTCCAGAGTGAGCGGGCATGAATGGATACAGCTCCCCCCTCATAGTGCACTGTCCTGAGGAGGAAAGGAGATGTGAGACAGTGTGTGTGTGTGTGTGTGTGTGTGTGTGTGTTAAAATCGAATATAAATCAACCGTCTATGTCGGGGAGAAACCCACATACAGTAGAGAGAACAGGGTTACGTAAAACCTTGCTAGGTGACTATATTACAGCACGACACCCTGTCTCAGGTCTCAGTTGTGTATCTCTTTGTAAGGCTCAAGGCCACCCATTACAGTAACACACACACACACATGCGCACACGCACACTTTCATACAATATGTGTCCTTAGAGATGCAGAAACTGCAGCAACCAGCAACAAACAGGCCTTACATAACTCAGAACGTCATTATTTTCCCATTGAACCAGAATCGAGGCAACGGAAAAACAGTAACTCGCAACTGCCCTTCAACCAAAGCTTAAAAACACATCAGAAGGAATCCTGTCAGGGATGTGCCGAGAAATAAGAGGGTCATCAAATGAATTTGAATGAGCCGATTTTTCTTAATCATGCAGCAGAGCTTGTGTCCGACCGACTCTGGGGTTTGGTCACACATGCATCATTAATGCTGATCAGAGAGAAGCTCCAGTCCTCTGAGTGAGCATCTCTCTTCAGCTGAGGTGGCAGGAAAAGAAGCATCTAGTCCCCTGTCATCAGTTTAGATGACTTCCAGAGGGAGGGGGTGTGTGGGAGAGAGACATAGACTGAGAAAGAGGCGGAGAGAGGAGAGAGAGAGATAGAGAGAGAGAGACAGAGACAGAGAGATGGACATAGATAGGGCGAGACAGATAGACAGCAATAGGCAGACAGGACATAGGGAGGTCATGTTAACAGTTTCCACGGAGACCCTGTTTGGCGTATTAGGCTGCACCACTGCTGCTTTCCAGGGCTGGAGGAAACACATGCACCCTGGACCAGTGACAGAGATCTGCAGCTATAGGAGTAGCTAGCTAGGTAACGAGGACACAGCCATCATGAGGGATCTAGTAATGACAGGAGGGCCAGTGAGGCCCGAGTACAAGTGTAATTATTACTGCACCTGCCGCCCATGCAGAAATACATCTCCTGCTCACAAAGACAGCTCATTCTGTCTAAAGTAGCTGCTGGTTCCCATCTCTACAGAGACCACTGCTTTTCCCTCACCATTCTAGAGAAGTCAGAGCACAGTATGGCCTAGTTTGGAGCATGGCAGCACCAACAAGCAGGCCACAGATGGAGAACAACATATCTAACACAAAGGTGAATCCAACTTGTGTTTAAAGGTGACTTTGGTGAAGAAGTAAACAGTTAAAAGGTGACTGTGGTGGAGAGAAGAGTGAGCTTGTCCTTGAGTGAGCTGTTTTGCCCCAGCTCATCCATCTAGCTCAGTGTCTCAGGCTGGACGGAGGACTGATGTGTCCTCTGATAATAGATGAGCCATCCTGTCTAGTCTCACAGCCTCCACACTGACACAGCCAGACTCACAGAACCGGGCCCATTCTGGCCCCTGATGCTCTCTGTCTACCCTCTCCTGCCCTTGGTTAGTCAGCTATCCCCGTGTCACGCCAGCTGACCTGCGCTGCTCCTCTCCGTGTTCCCCCGACGGGACGGTCAGACACTCGTCCATGTGACCGTGCAGCAGACGGAGCACATCTCCCCCAATCAGAAACCCTGGGGACCAGAGAGAGAGAGAGAGGGGGAGAGAGCGAGAGAGGGAGAATACATGTTGTTTCCATTTTCTATTTTCAGTTTTTCTTTTCCTGTTGGGACATGGATGTGTGTGTGTGTGTGTGTGTGTGGGTGTGTGTGTGTGTGTGTGTGTGTGTGTGTGTGTGTGTGTGTGTGTGGGTGTGTTTGTGTTTTGGATCTGTTTGTTTACACTCCTTATCAGGCCGAGAAGACTTCTATCTATGAATCCTCCAGAAGTCTTAATATCCGGTGACAGGAGAGGAAAGGGGAAGGGAGGAAGATACAAAGGCAAGAAAGTAGAGATGGAATGAAGGGAAGAAGAGGTGGAGAGAAGAGGAGAGGTGGAGAGAAGAGGAGAGGTGAGGCCCACCTTGTGCCACCTCGCTCCCAGAGCAGATGGGGGCCACACTCCAGAGGGTCTGCTGGAAGGCTGCATCCACATGGAGACTCCCGTTACCATAGGACAGGTGCTGGGGGAGACACAGATCAGTTAGGAGATGAAGAAGGGGGAGAGAGAGACATAGGAGAAGTAACAGTATATCAGCTTGGGAGTAGAGAAACGTGTAGGGAGTAGGGAAAGATGTAGGGAGTAGGGAAAGATGTAGGGAGTAGGGAAAGATGTAGGGAGTAGGGAAAGATGTAGGGAGTAGGGAAATATGTAGGGAGTAGGGAAAGATGTAGGGAGTGGGGAAAGATGTAGGGAGTAGGGAAAGATGTAGGGAGTGGGGAAAGATGTAGGGAGTAGGGAAAGATGTAGGGAGTAGGGAAAGATGTAGGGAGTGGGGAAAGATGTAGGGAGTAGGGAAAGATGTAGAGAGTAGGGAAAGATGTGGGGAGTGGAAAAAAGTAGGCAAATAAAAACCCATTAGAGGGCTCCACTGAAGATATATTGCCTTTCCTCAAACATACACACACTACCTACACACACTTTTCAGTGATCTACCGACAGGAGGGCATTCATCCAAGTGCAATGGTTTTTATTAGCTAGTACTCCACCCCTTCACACACACGCACACACACACACACACACACACACACACACACACACACACACACACATACACATACACAAGCACGCTTGACAAGTATCTCAGATAAGGGCTTCTGTCTGACTGCTCTTACTGTTTCCATTAGACTCCGCAGGCAGTGAAGGTGTTTATATGGAGGGATATCTCTCCATTACAGTTCAATACAGCTACACATGCTCTAGTAACTGTGTGTGTGTGTGTGTGTGTGTGTGTGTGTGCGTGCGTGCGTGCGCGTGCGCACCAGTGTGTCTGTTTGTACATTGATTTGGACTGCTGATTTGATTTCCAGGCCAGAGACAAAGCTGCAAATGAGGAAGTACAGCCTTAAGATAACCTCGTCAATCAGGACATCGTTTGACTCCAGAATCATACAGTATGCTTCATCGGTTTTCCCAGGTGTGCCAATGACCTTTACATTCAATGCGATCGAAGCGATTGACTTCCTGCAACTGGACGATGGCAACTCACCAGGTAGCGTTCTGATGACACACTGACCAGGATGAGGTCATCACCCACACGAACCTTCTCCCCCTCTGACCTCTGCTTCGACGCAGGGTGGATGGTCCACCAGCACGCCTCGCCTGGTTACACACAGACAGACATACAGCCACGCACACAGACACACAGACGTACCCAAATCAGGCAGGAGTCTATTTTTGCTGCCAGCAGTCCTGCTCAGGCTCCCAGGAAGCAGACAAATAGACAACATGCTGTTGGATGTTATTGTAACAGAACAACTGCTACTGTTTCAGAGAAATGACAGCCGTCTACCATCCTTGCACCAGCCCTTATTAGTTCATGTTTAAACTGTGTGTGTGTGGGTGTGTGTGGGGGGGGGGGGTGTGGGGGGGTTCTACCTGTAGTGTCTTCTTGTAGGCCCACATCGAAGGCCAGTTTGTCTGTAGAGGATCGTGAGGTGGACAGACAACACAGGTACTGGATAGGAAACAACAAAATAGTCAGACGATTCTTTTCAAAGATGCAAATCTACAATCTGTCAAGTCAATCGACCACAGTCTGATGCATACTAAGGGACATGGCAGTTTGTTCTGTTCTGCTGGATCGTTTGTCATGCGGCATCGTTTGTACGCATTAGTTCCTGCTAATGAATGCTCTCACCATTCCACTGTAGGAGTGTCGGAGCAGGACAGCGTGTCCATACAGTAAGGTACGGTGTCCACCTCCTTGGGCAGTCTGCAGACACACACACAAAAACAGTGTATTAACAGAGCACTAGACACAGCTCAACTTGATCTCCTAGAAGCATACCAGAAAACAAGCATCGTGTTAACACTAACACAACTTCTGATCATACTAATCCAGCTCAGTGCAGTGCAGTACAGTACAGTGTATAACAGCTTAGTACAGTTTAGGACAGCCCAGTGCAGTACAGTACAGTGTATAACAGCTTAGTACAGTTTAGGACAGCACAGCACAGTACAGTAGAGTACAGCACAGTGTAGGACAGCCCGGTGCAGTACAGTAGAGTACAGCACAGTGTAGGACAGCCCAGTGCAGTACAGTAGAGTACAGCACAGTGTAGGACAGCTCTGTGCAGTACAGTAGAGTACAGCACAGTGTAGGACAGCCCGGTGCAGTACAGTAGAGTACAACACAGTGTAGGACAGCCCGGTGCAGTACAGTAGAGTACAGCACAGTGTAGGACAGCCCTGTGCAGTACAGTAGAGTACAGCACAGTGTAGGACAGCGCGGTGCAGTACAGTAGAGTACAGTGGACATCTGTGTTCCAGACCCAAGACTGCGTTAGTGGAGGATGCTAACCAGGCAGGATGAGAGCAGTAATATGAGCTGACAGCCAGGATGGAACTTCTGTCTCCCCATTACAAACACACAGCCAGGCCCCAGGCCTCGTACAGTTAATCACATTAACCTCCACATCAATTAGAACATCTTTAACTGGAACCACACATCTAGATCAGCTGCTGTATTGTAGACTGCACAGGCTGGCCAGCAGGGGAGGGGACAGCACTATGGGAATGTGGCTGTGCTCTGCTATGTTCTGCTCTGAGCTCTTCTCCTCTGTACCACTCTGGGCAGGAGCTAAGGTCATCCAGGCCTTCTTTATATAACAATCTTCATCTGAGTCGTTTGACTCGGTCCTGTCCTGGAGCCCCTGGGTGTGGACGTATCGCTCCTGTGTCCTCCTCCTCCTGGGCTCATCTGCCATCCCAGCAGCTGAGCAGAGACACACTACTGATGTAACACCAGCCTGAAAGACTTCTGCTTCTCTGACTGAGACCCTCGGTGGGTAACCCCCCCCCACACCGCCACCCCCACACACTGACATTGTAGCTTTTCTTTGAGTGGTGGTCAGACATCTGTAAAGATCCATCCATGTTCTCTGGACACGTGTCTAAGAGAACGTGTTGCAAGTACAGTTCATAAGGAGAGACTGCACCTCTGTGTCAGGGAGGAGCCCCCCCTCCCCCC